>OZ023327.1:47917354-47944854 GCA_964007535.1 Brachyptera risi | reverse complement strand
TTTGCGCTTTGATGCTAGGGCCTATAGAGGAAGAACCTATCACATACAGTACTAATTGTCTCATCAGATGCAAGCCATATGGTGGTATTAAAAGCTGCTGTAATAGCACGTGCGTAGTATAAGTAGGGCCTACTAGGGATGTTGGCGGGTAGCAATTTCTGGAAACTGGTACCCGTCATCATTACCAGAGTATTACCTGGGTAATCAATTTTTTTTAAATCTTAACTATGCTTATCTACTTTTCATTTAAATGTATTTTATCGTCTTATTTACCATCTCTGGGTTACCATTATTAATTTTGCATCTATAAACAGTCTGCTCATATCATATCACTGCCCTCTCAGCACAACATGATCTACCCAAACACATTGGTTGAGTCAACTTGAGTGAATGTGACATGTCACTCTTTTTTGTGAACAAAGGGCCATGTGTTTAAGCGGTATGCAGAAGTGTTAGAACTGTGGTTGCCAGAGTGACCAGAGGTATCAGAGTGTTGGGGGAGAGGGGGAGTGTTTATTTGTCTCTCATCATAAGGTCAGTTGATGATAACAGATGATATCTATGGTCTAGAGAGGAGTAGAGGAGACCTAAATTCTTTCGTTTTTCCCCCACACAAGCGCGCTTTGTTCAAAAGTTATCTGTCAGTGAAAATGAAGAACAAAAGCTTGCGTTGTAAAAAGTGGCTGGTACCCGGGTAAGGAATATTGGAGTCGGGTAGTGGTGTACCCGTACCCGACCCGGGTAGCCGGGTACCCGCCGACACCCCTAATAAGTACATAATCATTGGTTTTATAATTACTCTGATGTAGCCACATTTTACCATAGTTACTTAAACTGAGCGTGGATGTAGCTTTGCAAGCTTGTTGTCCATTTGTGAAAATGTAATTTAAGATACAGTGAAAGCTTTATGTGGTGGAGTTTAAAGGACCAGGATAATACCATTCATGCAGGAGAACGATCCATCTAAAGCTAGGTTCCCATGACGATTTTTCCACGTGACGTCCGTCAAAACTTCGGACGGCATTGTTGGTGTAAAATACATCACGTTCCCCTACCCCGTATTTTCCCGTCACATGAGCTAATGCGTTCTATTGGCAAAAACGAGACCTTATTGACGATAACGATCGAAATCAACGAGTCAACATGACACTATCTTAGGCAGGTACATTCTCTAATTGCCTCAATGAACATTTCGGAATCGAAACTAATCATTAAAAATGAATAATTGTGTATATAGCCTCGAAATATAAAACAGCGTGTGATTTTGCTCGCGATTTTACCAGTAATATCGAAATGAAACGGAAATGCGACGATGCAATCCTCCATTCCATTCTTGGTACCGGTACTCTACACAACATCCGCCAATCGTCCTGTCCTGTGCCGTCCGTCAAAAGTTGGAATTGGTTCTACTTAGAGGAGGAAAAATTGTTCCCTCCCTTCGATGCATTCTCTTGCAAGTGATCAGTTGAAAGTTGCCGTCGGCCAAAGTTTTGACGGACGGGACGTAAAAATCGTCATGGGAACCTAGCTTAAGAAAATTGAATATCTAGGTTATATGGGAGTAGGGATTTGACAAGAAGGATGATAGTTTTAAGCAGGAAAGATGGATCTGGTAACAATGCATTGAAGTTTCAATGTAGGCCTATACTTTTGTGTTAAATATGGAGAGATTGAAACATATTAGTAGGCCTAGAGAATGAAGCAGTGCTGCTGTACTACTTGCAAGTTGAAGGCTATCATCTTAATGGCAATGCACTGGATGTCTATTGCCTTTTTTCATGCACTAGTTTTTCAGCTCACTACTACTAGCAGCATACCTGCAGCTTTTACAGATCAACCTAAAGCAGTTGCCACCAAAATGGCCTCCTTCAATTTGCAATCATTATCCATGCTGTTTAAGGTCTAACCTCCATTACCTCATGGTCATGAAAAAATTATGATTTTTTGTCAGTCGATTCGTTTTGATGTGCTCGATAATAATATCCAAACAGATGATGGGCTAACCGGGATAAATTTTGAGTTATATCACTTTAAATACTGGATGTTCTCCTATCATTTAACACGCAACCTTCAAATTTCATGCGTTTTTATTATTCAACAGATCATTAAAATATACTAAAAGGAATGACATTCAATCAAAAAACTTGTTTTATAGTAGATGAAGATGTTACAAATAGAATTATGCAAGAATAAATATAGGTACCCCTTCTCATTTATGAATCACACTCATTATAAGAGGAAAAATAGTTGATTTTACACCAAGATGAAGTCAAAAAAGCAATTTAATATTTCATTAAGCCCTGTAACTTTGGCCAAAAAAATATGACAGTGTTTCTGATGTAATTTCAATTCAAGAATACACATGTTCAATAAAGTTTTACTCAAATTTCCCCAATGTAGAATTTATTTTAAAGTTACTTTTTGACTCTGCTGACCAAACGGGTGTTAGACTTTAAATGTGGAGAAGTAGAGCCTTATGCAGAATATAAACTGACCCCCAAACTAGCAAGGTGAAGAAATGAAAGAAGAATTTCTAGGAAATTGAAGTTATATAAGATACACAGTTTTTTGAACATGCTATTATTAGATTCATTGAAATTAACAAATTATATTAGATACCAAATCATTCTTAGTTGTTTCTAATACTGTATGTATGCTTAAGTTGCTAACTGAGCCTCTGATATTTTTATTTTGCATAACCATAAATGTTGCCATCAGTATTGTACGCTTTTCTCTCATAGAGTATAGCAAGACTAATTACAATTGAACGGTCAATTTTTACTTGTCTTCTGAGTGTACAGTAAACCGTCGTTTTACAAAGCAGATGGCTCACACTCTCAGGTGGTGTTTACGTTTTTGGGATTTACCCAAGCTTGGGTTTTTAAGACTTCATGATGACCACCTGACTGGGATTATTGAAAATGTAGGAAGGGGACAAGAAATTGAGGCGTGTATACAAAAAGTCGTGAATAAATTGGTTGTATAACAGGAAAGATTACCATGTAGTCTTATGGTGATTGGTTGGAACCCCCTAGAAAAGTTGTATAAATGTAAAAATCATGTATATGAGAATCGTATAAAAATCGTTTTACTGTATTAGTCATAATTCATGATATTGGTTGTGGTAGGGCCTATAATGAATTGTTGGGATTTGTTCTCAGGTGAATAAGGCTGCTGCAAAGAAAGACAAGGGCCCGACAAAGGACGATATCGTGAAAAAGATGGAGTCCATTATGGAGGAGTATCTGGTCGCTGGCGTCGTGCCAGATGCTGTCAGCGCGTACAAGGAACAGAAAGTCCCTGATAAGTTGGTCCGGCATGCGCTTGTTGTAGTCATGTCTCATCCACTGGATAAAACTGGTGAGGAGGGACAGGTTTTATAGTCTCAATGTAACCTCAAAGTGTCTAGTCAAAGAGTATTTGTACATACCGTTACCTACTATTTCAGTTTTCATTCTGGCATCTATTTGTTGTTGAAACAAGATGTAAATCTAATTTCTGATTAGGTTTCCCACAAGTTGATCATTGGAAATACCTGTAAAAACGAGTGGCTACCTGGGGCCTCTTTCGTAGTAGCGTCAAGATGGATGTGTGGGCCTAGTTAGACGTTTTACTTTATACAGTAGAACGTCAGTTTATACGACTTAGCGGGGGACTGAGGAAAATAATCGTATAAATGGATAATCCCACAAATGATCCCATAATAAATCCTATAAACTTAACAAAAATGCATATCTTGTGTTTCAATTATGTGTCGGGTTTTATTAACAAAGATGCATGTGTCATGCATGTCAGTATAATGATGAAAACAGCTATGTAACATAAACCAGAGTCTGCTAAAAGGTTATTATCTTGCTATTTGAAAAGGTCTGTCATGACACTTTGCTGACAGCTTAACAAAATATATTGATTGACTCTGTGAGACCGTAAACAATCAAACACTGCCATCAGAGCATTGAAATGGGAAGGACTAACTCCACTACACTATCACCATTTGGCCCATCATTGCTGTCATTTTCATTGTTTTGAGCCAAAATGTAATCAATTGATATTAATTCACTTGTAACAATATCACTATTGATGATCACAGAATCCTTTTGTCATTCGCCATTATCGAAAATACAACCATTTCCTGTGAAAATCACAAGACGAATGAAACAAACTATTATCAGCTGTTAACCTGTTGCAACTGCTGTTACTATGATGCGTCTGATTGGTCAATTCAAAAGAAGCGGCTGATTGGCTTACTAGAGATGATGTTACTGGAATGTCACCTAAAGCCAAGAAGAAGAAAAGAGCAGGTGCACCTCCAAGCACTAGGTGTTGTTTACGTTTTTGGGATCTACCCATGCTTGAGTTTTTAGTTTTTTACGACTATGATGAACACCTGACAGGGATTCTTGGAAAATGTAAGAAGGGGACAAGAAATTGAGGCGTATATACGAAAAGTCCTAAATAAATGAGTTGTACAATAGAAACAAATTAACATGTAGTCTTATGGAGAATGGTTGAGACCACTTAAAAAAGTCGTATAAATGAGAATCATATAACCGACGTTCTACTGTATTGATTATATCCTAAATCAACACCATACTAACTACAACCACAACCAACATTAATGTATAGTTCATTAGTACTATATAGCTAGCATAACTTTAACAATTATTTTTAACCTGATTGTGTGTGTGTGTGTGTGTGTGTGTTCGTGTGTTCACAAATTCAAGTTCGAGTCTCTGTTGGACTCTATCTTAGGAGAATGCACATCTTTACTGATTGTCTTCCTTGCGATTCCAGATGCTGATCGTGAACTGGCTGTTGATCTTATCGTTCAGCTGAAGAAAGATTTGCTTGTTACATCTCCCCAGTTCATGGAGTCGTACCGTGAATTGATCTCTCGATACGCGGAAAAGGAGAAAGAAATCCCTCGAGTGTGCTCGCACTTGGCTGGTTCGTTCACATTATGTTAAATTTAGCTGCTACAAGTTCGATATTTCCAATGAGTTATTATGGTGCTAAGTGAATGAGCTAGGATTCAGTTGACTCCAAAGTTGAAGGTGGAGTAATTTCAAATGTTGAAGTGTATTTGATTTGGGCATTTATTGGTACAGTACTTGCTTTTTTATCAGCTGAGGCTCTGCTTCAGAAACTGAAGTCACCGTTTAGGCATGGGTTCGAATCCTGTATAAGGCATTTTTTTTTTGTTAATGTTCTCTCACTAATCATCACTTCATACATTCATAATCACCTGCTCATTTGTACCCCCCTATAACCTAGCTGTTGGTGGGGACGTTGAGCAAACAATAATCATCATCATAATAGAAATAGTGAGCCTATGTCTGATACCATAGTAAACTGGTAAGCTGGTGATTAGGGCATAGGCTTCCCTTCATTTTCTTGAATGATTATAGTATACCTAATATATTTTGTACATTGTTCATGTTCCAGGCTATGCTGCTCATGCCATTGCCAACGAGTTGGCAACCCTGGCAGAATTTGCCTCCGAACTTGAAAATGGAACGCATTTTCCACTCTTCATGCTAATTCTCCAACAGATCTCTAAATCTCATGGCAAAGCCAAGTTGACAGAAATCTTCAACGACAGTAAGGTGAGATGATCCAGCCATTATCAAGCATTCACTTGCTTGTGTTAACATAATTATGTAACTTATAATAATAATTTTAAGCATGAGTTCTGTAGCTTTCAAACTTATAGTCGACAGTAGGGCTGTGCGAGCAGAGCTTTTTGAGTTTGAGCGAGACCCGAGCGAGTTCGAGCACAATTTTAGTTTGAGCGTATTCGAGCACAAATTTTAGTTCGAGCGAGCTCGAGCACTTTCTTAGTTTGAGCAAACCCTCGTTAATCCGAATTGGAAGAGACCCCCAAAAAAAAAGCAAAAAAAAGCATCTACCATGCTCGAATTCATAGCCATCTTCTTTATTTAAATCCCATCTGGGGTAATGCTACCAGCAAGAAAATGAATGAGATAGAGCTCATTCAAAATAGAGCTATTCGACACATATTTAGCTATCCATATCATACTCATCGAAACGACATGTATCGTGAGAATAACATCATACCAATTAAACTCATCCAAAAACAATTAACTACCACCTTTATCCATGAAGTCATATTTAAAAAAACGGTTTCAAATCTTCTGATCATTTTCAACTACAACATTCATTCTTATTATACTGGAGGATCAAATAACATTCACATCAATACAACAAATTCAACTAAATATGGATTAAATAACTTCAACCACTTTGGATTCATTCTTTACAACGAGCTACCAAAAACCATGAAATCACTGAAACCTCCTGCTTTCAAAAAAGAAATGAAAAAAGAACTACTCAACAAAGATCTGCGAAAATGTTTTAATTCTGAGAAGACTTCGTGTAGATGCACCGTTCGACCATTTTCAAAACAGTGTTCCCTATACAACTCGATATGCCTATGCAAGCGTCGTCCATACCCTAGACAGTGTTCCTACTATACACAAGATGAACGTTGATCTTCCTATCATATTTCTTAATACCATATCATATTTGTACTTTTTGTCTCTCTTATATATTTGTCATATTCGTGTTTTATTTTACCCATTCAGTGTGTTTTTTTTTTTTTTTTTTTTTTTTTTCTATTCTGTGTTTTTCTTGTTCTTTCATTGTTATTATATTTAGGTTTATATTTAAAGCATGTCCTATAAAGAGTTGGTAACTCATGGAATTTTCATGCTGAACCCAATAACAAAAATGATTTCAATTGCGTTACGAGAGAAAGCTATGCTACCAGGCGAAACTACTCGATAAGTTGATAGAAACCCTGATGAAAACATCATTAGGGCTGTGCGAGACTCGAAATTTTCGAACGAGATCGAGACTTGAACTCGTTCGAAAATATTTTTTTCAAGATAGAAATTTCGAGTCTCGAAATACTTTCGGGTCTCGAACGTTTTCCAGCAAGCGAGAGTGGAAGAATAAACTTGGCATCTTTTTATCATTCAACAGATTGATATTAAATAATGAATATAGGCCTATATAGTGTCTGAAACTTATGAAAAAGTTTTGTTCATGCATTTCTCCCTTCGATTTTGCATATATAACTTGCTGAATGATTACAACGTGTATGATCTCACACTGTCAGTTGCACCGGACTGACTGACTGACTCCGAGTGAGTTCTGCTGAGTCATAGTAACCACTAGACACGCACACGTGTCTTTCTCCCTTCCTCAGTTCCTCCCCCTCAACCAAAACACATCCACACTCTTCAAGGACAGATTGAAACGTCATCAAGCCACTCGGGACGGCCGAGCGCCAATGGCCAAAAGTTCGCGCGTCGTGTTTCTATCGGCGAAGTTAGCCGATCAAGTAGCTCATCAGTAGCTAACACATCAAGTAGGCCTAGTTTCGCCTGGTTTCTCTCGTATGCAATATAAAATTGTCGTAATTCTAACCGGGAAAAGATGATTTTCGTGGCTATCTTTTTTAATATTGATTGTATCCACTTCAAATTTTGCACTTGGATAACTATCATGCTAAAACTTCAAAAAAATGAAAATAAAATAAAAACCAACAATGGACATGATTAGGCCTATTTGGTTTTTACGAAATTTTCAAAAATGAAATTTATTTTCCATTCTTCTCAAACAATATTTTTTTCATTCAATTTTTTCACGAAAATGTTGCTAAAGTATTGTTCAAGGGTGGGTCATATCGTTTTTTTTTTATATATTCCTGCTATATTTCAAGATATGATTTTATTTACGATGTTTTTTTTTTTAAATTGAATTTTCCACAAAATTGGTGCTCAAACTTGCTCGAAAAAAGTCAATCTCGCTCAAAACTTGCTCGAACTCAAAAAGTTCTGCTCGCACAGCTTTAAACATCATATGGCATGTTTCCATTGGCGCTCGGCCGTCCTGAGTTGCTTGACAACATGGCGCGATGATGTTCCGGTCTGTCTGTGACAGTGTAACTGACAGTGTAAAATGTGTACTGGGAAGTGGGACGTGGAGGAACTGAGGAAAAGAGAGAGAGAGACGCATGTGCATGTCTAGTGGTAACTACGACTCAGCAGAACTCACTCGGAGTCAGTCCAGTGCCACTGACAGTGTGAGATGATGATGTGCGTTGTAATCATTCAGCAAGTTTATATTCAAAATCAAAGGGAGAGATGAGGAAACAAATTCTTTCACAAATTTCAGACACTGTATATTCAATACCAATCTGTTGAATGATGAAAAGATGACAAGTTTATCCTTCCACTCTCACTCGCTTGAACGTTCAATCTGAGAAAAAATCTTTTCGAGTCTCGAACTCAACTCTAACTCGCTCGAAAATTTCGAGAGCAAAGATAACAGATGCATAGCTTCAAACCAAATGGGACCCATTGCATTTGCAGTTTATAATTCAATATGTCAATATTGTAGAGAATCTTGTATTTTCATTCATATTCGGATTAACGACGCACTGTACTGATAATTACGATCTATTGGCATCTGTGAATGATACATGAGATGTTATTTTATTAGGTGTTTTGGATGGTGGGGAGGAGTCGGTCGTGGCCTGTTGTTAAGGAACCATCCCAGTATTGACCTAAACGACAAGAGAGAAACCACAAACAAAAACTGTCAGGATGGTCGACCATGGCAGTAATCGAACCCCGGTCACCTGAATGACGGTTCAGTGTACTAACTAGGGATAACATCGACTCTGAAAACTGAGAATCATTCTCAAACTATCAGAATCAATTAAGAATCGATTCTTTGTGAAATTTGGATCCAAAAATACTTGTGTGGCATTTTGAATGAGTTTCCTCATGTTTTTACATAGTAAATTGCTGTTGCCAGTCCTTTTGAAGGTTACTGTACTATTCGCCCAGTATCTCGAGTTTTCCCTTTGAGTGTCCCGCGTTTCAAGGTCAGGTATCACTCTTCTCTCTATCTTGCCTTCCTCCCCCCCTCACTATTGCATGGTCGCATGGACAACACTGCTGTCTCTCACTCTCAGTTGATTGTTGACAAAAGTTTCAGTTTCACAGTTCTCTATGAAAGCAGTGATTCTATTCATAATGAATCGATTCAAACTGCTGACCAACTGACTAACTATTTAGGAAAGATAAGAACCACAAAGATAGAAAGTCAACCATATCACATTATTGCTTTGTAGTCAACATTTTTATATCATGAGATAGTAAGTTATTTTTTGTCAACATTTTTGAAACTGTCACCTTCAACTGATTACCGAATAAATAAGTAACGATTTATGTATAAATGGTTCTGTCTTCTGTGTAATTTTAGCCTTTTTTAATCTAATTTGCCTTCTTCATAATTTGTATTTTCTGACCAGATATGATATTCTTCCAATGTAAGCTCATTGTCATGAGTCATTGAGAACTTATGACAGATAAGCATGCCAGCCAGCAGCATGGAGTATAGCCTGTATAGGATGAGGGGGGGAGACAGCAACATGTTAGCCAGCTACACTATGCATTACATCAGCATATTTTCAAAACATCAGGGTACAATCATTGAAATAATGCAGAGTGAAATAGAATTTGAGAGGCGACCATGGCAAGGTAGAGGGAGATATAAGGTGGAGGAGTATACAACCTAACCAACAGTAATGATGACATGTGCTCACGCTGGCACCAGCCGGTAGCGCAGATTGCCGTAGAGTACAGTTATTGGCAAAAAAAGCACGAACGAATTGATTAATCTGTGTTATTCCTAGTACTAACCACTTGTCTGAGTGGGGAGCCCTCAAACCTGTCATTAATATTTTGCTGTGTAGTCAGTGCAATAGTCTGAAACTGCTGTCATCTGTTGTAGGTGAATCTCTTTA
Source organism: Brachyptera risi (assembly GCA_964007535.1). Lineage (NCBI taxonomy): Eukaryota > Metazoa > Arthropoda > Insecta > Plecoptera > Taeniopterygidae > Brachyptera > Brachyptera risi. The sequence goes on along the minus strand of OZ023327.1, from coordinate 47,935,013 downwards.
ACCAAGTGCCAGAAGTAGATCGCACCAAAGACCGTCTAGCCGAGATTCTTGAGGATCGTGCTCTCACCTTCCTCTTCCCGCTGCTCCGTATCCAGGCAGAACTTTGGAAGCAGCTGCAGTCTGACCCAAACCCCACGCAGTTCTACAAGTGGATCAAGGAGAATCTGGATGCAGTGCACCACACAAACCCTGGCTTCATTAATGCCCTGGTTACCGTTGTACTAAAATATATCACTCAGGTGAGTTGATGCCGTCAAATTCCAATTCTAGACACTATAGCATTTTCAAAAGATGAATATTAATGAAGGGAAGAAATATACTATTACAGTAAACCCTTGATAATTCAAACTCGGTTAATTTGAATTTTGCGCTAATTCCAACCAGAGAAATGACCCCGGCTGCTAGTATAGGGATATCAATGTTGATTCATTTTGATAATTCGAGATTTTATTATTTCGAATTTCGAACTGATAATTAGTCCAAACTACTGTTTTATTATTGTTTTGTGTTTGTTTAATTCGAATTTCAGCAAAAATTACGAATAAAAGTTGTCACAATTGGATATTTTATTACGTGGAATCCTTTGTCGTCTACATTCCTAGCGACTCGGCAAGCTAGAGATGTGTCACAGCCACATATGCAGCGCGTACTAGCAAGATGAGGGGTGATGCGGGGGGGTCTCTTCAGGGTCATAGACATAGACATCTGGCTGATCGAGACACCCGCGCGGTGATGTTTAGGGTAGGAAATGTTGACACAAACGATTTCACGTCATAAAATATTAATTGTGACAACTTTTTTTTCGTAATTATTGCTGAAATTCGAATTGAACAAACACGAAACAATAATGAATAAATCAGCCAGCTAGTGCATGTAGGGAGAATAATTCATTCATTCCATTCTAGGCCCTAATATTTATATTTATTGCCTTGCTTTTTACTTTTTAATCCGGACATTCAGTTCGGTAATTTGACTCTTTCAACACTGAACTGTGATGAGTATTTCCTAATGAATGACATCATTATATATAGTAGTAATCGGACTCTTTGTTGTGTTATAAAAATTGCTGAGAAAACACTTGACTTGAAGATAACCACATGGCTGTCTGTTAGCTTCCTTTGGCGAAGGGGAAGTGGAAGGGAACAAACCACGTGGGAGGCGCACATGGTTCAACCAAACTGCACGCACACAGTACCCTACTATACTATACAAATAAAACACATTTTTTTCATAATTCGAATTTTTTCATTTCGAATTTTGATTTTTGGGGTCCCTTGGAAATCAAATTAACGAGGGTTTACTGTACTATAAGAAGAATGCGTTACTACTTGAAATAAATGAAGTATACATTCAGGGACACATTGACCCTTTTACTGCCACCATATTTTATCCAAAATGTGTTGAATAATGCCAGGTAGGTTTTGACAGATTTACAGTGAATCACAAAAAGAATCACAGCTTGCCAATCAATTGGTCAAATCTCATGAAATATTTTTTTAAATGTGATGGAAGGATGGACACTTCGATGAGGAATACTGTAATTTCACATTTGATTTGACAATAAATAAAAAATGACTTATTTTAATTTTTTTCAACTGTCGAAATATTTTTTGGGTTTATAACGATGGTACAGATAGCAAAAAAAATTTAGAATCATTTTGAAGAATTGCATGATGAATAACAAAATTGTTTTTAGTGAGAATCACGAGTTTCATTCATTTTTATGTGGAATTTCAATAATTACAAACTATCTTTCAAAAAGATGATCCTCGAAGCAAATGCTTGGATGAAGTACTAATTGGCCACGACCATTAATTAGTAGAGCGATAGGCCTAATTATAACATTATAGGCCTATCACTAATTTAATTTGTGCTTTTTGTATAATGATCAATTTTACATCTGCTGTCAAGGGAAAGAAGTAATCATTGCCCAAGAGACTTAGTTCAAAGTGGAAGATATCAACATTCGTGTGTTTATACTGAAAGACTTTTATCTACTGCGAAAAATTATGGTCACAGACAGCGCAGTCCTGGTGTTGAAGACCATTAGTTTTAAATAATCAAAATGGGGTGGTAAGATCGCCCTTGTGGTGCCCCGTCCAAACGATCCTATCTTTCATCCATAGCCTTAATTGGGGAACAATGATTTTGTATCAAGTTTCGATGTTATTAAAAAAAAAAAACATGACATAAACTAGGCGTACCCTTGGCCTAGGCGTAGGCCTAGCCACATTTTCATCAGGTACATCACTCTCTTTGCCCCTGTCACTCGCATCACTATTTCATCTGAAAATAGGATAATGCATCTTCCAAAAAGTCACTTCCTTCTTCCTCATCGGATTCGTCTACTAAATCCCGAATCACTTCTTCACCTTGAACAAAATCACGTCTTCCACAAGACGCCATTTTGAGAACTAACTAGAATGACATTGTCACATTTCAGCCAAATGTAAATAAACATAGACGGCTATGGAAAAATGGTAGAATATTGACCTTGGTACCACGAAATTTGTGTGAATAGCAGCTTTCTGAATATGTCACTACTGTTGTCATCTTACAGAAACTGTGGGAACAGTTTGAAGTAAGAGCCGATATTTCGGCTCTTGGCATCATTCAAACGAGATATTTGGAGCCGATCTATCTGCTCTTGGCACTAAAAGAGTTATATTCAGTGTTAGTAGCTTTTCTGTAGGCTCACGTATCAAACTTTGTTCAACAAGCTCTAATGTTTCCAACAGCTGCCCGTCGCCTCGGTCAGGCAAGACACAATATCGAAATCTTGAAACAAGTTGGACAATGCTCGTAGGTTCAAGTCCTACATAAGGCAAAGAACATTTTGTTTATAGGGATGCTAAATGAACAATAATCATCATTGGAGGCAATACTGTCATCAAATATCATGCTTTCCATTTGCAATGCTTTTTCAATACAGACCTATAAAATAACTTGGAATTTTCAGCAATGTTTTGCAAGCTCTGTTTGTCCAGTGTTTAAGTCGTTCACGTTATTTTCTGTTGCAGGAAACTACACTGGCTGAAGGTATGGACAAGAACTCTGTTCCTGACAAACAAGTGCTTGACAAGGAACGCCTCTTATTGGACAAGTTCAAGGTCGTTCTCCTGGCTTTCCTACACAATCAGATTGCTCTGCAAGTTGTGGCCGTGTATTCGCTTCAAGTCTTCTGCTTTTCCACAAAGTTTCCAAAAGGTAAACAATACACGTGTGAAATCATATGGTCGATTCCTACTACAGTAGAACGTCAGTTATACGATTGTCATTTATACGATTTTTTCATTTATATGACCTTTTCAGGTGGTCCCAACTATTCTCCATAAGACTACATGTTAATTTCTTCTATTATACAACTCATTTATTCACGACTTTTCGTATATACACCTAAATTTCTTGTCTCCTTCCAAAATTTCAATAATTTCAGTCAGGTGTTCACCGTGAAGTTGTAAAAACCGAAAAACGTAAACAACACATGTGTAAGCACACCTGTTTTTCCTAGTAAAAATGCCACCCTATCATGACTTCTCCACTCCTACCCAGGTTTTTCCCACCCAAAAAAATATGTATATATATTGTCTAGTCCTAAATCACTTATACAGTAAACCCTCGTTAATCCAAACTCGGTTAATCCAAAATTTGACATATTTCGAACTTGAAGTCAGTCCCCGGCTGAAGGTACAGGCATTTCAATGTTAATGAATATGGTTAATCCGAATTCCAGCTAATCCGTAATTCGAACTATTATTTCGACCCCTCAATTGCTTTAGCAATGTTTTCGGATTGGATAATCCGAAATAGATAGAGTGAATTCCTTGAATTGATCATTATTTTCGTAAATTCCATCCTTTTTATTTGACGCGTAACAATAGGCCGAAGCCAGCTCAGCTCTTCGCTGCCACTGAATACGTCATCCGACTCCGTGTGCGCTCGGGCCGCTCCAAAGACCTTAGTATCTAACTTCGTCAGGTTAGATTTCAAGGTCTTTGGCTGCTCTGTCTGTCCTTGACGAGCGGTAATCTCGGAACACTCAATCACTCGGAACGGCCGAGCGCCAATGGAAGCTGGCCATCTAACGTTCGTTTGCTGTCGGAGATAGCCGAATGCACACGATCAGTGATTCGGTTCCTCGCACATGTGGCATCTAGCTTTCTCTCGCGCTCAATACGAAATTGCTTCAATTCTAACCAGGAAGTGTGATGATTTTCGTGGAAAATGAGTTTTTTGGTTAGTCCGAAATTTTATAAATCGAAATTACTTTTTGGGGTCCCTTGAATTTCGGATTAACGAGGGTTTACTGTATTCATGAAAGAGACGCGTCATTTTCCTTAACCAATCATCACTCTTTTAGAGCAACAGGACCTCCAACCTCAAGCTTTGGAAGCACACTGGCACATTTGCCTAGCCAGTGATAGCTGATAATGTCTGGGAGGGGGGTAGGGGGGAGGGGGTACGCAAGGCGTGTGCAGGAGCGCATTTCTTTCATGGCGACGAAAAGTGATTCCAAAATTGAAGTATTTTAAAAAGGCAATGATCGCTTTTCATTGTTTGAAGTCAGATGTCATTTCAATAATAGTCCCTTTCTATCAGGGACAGGAAAAAAAACGTAATTCTGTCAATGTCATGTCAAACATTTGAAGTAAATGCCACACTAGGAGTCGTCTGGACAGTGTTAATTGGTTGCTATGAGTAAATGCCTGTGTCTGTGTCTCACAAAGCACATGTCATCAGAGAGCAGTCAAGGACATAATGGCATACTGTAGCGGCGCGAGGGTTGGTGAGGGGGGCGGAGGGGAGAGCTGTGGCACGTCTTTACTTACAGACCAGACCAAAAACATCATACACAAGAAAATAAAGACCAAAAAATGAACATTGATTACTCAGTGGGTATTTGTTTGAACCCAGGTTCATTCATTAATCATTTTTACGATTATCCATTTATACGATTTTTTTCTCAGTCCCCTGAAAGTCGTATAAACGACGTTCTACTGTAACAGAGTATTGCTTTCACTCTACAACTACTTGAAATAATCAAACTGCACCTTTGTTACTGTTGTTCAATTTTTTTTCTCTAGGTTTAGCATCTTGATTAGTTCATAACTGTGTATGAATATGGCCATATTTTATCAATACAGTAAACCCTCGTTATTTTGAACTCATTCGTCATAATTTGAAGAAAACTGTTCCCAATCTCGGGTATCTGTACAATAAAAAATAGGTATAGTTGCAGTCACATAAAGTGGTTGATCAAGCTACATTAGAATGCCTCATGAAGTAATTATACTGATATTGTGTGCACAACTAGAAGGTAACATGCATTTGCACTCAACACAGTCTGTGAAACAGAGGCGTGCGGTGCATTATGAACGTGGGTAGGCACTGGCCTGGACAACAGGGAAAACCTCTATAGGGGATCAGGACAGTGAAGCCTCTCAGTAAAGCTATGCAGGGGAAAAAATTGATACTTTTCAATCTTTTATATGAAGTTTTGTTGAACTGTGCGCAAGGTCTGTTTTTGAAATCAATTATTATTTTAAGTCTCATGTTGTCACTCATTCCATATATTCATATATAAATGAATACTTTCCTGGCGTATACCAATATTCATCCGTACGTTCATCCGTTGATATTCATTCTTCTTTTTTTTAAATATATTACTATCTTATTATTAAAATATTATCCTTTTTAATTCTACCGAATAACACCAAATAATTAATAATAAATACGGGGTCTGGGCCTACTTTTCACCACACACGCGGCTACCGCTAAACAAGGATTGTCTCGGCCTACCAATCACACAATCGTAACTAACTTATTTCAGTATTTCACAAGTTTAATAAAACGATTACAGTAGAACGTCAGCTGTACGATTCTCATTTATACGATTTTTACATTTATACGACTTTTTCAGGTGGTCCCGACCATTCTCCATAAGACTGAATGTTAAATTTCTTCTATTATACAACTCATTTAATCACGACTTTTCGTTAATACAACTGAATTTCTTGTCTCCTTCCAACATTTTCAATAATTCCAGTCAGGTGTTCATCATAAAGTCGTAAAAATCCCAAAACGTAAACAACACATGCGTAAGCACACCTGTTTTTCCTAGTAAAAATACCACCTTATCATGACTTCACTTCTACCTGGGTTTTTCCCACCCCAAAAATTATTTATAGATATTGTCTAGTCCTAAATCACTTATATTCATGAAGAGACCCATCATTTTCCTAAACCAATCATCACTCTTTAGAGCAATAGGACCTCCAACCTCAAGGTTTGGAAGCACACTGCCAAGAATGTTGCAATCACACTGGCACATTTGCCCAGCCAGTGACAGCTGATAATGTGTGAGAGGGGGGAGGGGGGGAGGGGGTATGCAAGGCATGTGCAGGAGCGCATTTCTTTCATGTCGACAAAAAGTGATTTCAAAATCGAAGTATTTTAAAAAGGCAATGATGATCGCTTTTCATTGTTTGAAGTGAAATGTCATTTCAATAATATTCCCTCTCTAACAGGAACAGAAAAACAAAAAAATATAATTCTGTCAATGTGATGTCAAACATTTGAAGTAAATGCCACACTAGGAGTCGTCTGGACAGTGTTAATTGGTTGCTATGAGCATTGGTAAATGTCTGCGTCTGTCTCTCATAAAGCACATGTCATCTGAGAGCTGTCAAGGACATAATGGCATGCTGTAGTGGCTTGAGGGTTGGTGAGGGGGCGGAGGGGAGAGCTGTGACGCGTCTTCACTTACAGACCAGATCAAAAACATCATACACAAGAAAGTAAAGACCAAAAAAAAACATTGATTATGCAGTGGGTAAATGTTTGAACCCAGATTCATGAATAAATCATTCATACGTTTATCCATTTATACGATTTTTTTTCTCAGTCCCCTGAAAGTCGTATAAACGACGTTCTACTGTATCACATTATTCATAATAAGTTACATTGTTACAACTTACAAGTAGATGGACCAAAACAATAATCCACAGCAGCTAAATCAAAACACTCACAATTATTCACTCGTTATAAAACAAAATCATCTTTGATCCATCATGTCCACGCACGTGGCTAGATTGGTGACTGCCGAGCTGGAGCGCGGGGGGGGAGAAGTATAATGCACATGCGTAGTGTGGAAATCGAGTGACTACCCTTAGTCTTGTCCTATACACGGATACAAGGCCATGCAATGCACGCGTAGCATAACCATAGCTTAATGCCTACTCTAGTTGGTCAAAACGAAAATTGTATACCCAATAGGGGTGTGCGAATCCATGTTTTTCGAATCGAATCCGAATCCACTTTTAGATTCGGATTCGGTCCAACATAAGAGATTCGAAAATTTTGAATCTTGGCGCCAAAAACGTGGCAACATTGCATTGTCAACTTCCTAGATCGCGTGAGCAAGTGCGATGCGCACTAGCCTACGAGTGGGTGGGGTCGTCATATATGGCCGGCTTCGATTGGCGCTCGCACGTCTCGAGTCGGACGAACGGAAGACTCGTCAAAGACCTTAGTATCTAGCTTCGTTAACGAAGTTAGATACTAAGGTCTTTGGTCTCGTCCTTGTCAAGGTTAAACCACACACGTCACGACCACGCAGTAGTAGGATGACAGATGCCATGCAGCAAACAGCTACGATGTTTATAACTGCGCGTTAAATAAAAATGATGGAAATTGAGAAAATGATGCTTCTTCATGATAAAACATTTATTGAACGTGTTTTCAGTGGAATACCTCGCAGTTTCTAGTCATTATGAGAGTGCTGAGATAGGATTTTCACTTCCTGGATCAACTTTAATTTGACCAGCAGTGTCGTTTGTCCCATTATCACGCTTCACAATGCATGTTAAAAAGATTCGAATTCGGTATTTTTTATGAAGGTTCGGATTCGGTTCAAAATGAAAAACATGGATTTGCACACCCCTAATACCCAAGATAGGCAAGCTAGCAGTACTGCTAGCGCGGCAAACCTCTTATGCCGGTATATGGTTGGAAGAGTGACGATTAGCAAAAACATTGTGCATAACAGAGACAAATACGAACTATTATTCAGTCAGAACGCTCAGAAATGGATATTTGGGAACTGTTTAAAAAATGTATATATTAGTAACTGGCTAGGCAGTGCCTAGTTTGCATACCCTGGACGGCACGCCCATGCTGTGAAATAATTAGCGGTTAAATGTGCGTAGATTTAAAAAAAAAATCGAAACAGTAATTTTGGGGGGAAATTATTCCATATGATCTGCAAGTATACATTGGAATGCAGTTTTAAATATTTCTATAATTTGTGATTGAAACTCTTTGTCCTTGATCCCCAATCGCTAGTTTATGTCTATAAATCAATGTTTAGTTTGAAGTGTTTTTTCTGACACATAGACCTACATAATGAATGCTGTGTTTGCTTTTTGCGTATTTTTTATCATCGTGACGACATTTCTGTTTTGTCTGTTGAAAACTAAAAACCATTGTCAATTCCAATAAACCCTGAATAATTTGAATTTCGCGCCAATTCAAACTAGTACTAGAAGATGTTCAAGATGTTTAATCATCTGGCTGGTTGAGACTCGGGAGACCCGAGCTGTAATGTGTAGGATAGGGAATGTGGACGACAAAATATTTCACGTAATAAAATATTCAATTGTGACAACTTTTATTCAAATTTTCGCTGAAAGTTGAATTGAACAAACACGAAACAATAATAAATAAATCAGCCAGCTAGTGCATGTGAAGAGAATAATTCATTCATTTTATCCTACGTCCTAATGCATTCATATTTATTGCCTCACTTTTTAATTTGACTCTTTTAACACTGTGAACTGAATGAATGAAAATTAGGGATTTAAGGCGCATCGACAGCGAGGTCATTTAGCTATGACTGATGAGTATTTCCCAATGAATGACATGATAATACAGTATATATAGTATTCATGGGACTCTTTGTTGTGTTGTAAAAACTGTTGAGAAAACACTTAACAGCTTTGATTATCTGTGACTTCTTGAAGATGACCTCATGGCTGTTGAAGTTGGCTTCCTGGGGGTGAGGGGGAAATGGGAGGGAACAAACCACGTGCGAGGCGCACCTGGTTGAACCAAACTGCACGCACACACTATACTACTGTAGGGGAGAGCGGGGTACAGTGGTGGGGTTTGACATGTTTCATTTTTTTTTTTTTTTTTGACCGGACGCACCAAATGGTTCACAATATTTACTAGGCAAGGGTTGAACTATACTTCATGAAAATATCTGATGATATTTCTATATGTCTAGAATTTTTTCGATAAAAAAATGAAGCATGCACTTACGTAAATTACACCACTGTACCCCATGGCCGGGGTACAGTGGTGTCCTACTCGAGGTACAATGGTGAATACAAAGAAAATGAAGGTCAAGTCCAGTTCTTATGTATTTATTCACACAATCAATACAATACGTCATCATACATTGATAGGTCTTTACCAAATTGAATTGTATTGAATTCACATTGAATCGTAGCATTTCAGAGTCGTCTCGCTAATTTGGTATTTTTTGGCCGATGAGCAAAGGGACAATTGATCATCAATAACCATCTGCACAGCTTTCAGCATGTCTTCAGGCTTTGCCAGTTCTCCTTTTTGTTTTTCTTAATATCTGTAGACAGATAACTAAAGTTTGTGCATTGGGCCTATATAATGTTTGGTACTCTAACCTCACTTTTCATGGGTGCACCACTGTACCCCATGGTGCAATCTCTATTAATTACATCCTTTATTAAAGAAGTCTTCAAAGTATACTACTTATAAATGAATTATATTGAGGACTACATACTAAAGAACAATTAAAAACACCCCAACCATCCCTGTATTTCATTTTTAATACTAAAAGACAAAAAATAATACTTACTTTCCAATTCCAAAATTTGCTTCAAAAATGCCAAACACCTGTAAGTACGGTAATACACACTGCCCTATATGCACTTCTTTGGTGATTCTGAATGTTAATCAAGTAACCAACTACTGGTAAAAAAAAAATGGCAGAATATGACAAAATGAGATTTATAGAGCAAATAAACCACTGTACCCCACCCACCACTGTGCCCCGCTCTCCCGAACTATATAAATAAAAAAAAAATTATTCAAATTTTTTTAAATTCGAAATTCGATTTTTGGGATCCCTTGGAATTTGAATTAACAAGGGTTTACTGTAGCAAGTTGGAAGCAGCTAGTAGCTAGCCCTACGATATTAGGCCACCATTATAACGTTGGAAGTAAGAGTGGAAAAAATTAAATACTTTTACAAGAATATTTTCTTCTCAAGATTACAAAGTGTGCTTCTTAAACTTGATTTCAGTTCTCTTTTCGCCCCAAATTCTCATCTAAATAAAGCCCATGTATGTTTTATTGGTGATTTCCAAAAGCTCAAAATACGTTGAAAAGAAACATTTGGTGCATGCACATGGATTGCGCAGTCTATTGACAGGGTGTTTGGCTGGCTCTTCGGGTCACTTCAGTTACGTACAACACTAGTGCATCAGCTGACCAGATACATGCACCATGTGGAAGGCTGAGCGCTGCAGTGTTTTGATAAGACTTAGTACTACCCTTCCCAATAACATTTGGAGTATTTGTTTTTTATACTGAATTATCTTTTTTATACTCCCCCGAGTTCCGAATTAAGAGCGGTCTACTGTATTGTTGCGTCCTTAATGAAGTACATCTCAAAATAATATTCTTTTAATTAAGTACAACAAAAATAATTCATGTTTGTTTGGACCATTAATGTATTTCCTCCAGTCGTAGGGTGGAGCTTTGTTCATAGATGGTGCTCGTAATCATATCTTAATAGAGATGTTTTTCTATTTGATGATTCATGTGAAGTCTGTTGCCATCATTTTTAAAAATAGCATTGAGTGGCAACCGTAATAAAAAGTGTCACCTTCACAAAATTTATTTTCATGATCATTACAAGCTTGTGACATTGTCACCTCATTGGTTGATTAATGGCAATTATTAATTGCTGCTGCATTGTGATTGGTGTGAAATTGATTGTGTTGTCTGATTGGTCTCTTATTACACAGGTATGCTACTACGTTGGTTTGAAATTCTGTATGATCTGGAAGTGATCGAAGAAGAAGCCTTATTAAAGTGGAAGGAGGATATTAGTGATGATTATCCAGGCAAGGGTCAGGCTCTCTTCCAAGTAAGTAACTCTCTTGTCAAAATGATGGTATGAACGTTGGGCTTACTATATAGATTGTGAATTGTAAAACTGATGTTTACCATAACTTTTTTATGTAAACAGGCACAAGTAGCTTGGTGCTAATGCTAGATTGCTTCGTGTGACCCAGGAAAAGAGCGTGAATCAAATCTTGGTCTGATCCCCACCCCACTGCCCATCTTTATTGGGGTTTCTTATTCCCTCTGTAGCCTAGGGTAATGGCAGGATGATTCCCACAATATAGACCACAACCACTTCCTTTGCACTATCCTTATTACCTAAGAAACCTTATTGCATCCCATAATTTCATTAATCATTCATCTGATGCCAATAGATCTTTTCTATCATTACTATGCATGTATAAACCCAATATAAGTATCATTTTCGATTTTACACTCTTATAGACAGGCAATAGTTACGTAAATACTGGTACTGAATAGATCAACAATAGAATGAATTAGGCCTACCTGTACAAACTTTTTCTCACATTTAGCTGTAAACTAGATACAAATTATGAATTTTGGCCCAAGCCTTTTTTTTGCATAGACAAGATTTCTTAAAACTTCTGTCAATCGTAATATCTTCTAGAGCCTATTCTGTGATAGACCCTTGCACTAAATGGTGTGCTCTTGAGGCACTAAATATTAATCCAGAAGACTTTCTCCTTCTGTTGCCAAATTCATGAAGTTTGTTGCATTTGTTTGTAGGTCAACAATTGGCTGACATGGCTGGAGCAAGCAGAGTCGGAAGAAGAAGATGATGATGAGGAGAATTAATGCTAGCGTCAAATAGAGACTCGTAAGGTTCAACGACAACCAAGCAGTATTAACACAAAGCAACAAACCGGTGGATGAACTTGGTGTATGGAAGGCATCTGCCATGTATGGGTTTTCTCATCTACATACTGGCTCAACTTTGGAACAATACAAACTCATATGTACTAGTAGAAACAATTTTTTAAAAACGTATTCCCGATCAATTTTACAATAAAAAGGCATGAAAAATTTGACCAAAGCATCTTTATTAACGCACTGTTATGTGGGTGCATGAAATTTGGTGGTACTAAGAATTGATTGATTTTTATTTTAATCCCGGTGGTGAAATGACTATTAATGGAAATACTGAAATGTACCGTATTTCTTTTCTTGTAAGGAAGTTTGATTATGTACCTTAGTAGGCTACTAGGTACTGCAAGGTTTAATAATGTGCACACACTATAATAATGAATCACTGATGGTCTTAGGTAGTTGCTCTACAATTTTGGTGTATCATAATTTGTCTGCCTGTACTTCAGTGCTTAGATCTGTGAATTTGGGAGATAGGCTTGTGTCTGTGTGTAATTGCGTAATTGCGTAATATGGGTGTGCGTCTGTGATTGCTCTGACTGTTTGAATGTGACTGATGGAAAAATTGGTTCAATGAGATCTCCGAAAAATCAATTATAGTTTCAATTTTGTTCTTCCTTTTTTCGTGTTGATATTTTAATTTTAATTTTCTATGAAAAGATGCAGATACGGTAAAAACCTCTATTATACGTTTAGGATGCACAGTTTTTTAATGTTTATATTCACAAAATGCATGTTCTTTATTAGCTTGTCCTTTGTCAAACGTATATCATAGGATTTTGCTGTCTCAAGCCAAACTTGTGAAGTATTCCAAGTAGGCCTACTAGTTGGGTTCTTTGGAGGGAAAGTAACAAATCTTTGTTGCCACACTTCCCTTAATGTGAAACTGTATTGTGAGTAAGATTTAGGTACGTAAATAAGTAAAATATTGTTGTTTACGTAAAATTTATTCAACAATTTCTTCAATAACTACTTTGATAAAGTTCTTGTATAAGTAAATGTGACATTTCGGTAACTGAAATGTAGCCCTGTGTCGAATATAAATTAACACCTCTACAGGTAGTAACTTACGTCAATATTGTAGATGTAGAGTGTTTTTACAAAAAATTATTGATGATATTTACAAGTTTCTATTTATAATTAATTCATGTTAACGAAACTATGCAAACGCAATACATAACATAATACCAATTAATAATAAATAACCAGTTAGGATCAGGATAAAATGAGGGAACCAACTCCACATATTTGGTTGTCTAGAACAACGTGCATGTGATAATATAATATCAATAATCAATGGACTTAGATCACAATGAAAAATAATCATCTGGTTATGCTTGTTTGTTTTGTCTATTCATATATGATGAATTAAATAAATGCCGTGGTGTAATTTATTACTACATTTTAACCTTTAGGAATATTTTTTTCAGTACGCCCATTCTTTTCTCATCCTGTCTTTCCTGCTTCTGGTTCCCATTTGAGTAATGATCACTTCCAGTTTGAATGTATTATTATAATAATAATAATAATAATAATATGGTCAAACAGAGTTTGTGTCATGGTTTGTTCACTTGCCGCTTCACTTTCTGCACCGGACTAAGAGGTGAATATGGTTTAGTCGAGTCGACGAGTAGGCTGCTTGACGTCAGTAGGCGATCAAATTCAGCCGAAATTGATTGAAAACTGCTTCAGATGGCTGGCTCACCATTTCTTGTGTGATTATAAATTACATAAAAGTAACTTTACTACAAAAACCTCAAGTCTCGGATCACACAACTTTTGCAATCTTCTATTGGGAAAGTCAACCTTGCTCAAAGTAGCTATCCTGCCTCTTGGCCGATAGCTTGGTTGAAATGACAGATACGTCTAAATTTTGCGTGCTGTGGGTAGGTTAAGTGGGAGTTTGAAATTAGTAGCTTTAATAGTTGATTATAGATTCTATCTTGACTGACTTCCAAACAACGAGATTATAACTAAAATTATATCAAAGAGTAGACCCTAATACCAAGTGTCAGAAGAAATCGTCAGGTATCACAGTGAACACATGTACAATTTTTGGCTTCTGTGAATTCTTGAATACCATAAAATGCGTGAACAGTTATAAATTCCTTCATCTCACATTTGAAAACTTGTCTTGAATCAATTTTTAATCATTTTTATGTTTCTGTAGTAGCCAAAGTAATTGTAAGTATTATTTCCTGCTATGATAGGGTCACAGTCGGTCATTTCCAGTCTATTACATGATTTGAACAGTTTTTGTTCATGTTTTCGGGATCTTGCTATGTATAGGCCTACTGTCATTTCGTTTAAAAAGGTCTGGGTCGTCTCTAAAAAAAACTAGAGTATGGTATCTCTGAAATGTACATGTCTTGTTAGGGTTAATATCTTCAGTTGTTCAAATTGTTTTTTTATAAATGATGATCTATAACTGTGTTTTCAATAATTATTTATTAATGATTATTCCAATAGTTATAATTATTCTGAGACAGTCACTATAGGATTGTTAACATTGCCAACATCCAGTGTCATATTAGGTATGGTATACTCATTCATTTGGGGTGCTTCGACAAATGCTGTCAGGATTATTAATCAATTTTATTTATTTTCATTTATATTGGGCTTATAATGAGTAATGACACTACTGATGACTACGATCTGTTGTTGGCGTTGGTGAAAGAAAGATATTATGGGATGAAGAGTAAGGTTATTTCACTAGGATTTTTTTGGATAGTGGAAGGAGTCGGTTGTGGCCTATTATTAAGGAGCCATTTCAGTATTGACCTGGATGCCAGAGGGAAACCACGAAAAAACCCTATCAGGATGGTCGACCATAGCGTGAATCAAACCCCGGTATCCTAAATGACGGTTCAATGTGCTAGCCACTCTACTACTCGTTTCAGTAGTTCCTTATTTATGACCTGATATAATTTTGTCTTTCAGTTTGTTAGATGAGCGTAGTGAAGATTTCCATTTCAAGAACCCAAAAAAATTCGACCTCGTTTTTATATATATATTTTTTTTTTTTTTTTTCTGTGCGCGGCTTACAGGTCAGGAAAGAGTAGCAATCAACTTGAAAGTTTTTTTCCCATTGGTGTCACATGAGAATAGGTTGGGATTGTTTTTAAGGAAAATTAATTGATGGAAAATTGAAAATTGAACAATTTTCCGGAAAAAAATCAAGTTTGTTTGGAAAATCACCTTAAGAATAACCCGGATGGAAATACTAGGGATATGAAAATTTTTCTAAAGCTTCAAAATTTCCACTGAATACGAAAAACACCATCGTACGTAATTTCAGTGACTTTCACAACTACAGTCGGATGGATGGCAAATAACAAAAGAAACGCAATAAAAGTATAGATTTTATTGAATTTTGGGATCAATCGATTTTGCAAAGTGTATATTGAATAGGTTGCAGCACTATGAATATCAACAAGTTTGTAACTGATCCATCAACACATGATGTTGGAGATTATTATTATATAATTTTATGTAGTCTGATATTCATATAAGTATAAATAATTATAAACAAATACCTTACAAATGTAGATTCTGTGAATCATATATGTATAAAACCCGTGTGGAAAAACACTACCCTGTGATTGGCCCAAAGAGATCATACGATAACATTTGACGTCGACCGAAGGTCGAACCAAGAAATGTGATCACTCACGACAGATACCTCATTCAGCACTCATCTCTCGTTCGTCAAACCGTGAATAAGCAAGCTGGAAGGAAGGTGGCCTACAACAAGTCTCCCTTGGAGGAACGACACATACGGACGGTCAAGTCTTCGACGAAATAACAAAATACGGCTTCAAACAACAAGATCAAAAGAAGAGAAGAAAGAATAAAACGGTATCGTAATATCTTTCAGACCATAACCAATTTCACAGAACAATATCATTCAGACCATAACCAATTTCACAGAACAATATCATTCAGACCATAACCAAGTTCACAGAACAAAATCAGAACATTCAAGGTAATATTATAAGCTTTATGTGTAAAGAGTGTTACTTAATCAATGTAATTAAAAAATGTATTTATATGAAAGCAAATTGAGTATGTGTGCACATTATTGAAAGTATAGTACCACCTCTTTCTGAATGCTCCCGACTAGGCCAGCTTCAAGTTGCAGGTAAGATTTTTGAACGTTTCAAGTATTTCAATTGGACTGTAAATGTAGATCGAGCTAACAGAATATTCAATGTTCTAGATTTCCATACTTCTAAGTTCATCTCACAACGCAAATCCTGCATTTTCCTAGAGATACGAAAAACATAATTTATTCAATAACCGTGTTGACCAAATACTAT
Organism: Brachyptera risi; assembly: GCA_964007535.1. Lineage (NCBI taxonomy): Eukaryota > Metazoa > Arthropoda > Insecta > Plecoptera > Taeniopterygidae > Brachyptera > Brachyptera risi. The sequence continues at coordinate 47,918,637 of OZ023327.1, read as the reverse complement.
TTTCACATTTTAGATTCTATCAAAAAATATACCGTAACTAGATATTAATTGGCCCACGGTCTTGAAGTGTACATAAAAACAGGTACCGGTAAAGAGGGGTGACTGACCCACTGGTGTGACTTTGTCCTTTTGTTGAAGAAAATTTCAAACTGATACAAATGGGAAAGTTTTAATTTTATCGTATCTATTTTGATACGTATCTATATTGAGATACCAAAAACATGGATACGATAAAATTAAAACTTTTTCATTTGTGGCAGCCACAAATAAATTCTCTGTGCAGCCGTTTAAGATCAGTAGCTTATATTTTATTCAACATTAAATTTTACTTGCCTTTTCATTTAAGGAAAATTATCTACGTGGCGTTGGCCGAGTCTATATTATCTTACGGCTTGTTAGCATGGGGAAATGCTTCAAATTATTTCATACAGAAAATATCTAGCTTACAAGATAGAATAATAAAATCTATTGCGCCCTCGACTTTAGTCGAGCATCATACGGATATAAACCAATTGTACTCAAATTTAAATCTGCTGCCCATTTCTATATTATTTCCATATAAATTAATAATGAAACACTTTTTCGATAACACTTTTAAGAAATTGCACCCACAGAATACTATGAATGCATGCTTAAGAAATAAAAATAAATATGTCCTTCCCTCTTTCTCAAATAAACATGGTAAACGTCTACTGAGATATCAAATACCACTCAGATTCAACACGCTACCACTCGACATAACCTCCCTCGATAATTACAATATGATGAAAACTAATCTTGAAAAATGGCTTCTTGAAAACCTTGATATTAATTAAATCATGATATGTACAACCAATCTTTACTTTTTAAGGCCTACTATTTACTAAAAACTTCATTCCTCCAACCACTCGTTCATTGTCATCGTTATTTCAGATTTATACGGGAACAAACTTCGTCCATTCATAATTATCTAATACGTTTGCATCACTTACTATACTCTGTCTATTTCATATTTCTCCAAATTGTGTTGCTTTGTTTTTGTTATGGGTTTGTTTGTTATTATTTAATAAAGGTGTATGTGTGTGTATGTGTATATATATAAATAAAATCTATGAGAGCATATCTGAAGCATAAATGAACCACACTGCATTGTCAATGACTGTGTTGACTTGTTTAATTTTCAAATGTAGGTATAATGTTTTTCTTCTGCTGGTACTTGTTTGTTTCTTGTTATAGTTTAATTTTATAGTTTCAAATAATTATTTATTTTTTCCATGAATTGACACGTCTGTTTTATTGTATTC
>OZ023327.1:47833138-47913138 GCA_964007535.1 Brachyptera risi | reverse complement strand
AACACTCTAAGAACTAAAAACGAAAGCGCATTTATCCAGATGGCCACGACAATACCGCGTATCATCCAGCTTCCATGGTTAACTTGATCTCCACGTATTTGACTTACGCGGTTTTAGGGGCTCCAGTAGTGTTGTAACACCGCGTAAGTGGCATAAATCGGTACCGCATTTTCGCGTGAGTGATCAATAATGTCAGGATGAAGCAAACGAGGAAATTTGGAACAGATTTGCGTTCTTGGGTATCAAATTACCTATTTTCACATTCATAGGCTGTTCCTAAATTCTGTTTTGGAGTTATGAAACACATTTTGTTGTCTCCTGAACAATTAGCAAAATGTGAGATACGCGGTATTGACACTTAAGCGACGATATATAAATGATGAGCCTTTTTCAAGATGAACAAAAAATCAGTCTGAAATTAAAGGCCCACTTTATGGTCACCATTTTGTTATTAGTTGATCATTTAAAACCAAATCCAGGACAAGGAAAACGAGAGATTTTTTTCTTCATCAAAAATAATATTTTTTATTCCATCTTTTTATATATAGTCGATGTCGACATAAAATAGTACAACTACAATATGAGTATCAGTAGAAACCAGGGGTAGATCCCCGCCATATTCATAGGGGGGCGATTTCAGTTTGAAAAAGAAAATACTACATGAGAATAAGGAGAACAGTTGTGCAACGACGCGGTAACGCGAAGCCGGCGACCCGCGAGGGAAAAGGGGGTAAGGCCCCCTTGTGGCTCCACAGGAAATCTTTCAAAATTACACTCATTTTTCATACGGTTTAGCGTGTTCCAGATGAGGTTCAGATGCCGAAATCATTCTACTTAATGAAATTAAAAATACCCCTCCCCGAAAAAATATTTGTAGCTGCAAGGTCTTTCTGTGTCATAGCACATTGGACAATCACTCAATTGTGCTCTCCCAAAACTGAGTATGTGCATATCGATGGTGGATGCAAGGAGGGAGATATGCCCCGCAGGGAATTTTTTGAAAATTTTCTTCTTTCAATACGATTCTACGGGTTTCAGGAACTATACAAAATTTCTGGAATAGATACATTTTAAGAAGACTTTTTTTGTAAAATGGCTGTTCCAAGCAAATACAACGCTGAATTAATTTAGCAGTGTTATTAGTGATATTTGAATATAAGAACATTTATCTACTCCATCCCGTGATGTAAATAAAATGTCATTGATTTGATCTATAGGATTCGATTAATGATAGAAAGTCACAAATGGGCGCCGATAGTGCCCCTTAAATTTGGCCACCGGGCAACCGCCCTCTTTGCCCACCCCTAGAAACGACCCTCATTGTTTTTATCATCGTTATTTACAAAAAATCGTGATATATTATTCACAACCTGAAAGAAGCACTGTAGGCCTAGTGTTGTTTGTTGATTCTTGCTGACTAAACTACATAGGACTACTAAATCTGACATTTTGAAACAGTATTTCAGATTCATTTTCAACACAATTATGTGAAATATAAGATCGTGGCATACATAGCTTTATAAAATATTTATATCCTTCCTTCTCTCTTCTCTTTCTATTTTTTTCTTCCTTTCTTTCTTTCTACTTTTTTTCGTTGCTTCCAATTCATGGAGGGGAGGGGGCGATCGCTCCCCCCCCTGTATCCACCACAGGTAGAAACCAGAAAGATTTGAAGTGACAAAACCATAAAAAGTCCAAGTCAAGAGTCTTGGTAAGCTTTTTGAAATCGATGCAACATGATTTATAATCACGTCAGTATTAAATGTATCTAAAAGATCAGACTCGCAATTTAAAATCATATAATTTTCAAGGTGTTCTTGAGTGACGTTGGCTCCAAGTTTATTTTTCATATAGTTAAGTTTTGAAAAAGATCTCTCGCACTGTACATGTGGGCTTGTACCGATCTATATACTTTGAAAAGGCGTTTATAAGTCTTACAATGGAATTTTCAAAATCACAATGGCCGGATTGGCCGGTACGCCCCTGTTTGAAAGTGTAACATATTCATCAAAAATCCTAGAAAAACGAATGCGCAATCATTTCAAGATTATCTACCCAACACTGAAGGATATATATGGTTGCAACATAGGGTACATGTTATAGGGCATAATACATAACGAAATTCAGATAAACGATAATAACTATATATTATTTTATATGAACAGGTGGTCATTTTACAGTAAATAGCTGCCATATTATCTTGATATTATATTAAGGTATTATTACACAATATAATAGATAGTAATCAGAACAGTGGTTATCACACATCGATATGCAGTACGCTACAATTCATCCGCATGCCAATAATCAATAAAATAAGCTCACTGAATATTTTACAAAACAAGTGGTCTGCTCTGGTCAAGGTAAAGACACAAGCAATCCAAGTTATAAACTTGTTTCCACATTCTCTAACTGTTCCCATTAATTCATAAAAATTTGCATCTCTTCAAGAAGCACAAAATAAAACTATACTTTGAAATTTTCAGTGAAGTTATTATTGATGTTTTCATTTACTTGGGTTGGGAAGAGATTCTTATCAACTAGGAAAAGGGTTCAACATCATTATCTGTTTTCACTCCATTTACTTCGAGAGCCAACAATAACATTGAGTTGAGAAAGTCTTGCTATGGGTTTAATGTCCAAATTAAGTCAATCATTGGTTCGGGTACAAATAGAAAATTATGCACAGCTATCATGTCACCACAAAATATGTGATTTAAAGGTCATGAAAGATATTTCATTACACTTGCATTAAGCAAGATTTTTTTCGTTTGGAGTTAGTTTTATTCAGAGCTAAGTTTATTTTGGCCGGAGATATTTTTGAAAGCAAGGCAATTACATCCAATATAACATTTATATATTTAGAAGTATTTGTACATATAACATTCTTCTTGTTTAATTTAATTCCTATAATAGGCTTAATTCTTAGTATGAAGAAAAAACTACAAAATAATCGATTGTAGCTTGAATACGGCCATTATAGAACGTAACTAGGCCTACTTAATAATAAGTAGAGGCAAATCAACAACACATGATTGCGACTGTTTTTGGTTCAATTTTCTATATCAAATAATTTTTATGATTTAATCTCAAAACTTTGATCACTGGACTAATTCTACTAATATTTTCACAACTACTGAACTGTATTTAGTATTTATAGAAAGAAATTACTAGAATAATTGTAATGCACTTTGAAAGTTTCATACAGTAGGGCCTACATGTCACTCACACAATATGCCATAGGTTTTAGTCACAAATAATGACTAGTGTTCTCGTTTGCTCGACAAACGAGAAGTTTTGTTGAAAAATATACACGACATTGGCACTAAGCATCCACTCATGATTGTCACATTCATACGATAGGCATAGATAGCCAAACAATAACAATTATTACTGAGGACTACATCGCAACAAGATCAAAGATGGTTGTGCTATTATAGTATATCATACACAGTACTGGATTTGTCAGTTACAACAGGTAAATTTAAATTTATGTAATTCTAATTTTCAGCTTAATATTCATGATACAAAAAAAGAGAATTATACATTCATACTTTTGAGATTGGCCTACAGTCACTTTCTTTTAGTTTGATTTGTAATATGTAAGTGCCACTAATATACAAGTTAGAGAAATATATTCTTTGATAAATATGAGAGGTAGGCATTCAACAGACATGATTACTAGTGGTGAGAGTTAAGTGCAGCACAGTAGTTACTCGATTCAAACATGGAATGTTACATTAGAGAGCACACTGTTGACTAGTTTCACCTTCGTTAACATCACAAAACAAATGTCCATGTATTTAGGAGAAAAGTAAATCATCATTACACATTAGATTCATCTGAATTATATCACTTTACAAAACCAGCGAAAGAAAACTAGTATTGAATGCAATACTATCTTTATGATGTATGGAAATAAAATACCAAAGATTCTCAAGATCAATATTTGCGATCTCAACTCATAAGTAAATTAGCCTATGCCCTATAGAATGAAATTAAAGTAAATGTAGCGTACAGACAAATAACATATTATATTAAAGTGATTGGTATTCTGAAATAAAAATAAAAAAGCTTATGAGAACAGAAGTAAATGTAAATAGTTCTGAAGCAGCCCACTGGGAGATCGATGAGTGTTCACATGCCTCCTGGTTTCGGTAGATTCGTGTTGTAAGCTCGAATAACCTCTGATTGAGTAACAGCACCACCTTCTTCTTGTGAGAATGCAAAACCATCTAGTACAATAGAAGTCACACTATTAAATTAACAATAACGAAAGAGACAAAACAATTACACTTGGCCCCAGCATAAAGGTCGTATTAACCTAGGGGTCACCAATCCTAGGCAAGCATTTCCCATTGTATAAAGTTCTTTAAATATGCATGTATGCATTCTGTAAATATATATATATATATATATATATATATATATATATATATATATATATATATATATATATATATATATATATATATATATATATATATATATATATATATATATATATGTGTGTGTGTGTTTGATCGAAGGTTTTCAGGGCCGACGGTGGATGGATGGAAGAATTATGTCAGATGCAGTTATTTCACTTATTTGCCCTTGTTTGAAAAAAATCCGACCATTAGGACTAGTGAATATGGAGGACAGTAGATTGAATTCTCTATATCTTGGTACCGGTACTTCCAATAACTCTTCACCTACTATGAACTAACAAGTACCAAGAAAAATCCTTCCAATTTGTTTCTATTGTCAAATGTCGACACATTTTCTTTAGACTTCCAATTGGCTCCCTCTCCCCTCTTCTACATGTGGTACAGATGTGGTTGAATACTCATACAATCCCAATCCCATATCTTACTGCCAGGTCTAATAGATAGCTGGTGGTCTTTTGTCTGTAAATCTGGAGACTTGTCAAATGGGTTTATATTCATGTGGCTAGCTGATTGACAGCCAATAAAGGGATGTATTTTTTCTATGAAGTCGAAAGACGAAAGCTTCAGCCTTGATAAAACAGCAGGAATTAGAAGAAATGATGTAGTTGTAGAAAACCTTTTTTTACGAAATCACTTGGATACTCGGTTCCTAATCTGGCATCATTACTATCTAGAGATAAATTAGTTCAATGTATTTTTATTCATATGCTTGACAAAATACTAGTGAGTACTGTTTATAGGTCTATAGTAAAATAAATTAACTCAAATAAGTTGTTGAATGGTTCAATTTATAACTTCCATCTAATTTAGTATATCTTTCTCGTAGCACACAAAGTTTGTGGGTGCAATGAAAATATTTTGAACTGCAAAAAAGGCACCAAGAAATTAAGAATGATAGGAAAAGTAAAATTTAGACCTTCCCATTCAAATTCAGTTTATGAAAATGAACATTTTAACCCATGTAAATACTGTCATTGAGATATTTAGCTGGTGCTAGACTTTTAAAAACTTTTTTGATAGAATAAAGAAATATTTTCAAACTCAGAATAGGGCAATTTTCGACTGTACATGTTTTTTATTCTCGGGACGAATTTCATAATGTTTAAACGTAAATGCCAATATTATACCTAGTAATATTTTGATTCTAATTTCAACCAACTAAATGTACCATGTGAGGAAAACATTTGGGCTAAATGCCAGTATTTTAAACTAACCTGATATGTATTAGTTTTAATTCCATACTAACAAGTCTCAGGCCATGTTTTTAAAGATCTCGAAAATTGTTCAATAACACATTTATTACACAATTAATGTAATGGTAATGTGAGAATAAATCACTTTGAAATAAATTGAAAGCTTCAAGAATGAGTGAAAAGTTGTATTTTATCAGCCCTACTACGAGAGGTTGTCGATTACTGTATCAACCCCATCATAGTTTCACGATAACTCGATAAGTCTCCCTTATGTATGGATAATGCACATGTGAGAGTCGTTCTACTGCTTACTACGTCAAGCAACAAGAACATCGACGTTATAGCTCGTCTCATTCAGTTTAAAAAATTATCTGGATCTCTTCAGAACGGTACGTATGAAATGCATAACCCGCTTTGGGTGCAATTCATGAATTGGAATGCTTGATAATTGGCTTGCTTTGTAGGCGGTCAATTATTTGAACGATTCAAGGCAGGGCTTTCCAACTAGATATTTCAGAGTGCAATTCTTTTATAGGAAAAGTTGAAGTGGGCCACACAGTTAATTTTCCAATGAGTTTTATTAATTTTCAACTTGTTTTCAATATGGTACGCCGGTATACAGAGAATATATATTGTCAATACACAGATATCCAAGCTTTTTATAACTGAATTTTTTTTTGAAAATCAAAATTCAATACTTGAATTGCACTTCTTGTCTTTGTGTCTTCATTTAGGTCTATATTACTGATATGGTGTGAGCAGGAAAGCTGACAATGTTGCCAAATGTGTGCGCCTGCTGTCACAAGTCAAAAAATAGGACAGAATACCAATATTTTGTTGAGAATTATCAATTTTAATGTCAGTTCAAATGCTGCCCCTACCATTTGATTTGTGACAACAATTCAACCCTTGCCAAATATATTCTCAATTTGACTACACAGAATGTTATACTAAATTGCAGTGATTTTACGTTGATTCGTAAGATCATACTGCGGGCCACTTGAAAAGGTTGCGCGGGCTGCTAGTTGGGAAGCCCTGATATAAGGAATGAATAGATCTTGGTTTTGTTAATACAACTAAATGTACAATTTTAAAATAACTACTTGAAAGTTGATTCACTGTACAGTCTATATATCTTTTATTCATTCATATTGGGATCAACAATCCACTGTAATGATGAATAAAACCTATTGGCATCAATGAATGATGGGAAGATGAGATAAAGTCATTTTATTATGTGATTTTGGAAAGTGAGGAGCCAGTTGTGGCCTGTTCTTAAGGAACCATCTCAGTATGAACCCAAACGACTGAGGGGAAACCACAGAAAACTTCTGTCAGGATGGTCGACCATGGCGGGAATCGAACCCCAGTCCAACGTGCTAGCCACTGGCCCACCTGTCTCAGTTATTCCATGAAAATACATCATGTATAGGCCCTCTATGATAATTCTTCATAATGAAAATTATCATCACAAACAAATTGGGAAAACTGCAGTAGATATGATATGACACAGGTTACACAAATTAGGCATATATCTCAACTATATACATATTTACAATTCAATAAAGTGTTTTTGTAAGAAAATGAACAAAGCAAAGCTGATGAGTCAAATCTTTACTGAAAAAAGAAAAAATTCACTCAAAACATGTGCTTATATTTTATTAAAAACTGTGCCAAACTCAAGCATTATTATACTTTATGATTCAAATCACATAGAAAAACTACAGTAACTTTTAATTATAGTATCAATATTCAATATTTATATATCAATAATTAAAAATAAAAAAGAACTTACGTGATAATTCCACCTCCATATTTACCCGAGTCGCCGTTCTACGGTTAAATGTGAACACATTACGAACATTCTTCAGCAATCGGGCCGTCTCCGTCAATCTGAAAATATCTTCTACGATACACATTCTGTTCTTCTGTATAGACAAAAACATTGGTAACATTTCGTACCGTTTGTGCTGATAACCTACTAGAGTGCCCAGCCAAACAAATCATAAAAGAATTGAAGAGCAAAGCATTGCATTATATGTAGCAACATGCCAGTTGTCAGGCAGGCACTACTGTTGGTACCGGTACTTACACCGTGACAGTTGTCCCAGGGCATGCATGGGCCTGAGGGGTTGGGATCAAGAAAAATACAGTCATTACCCACACAGAAACAGAGATTACCAATTAGTACATGCCACATCAATTCCGTCTGACAGCAACCGATATAGCGGCTTCCAGTTTGTATTGTTGATTACACTATATATACCGCCTATCTATGACTCTTGACACAATTTGTAAATGTTCAAAGTTTCGACCCATAAGCTTTGCAATTATTGTGGTTTGTAGAGGTAAATGGAATCACTTGCATAGTGCTATTGTTAAGTACGAGTGTCAAGATTTATCGAGCTTACATGGTGGTTCCCCTGGGCTCTCAATTCTTTCATTTTTCATGAGTACTGTCCTTCAACCTACCAATCGCTGCTCTACCTAGTGAACAATTTGTTACTATGCATCATGCCTTCTATATACCACAAATATGGGCATCTAAGATGTAGTGTGCTTTGGCATCAAAGATACAGTGGGAATAAACAAATGCCCCAGGCTTATAAAGGAGATTATTTACTGATGGGCATGCTGCTTCTCACACAATTTTGATTACATATATCAATCATATGGATGTAAGTTACTTGCAATATAACTTGTTATAATGAATCACTTGACAATTTGATAATACTTAATTCAACCTCACAGTCTCCATTTTCTGTTATAAGAGACTGTTGCAAACATCTGAGCAAACGTAAAGGTAATTTTGCATGTATTTGTGAACAAAGGTAGTTCCTTGTATCACTACTAGATGATTCACGGTTGGTAGGTTCAGATTTGGACGGTAAATTGGTACATATTTTCAAAATTGGTGCGATGAGGAGTTGAGCCACCATTAGAGACCGGCAAAACAACGCATCTCTCAATACATCTTGCTGAGTGTTACATTATTTTATTTTAGCAGGCCCATTGAATTCTCATTAAATTAATTATCAATAGCTATTAGCAGCCATAATTGAACTCATTTATGACTTCTAACAAAATATGTGGTTGAAACAATATAGGCCTACTGTTCTACTGTGCCTAATACAATCAAAATTAAGAACAACCATTTATCATCAAGTTGTAACCAACACTTCTTAGCTTATACAGTATTAATTTTACTTTCTCAACATGAAATTGATACAATATACATTAATCAAGAAGGTAACAGGCTACTACAATAACACATCTGAAAATATAGAACACGATATACCATAGTATATTTTAATAAATGGGCAATAAGCAAGAAATACTGAAGTTGCTTAATGACTGCACCACCAGCTAGGTTATTTGAGAAGAAATATAGAATAGTAAAACTAATGTCTATTAGTAGCTTTATACACTTGACCAGGAAAAGAAACCAAAGATAATTGGTAGATGTTAAACATAACTATGAATTATTCCATATTGAAGGTGTGCATAAGTGCCAGTCTTTAAATTTTCTATTGGCTTCAATATTCAAAAGATAAAATCATCCTTGCAAAAATTCTTACCCCTTATTTCATGTGGGAAAAAATTGAAAAGTCGATATTTTATGACTGGGCCTAACGAAAATTTCCTCTGTGGAGATTGAGAGGTAATGGTTTTTTGAGCCAGGAACGTAGAGCTATGGTAGGCAGAGAAAAAGTGATCCTATAGAATATCTGCACCTAAATGTCCTTTGTTTTGATGTGCATAATTTTGCTGCTCCTTTCCACCATATATTTTTAATCAATTAATTTGCATAGTACTAAATCTGATTGCTGCAGTTTCCTTTGTACAGTGTTTCCGATAATAACCGAGTGGCCAGATGCTGATCTGTACATTCTGTCTACAAAGAAATTATGAACGTAGGAGCGGCGAGAGGGGGGGGGGGGGGGGAGTTTTCGTTTCCAACAATACAGTGTCAGATAAAGATTGTCGAGTAAGCATACAGGCGGGATTGTTTTACGTGTTATTCAGTATAGCTATAATCTTTTGTATATATACAGAGTATATTTCATTTGATATATTATAATTATTATAACCCTTCAAATATATTAAAAGGTCATTCCATCAGGAGTTTTGGAAAGTTGGAATGAGTCGGTCGAGGCATTTTTTCAGGGAACTATACAGCATCAACCCCGAATGACAGAGGGAAACCGCAGAAAACTTATGTGGCCCAAGCAACGAAGGAATAAAAAAACGGCTCACCCGGGACAAATTGCAAGAATTTGGTTTTGATGTGATCTTGCTCAGTTTTCTCGGGGCTCAAAATGTCAATATTGTGGTGAAAATTTTGAGTTTCAACGATGTTGCATGTTTCAATCAAATGATTATTGCCCCTGAACTAATGCAGATACTAATGCATAATACTCCACTTTCCATAGAAATGTTGTTAAATAACCAGTACCTGAATATGTGATGGGTGGGTGAATATTAAAAACAGTCTACCTAAACTTAAATAACTACAACATTGAAAACTTTCAAGTAAAATGAAGCAATAATCAAAAGCAGATTTCAACACGAAAAATAACGTTCCAACTCGCGCATTCATTTGAATAATGTATAATTATTATATTTTCCTCTTTTAATGCAATCCATCTCACTAATTATAACCACACATACATATTTATTGGGTATAATTCAAAATAAAGTGTAACTAATTGGCATATTGAAAATAAAACAGGACTATGAATCGAGTTTTTTTGTACTTGCGTAAAATAAGAAGTGAATATGAAATTACTAATTCATTCCATTGTTAGGACATTGTTTAGTAGTGAATAGCTTGATAATATAGTCATTCAAGTGAATCATTAAAAATAAAATTCAATTGATCAGCTAAAAAACGAAATACATAATCGCTTAGAATGGATACAATTAAATATTAAATACTACATAACAACGTATTATATTAGTGCATGTAGAAATTTGTATTTAAAATTTTCAACTTTTTGACCTTCTAATTGAATTCAATCCAAGGTATTTGCTTATTCACAATTATATTTCACAATTATTGAAAAAAAAAACTTTTGTATACCAGTACAAAATTTATATCTTGAAACATTCAAATCAATCAAATCTGAACAGGCTTGGATATAAATTGGTATCAATAACAAAATATGTTTTCTCCTGTTGATACAATTAATTGTGCTAATAAGACAGGATATTTATTTTAGAATTATGACATCAATTCTCTTTCGGTGGTATGCCTGGGGCTGATTAGTTATCACTGCAAGTACCTACACTAGTTTCACAGGCAGGAGGGCACCCCAATTCATGATTATTACAATTATATTGCATTGTAGTATGGTCTGTTTTGCAGTTCCACATAAAAATTGTTAATAAAGCATTTCTCTTTCAGATGGGATCAGTTTTCCATCTTTGACTGTACGTCCCTATAAACTCCATCACACTTGAACTTGAGGATTAATTGAAAAGATGTGAAAATGGTAAGGTCATTCAGTGGGTGGTCAAGTCTTAGCCTCCATGTATCTTCCGCTACTCTCCAATTTATGGAGAAACATCTCATGGTACAAATCATCTATACTGTTTTACGATATATCTATATGACCAAGATATGTTACTCAACGTTAAGAAGGCTAACATGTGTGTCTCGGCAGTAGCTTCACACCCCTTTGCAAACCGGGAAGTTTCCGCCATATTCAACATATATTTGTGATGATATAGAATGCCTTGCTTAGATTCTATCTGTAAATGTCCAATATGGCCGCCGAGATTGGAACGAGCACATGTCGCTATCGGCTGCAGGAGTAATGTATCTCGATAAGGTAATATATATCCATGGTCTTACCATTTATTATTGCAAATAGAAACTATTGACGAATGAACCAGGGAGTGCAAAATAATCCTTCAGTTTAAAACTCGACATTTAAAATTTATGAATGACATTTTTTTTTTTTCGAATAAGTAATAGACTTGAGTTTAGATAGAGCAATGCAGTTTGTTCAAAACGTCAGCATTCACATAAGCACGTTTACATTTCTTCATTTTATTTCAATGCTGCTCAACGACCCCACCAACAGCTAGGTTATACGGGGGCATAAATATGAGCGGGTGATAATAAAATGACGAAGATATGATAGGTGAAAGGACGTTCACAAAAACCCATACCTTATGCAGGACTCGAACCCACGCCCAACCCAACTTCAGTTTCTACTGCAGTAAGCGATAGTTGACCAAGCCACTGGGGCGGCAACACGTATAAATAAAATTATAAAATTCAATTATCCATTGAAAACAACAATCTTGCAAAAGACATCTGAATATATAGGCCCACTTGGATTATAGCTATTGTTTCGATGGATAGGCAAAAGGCAACAGCATTTCAGAACTGTGCAACCAGCCATACATTGGAAACCAGAAATGTGCTATTCCCACTAGTTTTTTTCCATATTGCACTATATGTCCAATGTTTAGTTTCTATTCTATACTTTGTAATCTTTCCTTGCATACAAATTAAAAACAGCAGAGCATGAATACATTTTGCACAGCATTTCTTCTGTCTACTGCAGTCTTCTTTGTAGCATATCCAACATATCTAGCATAAATCCGAAAAAGTAGTGCATTAGGCAAACAAGCAAATGTCGAAGATCACAATTAATCCGATTCACAATAAACCACCCTATAATTTGAACTTGAAACCCACGCAAAACTGAAAAGCTCCGACAATTCAGCCTCATGTTGTTCAGCTGTGGAGAGAGTCTGCATTGGGAATTAGCATGAGTTGCCAGAGGTAAGATGGCTATAATCCAAGACCTATAATAACAATTTTAATGTCCAACTGTAAAACAGACTGTACCACAATGAGACGTAGTTTAAATAATATGGATTGGACTGCTCTCCTGCATGTGGAACTTTTGTAGGTACACTCAGAGATAACTAACCAGCCCCAGGCATTTCATCTGAAAATAATTGACAACATGATTCCTGATTGAGTCTGCTTACTAATAATTAACAGAACAGACTGCAACAACAAGGGGGTAAATTAACAGTGGCATCAGAACCAGGAGGGGGGAGGAGGAAGGTGTACCTCGACTTGCGGCCAAGAAGGCAACACAATAGTATCATGTAGTCAATTTTGTTTCTATGGTTATCGTTGAAACCCACCATTTAAAAATAGGCTAGTTGATTAGATGTTTACTATCATAAATTAATACATCACATGCTTGGTTCAAGAGCTGCCGTGCCACTGTGTGGTCTGTGCCACCCTCGCGGGATAACAATAGCAGCACGATGATGAAAGAAGTCTCAACTACCTTTGTATCACATACGTGTATGAAGCGTAGTTGGACATCATTGACATTAGGATATCATGTGACATTTTGATGAGTGTAACGACTACCTGGGCAGTGTGTTTGGAACATGCTAAATCAGTCTATGATGCCTACTTAAAGTGGGCAACAAACCCCTGTTATGTATCATGGATTTCATTATTGTATTCTATTATAACATATTTCAAGAGAATTGAGTTCAATATGTCGTATGTTATTTCAATAATTTGGTAATCCTCTATGTGGATATTTTAATTATCTCTAATTAAATTTCAAACTATGCAAATGAATGATGAATAATTGTTATTTGTCCACACAAGATGAGAATTTGAGTAAATGATTTTCTCTGCACATCTTTAATTTGAACAAACAGATTTATGGCCCATCTCATTCGACAACGGAGAAAACAATCATATTGATGCGGATTTTTTAATAAAAATACATACTGGTAATTATTTTGGACACACATTAAAATCCATTCAACCAAAACAAGTTCCAAACAAAAATGCTGGGCTTATGACAGGCTTTTGCTGCACCCCGTGCACACTCACCCCTGCGGGCCACCTTGTTGTGCCTGCCTGCCTGCCTGCCCTGCCCCCCCCCCCTCCCCCTCTGCCAGAGAAAACGTATTTCATGTTACTGACACAAATTAATATCTAGTCTGTATAGATTTTATTGATTTGAATGTTTTTAAATATATTATGCATTTAAAAGACTTTTTAAATATAATTTTGAAAAATAATTGTAAATTTAGGAGCAAATATCTTGAATTGAGTTAAATTATAAGATGAGAAAGTTGACAACTTCAAATATGAATTTGTACCTGTACAATATGTTGTCAATATTTCTTCTTTTTTTCGTTCATATTTAATTGCCACTCAATTGATCAATTATATTAACTTTTTCTCAGTCGTCTTACATAAATCAATGTATAAAATCTTAAACTAAAAAATATGGAGACTATAATATTCTTTTTTTCTCCAACAGTCAAGTCTTCCTTGGAGACTTTGTGGATTTCATTTGACTATTCAGTGAGTTCATTATTTATGTAAAAAATTGATAGTAAAAAAAAGAAGTATCAATTTTGAGTGAAAGCCATTTTATTTTGTAGCAAAATAAATCTGATTTCATCAGGATGTTTTACCAAAATACCGGTAAGTTAAATAATTATTATCAAGCTATTTACTATCGAAACAAATGTGTTAACGATGAAATCAATGATTTATTTCATGTGTACTTGTTATTTTCCACAAATACGAAAAAACATGATTCATAGTCCCGTTTGATTTTGAATATGTCAATTACGTAGTCACTTTTATATAAATTAGATCCAGTCAATAATAAATATGTATGTCTGGTTTCAACTAGTGAGATGAATTGCATTAAAATAGAAGAATACAATAATCATAAATTATTCAAATGTATGCGTGAGTTGAAATGATATTCTTCGCAATAAAATCTGCTTTTGATTATTGTGTTATTTTACTTGAAAGTTTGCATTGTTATAGTTATTAAAGTTAGGGTAGACTGTTTTTCATATTCACACATCACATGTTCAGGTAATCTAACAACATTACTATGGAAAGTAGAATATTGTATCTACATTAGTTCAGACGCAATAATTATTTGATTAAAAACATGCAACATCGTTAGAACTCAAAATTTTGACCAAAATATAAACTTTCTGAGTCCATTTTTTTTTTAAATTTTACTCACTGTATCCCACAATGGTGATAATTTAAAAGAATCCAAAGTAATTGGTAGATCTAAAGACAAATATTCAACATTTTAGTTACCCCCAATTAGAGGCCAATTTTGAGAAATTTCCTATCCGATTTTGGAGGTAGATTCAATGGACTTGTTCGTAACCAGTGTGAAACACTGAGCATTATCACATCAAAACCAGAACTCTTGCAATTTGTCCTGGGTCAAAAGCTTTGTTGCTTGGCCTATTGGCAGTATGGTCGACCAAGGCTGCAATCGAACCCGGATCTCCTAAATGACGGTTCAGTATGTTACCCATCAGACCATCAGTCTTAGTTGGATAATATAAATTTATAAAAAAAGTACATGTATTCGCAGTACAATAACATGCAGATATTACTTTGTGAGATTAGGCCTACTGTTTCTCGCAAAGCACTAAATTACTGTACATATAGTTACTTTTAGCATGTTTTTTAATGTACATTAGTGAAATGTGTTTGTTGTGAATGTGATGGTTGAATTATAATATTCATGTGGCATTTACAATAAGTATCCGATAAGTCTTTAAACATAATACTGAAATAATGTAGACAACTAAAGTAGTTCCAGAACGACTGATTATACAAATAATATAATTCCACACTTGTGACTTGTTGTATAGGAAGCAAAAGTATATTCCAGCAGAAAGGCCTAGTATGATTCATCTATAACATTTCGTTTACTATGTACGAGCGAACATTTGACTCGCCGTGTTTTCGGTCTAGTTCGGAACAACAGATGCTTTACAGTCTTGAACAAAATAAAATCATATTCTGCGAGTATTGAGTGCTCTGACACAGCCTAGTTTTCTAACCAATTTCTCCTGGTGCACAGGTGATTGCTATTACTGTGTTTTTTCGTCTCAACATAATGAAACGTTTCAATGGTAAAATTCTAGATAGGCACTTTAGTGCCTCTTCTTAATAATTATAAAGGTGCTAATGTAATACACTCTCTGAGAGGTAGACGTAACAGAAAGCCTTACAATATTGTAGATCAATAAGGGACGTAAAACACTGATGCGCGTGTGCATAGGTTTACAATTCAGAAAATAATAAAAAATACTGCAGTAGGTAATGTTTTTATTTCACGCATCATCCCAAATGTACTTCAACAGTAGCAAGTTTGAAATTTCAACTAGTCATGTTCAATTCCGTGAAAAAGAATGTCGAAACACAAGGACGATCAACGTTATTGTCATGAATTAATGATAACACACTTATAGACTTACTTACACATATTGAAACCATAAAAGTACAAACTACATTAACCACAAACACACTTTGAAATACAACACAAGACCTAAAATAAAAGAGTAAAAAAGGACAATGAAATACAGGAATATTAAATATAAATGATTCACTGAATACTCCATCACAAGCTAATCACAACAATCATCATTGTAGTAACCCTAGGTTAAATGCAACTAAGTTCACTCACTACATAAACGATAGATCTACTTCAAGACTTGTTGCGCAATTTCAAATAAGACTGCCCTTGTCTCGTACCTTCACTCTTTTCTACCCTGACATCTTGCAGTGATGCCACTGTCTGCTAATAATTGTAACAAGCGTGCGCAGCAGTACTGCCAATGATTTTATAACGAAACAACTGTACAGACACTATACTGTTCAATATATTACATTCTGCCAAGTTTCTTTTGACAAGTAGCGATCGGCTTGACCGGCAGCAGCAGTGACCAGTGGCAGTACTACTTGCAGAAAAAAGCAACGATACTGGACGTATGCAGGAGGAAGTCAGTTCCATTTTGCCATAACAATGAAGTCTTGGTAGTGTATCTCTCGTCTATACTTATGATTTAATAAACAAATCCTATCTGAATAGCATTCTTCAAAAAGAAACATGATAGGAATGAAATTAAGTGTTACTATATCGGCCTACACATAAAATGCTGATAGAAAACAAAAGAAAGAAGAATCGTAATATTAACATGCCAGACAAAACAAATATGCAATTAAATTAGAACTAAAACTGCTGGGCAGAATTTCATTACTAGCATAATAATAATCATAATACTGTATGTAGCAAGGACTATACAATCAATGATATATTGCACAGACAAAAAATAAATACTACTATCACAAGTACATGGTTCAGTCAAATTAAGGATCATTACAAGGTACTGTTTTGTGAGCTATGTGGAAACCGGGGTTAAATGTGACGCAGGTAGGTGTATCTTTGGCCCTCATTATCTACTAAATGTTCAAGAGCTCTGATATATGTCTGTACGCCAACAAAATTAAAAGTAGACTGCGCAGGAATAATAAATGTAAATATTTCAGGAGGTATATATTCAATGAGTAGTAAAAATATGAAAAAGTGATGCTTAAACAACTTTCATAGGAGCTCCCATTTCTCATATGCAATATGGATAAATGATACTTTTTGATGAACAAAATATTCCCGAAATTAGAAGCAAATAAATACTATGCAGCAACCACGTAGAAGTGAATAGAACGCCACGGGTTGAAGAATGACACAGAATCTTTAGGTCTAGCTGTAAATAGGTAGCAAAACCACAAGACAGTCTTGTAAGAGAAATATAGAATACGCTACGAGATGACATTATTAAGCATTCGTATACTGGTAATTAAAAAGAAATACAGTGTTCAGATAAATAAGATAACAGTGTACCAAAAACACACTTCCCAATTGTATTCTCATTTCAAAATGATCATCGTCGCTTACCATTTACTCATGGAATGGTATTCAAAATATCCAGAGTATATGTACGAACGTAAAAATACCTACAATCTGTGTGAACGTTAGGCTATAGAGGTAACGTTGTATTCAATCATGCAAATGTGAGCTAGCGGGCACGGTTTACATGATATTGGTTTGACTGCTTCCGCCTTCAAGTTCAACAACAGCTGTTCCTCGGCTAACTGCACCATAACTGTTCAACACATGCGGTACAAAAATGAGCCAGTCTTAGCAATTAGCACTACTATTCAAGGCAATACACTAGGAAGAATAAAATAGCGAAAGAGATTTTTGAGAAGTGAAAAGAACAGATGGGATCTATGTTCTGGTTGTTCCATTGGAGTTAAAATAGCTGTAGTGGCAGTTTGTTTGTGAAATCAGTAAGCATGTGTTCAGAGTTCAACTGTCATACTCTGTATATTCATCTTCCACTCAACTTAAAAAGCGATCAATATTTACACATTACCAGCCTATACAAATTTTTGTTCTGAAAATTATGTATCCTAGGCCAATATCTGGCAATACTATTGTTGAGCAAACAACTCACGTCACTTCAAAGTAGGATTGCCGTTCGATATACAAATTGCAAATGATACAGAAATTTCAATATCGAATATTGATCGAAATATATCGAAATAATCAATTTTCAATTGATATTCCAAATATCGGATTGAATAGAAAAAAAGATATAATTATTCAAAGCAGAATGGTGCCAGTGAAAAGAATGCTGCACAGGTATGTTTATTGCTCAGAGCCCTTCTTCTGAGTTGCTGATAAGAAGGCAATTCAAGGTTTTCGTACGCGATACAAAATTCCCGTAGGCAGCGTACTATTGAATGTATTTACAATTTTCCGAATCAATGTCAATCATTGTTCAATATCGAAATGCTAGAATATTGAATATTCAAGTGCGATATTGAATCGATGTCCTAAAATATTGAAATCAAAAAGCAACCATACTTCAAAGCCATACTATGCTCTGAATTATTATTCCAGGAAAGCAAGCATTCAATTTTTTACTGGTGTTAAATTGTAGCTACACAAAAGGGCAAGCAAGTAGGTTGACTACGTTACACTGCAATGCACTTCCAACACAACATAATTTGTATAGTATAATTTCTTTAGATTTTGATTAGTGGCTATCAGCAATAACAACATTAATTAAATGAGGTCACAGACATGCATTTCTTTTCTCGAGTGATTGTCAATTTAGCTGGGAAAAAAGTAGGTCAATTTGTTTTTGCTTCCATTCCAATATCCTGGCAAGTATCGATGGTATGAACCAAAAACAAATGGTAATCATATTCGTTAGACCATTAACATTCAACACAACTACATAAGGGTTCCGAATTCTGATATGGTCACAGAATAGACCATCTAAAGGCATACGAACAAGGATAGGTAACTGAGTCGAGGGCAGTTATGTTACTAAAGACTAGTTTCGTGAGTACTGGTCCTACTGTATGTAGCAATACAGTATTTGAAATGATTCATTTAATTAATTAATATTATTAATTTGCCCATTTCAGACTATTTGCTAATTTTTACACCTTGAGAAATTGTACCTCAAATGGAAAATGCAACTGGATGACTATTGTTGGTAAAGTGTTCTAAAGCTATAATGTCTCAAATCACCAAGCCTATAATGAGTGGTGTTTCAGTTTACAGACCTAAATATTCTGACAGCTAAAGTTCAATTCCAGTCAAGATATAGGTTTATAATATCACAAGTATTTATGCATTATTTACATGCATGCTACAATTGACAAGGTCACTACAATCAAAATAGGTATAAAGATGAAAGAAATATTGAAGCCTACTTGAAATAAGGAACTACAATACCATGTCAAATAGTTCTACAAACAGTACATTTGATTGTTCCAGTTCAATTTATACCTTCTTGGTTGGAATGTATGAAATCAGTGAACCGCTACGATTGTTTTAGAAAAAAATTAGCCGAACACAATGGTACTTGAAGATAAAACAGAATAGAAATAAGCAGTACCGCAATAGATACTAGTTACACAACAAACCCACTAACATTAGTAAATTGCAATAAACGATTAAGTCGAGGCTAAATCTATTAGACAAACAAAACTTGTGAACATAGTGGCCTAGTTTCATTGCTTCTTTATGCTATTCTGCCAATGGAACTAAATTAGTCTAGATATCTTACTGATTCAACTGATACATTTATATTCCCATCATTCAATTCTATCAACACTTGAATATTCAGTTAGCTTCAGAATACAATTGATGGTCAACTCATAGACACTAATTCATCTTAAAATGTATTAGCACATTCTCATGATTCTATTCAGCTTTTTAAAACTACAGGCTGGTGTTAGTACACAAGAAGCCTTTACTTACGAGCGTTTTGTTTCTTTCATAATAACGTTGCCGGGATCGCCTTTGCGTATCTCGCTTTCCCGTGCACGTTCCGTCAACGATTTGAAAGCAGTCGAATGAATCCTGTTTGAAAATAACATGAAGTGTTAACAACACCATTCACTATTGAAGGTCATACTCTCTACTGCGAAGTCAGAGAGGGACGTTGACGTTCAAGGTAAGAAAAGAAAGTAAACGTTCAAGATGGCTGAAACAAAGAGTGAACAGGTGGTACAATTAAGGGTGATAGGAGTAGATTGCAAGGAATTGGTTTTGCTAGGTGTTGAAACAGGAGAAATTGAGAGAGCACGCAGATAGGACAAAGAGAAAGAAGGAAATATGATACATCATGCAAGGCAGGTCGGTGCAGGATCAGGGATGCCTAAAACTGGTTAAAAACTACCTTTACCTAATTTCAATTATTGTTTAAAAAATGTGAACAGTAAATATATGAAGTGAAAAAGCAAAACTAGACTATAATCATCCACATCAAACTGGCGACACTCTAGTTCAACGTAGCAATGCCATTATTGAGGCATAATCACATAACGGCTTATAGAGAATGTCACTCTACTCACACTTTGAAAGACATATCGGCTATGAGGGTGGTGAATGGAATCAGAATCAGACCCAACCAGAAGACGGGCGAAGAATACATCATACGGTCCATGCCCAGCATCACGGCACCCACAGGGAATGTTGGCCAGAAGTTACTGCAACAGAAAGTACTATGTCAACTCGGCTATTGTAAAGACAGCGAATAAAGCGTTGGCTACCTTTCTGTTGGCACTGCAATTATTAATTCAATTTTCATTGACAAGGAATGATAATTTCATTATACCTTAGTTATAAGCATTGGTTATACAATCTTTTAACAGCAATGCAACTAAAAAGCATGCTCAACACTGCTGCAATCTAGTCTCCCTGCTATATAATACATCCAACACAAGATCTACATACTGCCTACAGTTCAGTTCTTTCAATGTTGGACTATACAGTATTGCATTTACAAGCTAAAATGTTGAAATACAGATCATCTAGGTGACCTGTGTGACCTCTCCTGAACTTAAATTAATCGAGAATCAATCAAGAATTAATTCCAAAGCCTAATGATTACGAAATTGAAGAATCGATTTGTTCATACTTTTTTTGTAAAAAACTGTACCTTAGAGCTGTTTATGCATGCGTAGACACATGCGCATGTTCTTGGGAATAGGAGTAGAATAGCCATTCAGTACTATTATTGGTGGACTTTACTTGTACTTGACTTGTACCTCTCACCGTATATATCCCCCTACTCTTGTACATTTGTCTCTCCTGATTTTCCCTAATTATCTGTGAGTTTCGGATGGTTGATTACTCCGAGTGGTGGGGTTTATTTTGTAACATCAGTTATGACGTTTATTATAGTAATTTAGATTATTAAATGAGTGTCCAACTGATTTTTAGGGCTGTGCGAGCAGAGCTTTTTGAGTTCGAGCGAGTTTCGGGCGAGATTGCCTTATTTCGAGCAAATTTCGAGCGAGTTTCGAGCACTATTTCAGTTCGAGCGAGTTCGAGCACAAATTTTAGTTCGAGCGAGTTCGAGCACATATTTTATAGAAAATTTTATAGAAAATTTAATTTAAAAAAAAAACATCGTAAATAAAATCATATCTTGATCATATCATAGCAGGAATATAAAAAACCGATATGACCAACCCTTGAACAATACTTCAGCAACATTTTCGTGAAAAAATTGAATTGAAAAACATTATTGTTCGAGAAAAACGAAGAATAAATTTCATTGTTGAAAATTACGTAAAAACCAAATAATCATGTAGGTCTAAATTGTTGGTTTTCATTTTATTTTCATTTTTTACAGTTTTAGCATGATAGTTATCTAAGTGCAAAATTTGAAGTAGATACAATCAATATTAAAAAAGATGGCCACGAAAATCATCACTTCCCGGTTAGAATTACGACAATTTTGTATTGCGTACGAGAGAAACTGGGCGAAACTACTTGATAAGTTCGCTTCTGATGAGCTACTTGATCGACTAAATTCGCCAATGACGACGAGCGAACTTTTTGCCATTGGCACTCGGCCGTCCCGAGTGTCTTGGCAACACGCGTGATGACGTTTTAATCTGTCCTTGAAGAGTTTATGGAGGGTGAGGAACTGAGGAAGGGAGAGAGACGTGTGTGCGTATCTGGTGGTTACTACGACTCAACAGAACTCTTACTCAGTCACTCGGAGTCATTCAGTCTGGTACTAACTGACATCATGAAATGATGCGTGTTGTAATCATTTAGCAAGTTCTATATGCAAAATCGAAGGGAGAAATGCAGAAACAAAACTTTTCCATAAGTTTCAGACACTATATATATATCTATTATTTAATACCAATATGTTGAATGATGAAAAGATGACAAGTTTATTCTCGCTCGCTCGCTCCAAAACGTTCGAGACCCAAAAGTATTTTGAGACTCGAAATTTCGATCTGGAAAAAAACCTTTTCAAGCAAGTTCGAGTCTCGATCTCAACTCGAACTCGCTCGAAAATTTCGAGTCTCGCACAGCCTACTGAATTTCACGTGTGAGATAACTGCTGCATCGAGTATCAAGTTTAATAGTCTTGGAGCAAACAATGGAGGTTATCTCACAGAGATCAAGTAAACAAACCCATGCTTTATTCATCATCCCATGCTTTATAAATCCATCCATCAATTCGTGGATCGGTTGGTTGAGAAGCAATGATGGAGCATGGCAAACTTGTGTTGGAAAGTAGGTGAGGGGGACGAGTAAGAAGAAAGGGATATAGGTTACCTTGAAGCAGCCACAGTTGACAGAAATGACTGAATACACTACCACACACACACACACTACGTACTGTTCACTTCAGAGAGATCACCAAACGTTATTCATTACGTAATAAATCGCTGTCAGTGGGAACCATTTTTTAAAAAAAAATTTGAACCAAATTCTAAATGAAGCGATTCTGATGGTTGGAAAATCTAGTCCAATTTTGAGAGCTGATGTTATCTATAGCAGTAATACTATATAATGGTACTGGTATTTGTTGATACTGACCTGTACATAAAGACGAAGGCAAACCAGGTTACTATCGAGCCCCATATAGCCAGATGGGTAAACCAGGTCCATGCGTTGGTCACTAATCCTGCTTTCACGCACACTGTCACCACGACATACTACGACAAACACAAGATAAGTCAGATCTATCTATCTAATCCAAATCTAGCTCTCGTCACGACTTGGTACGATTCAATACATCACAATGAGACGGGTAGATAAAGCCTGAACTATCACCCAGGATTCTGGGGTTCGATTCCAGCCCATGTTCGACTATCCTGGCAGAGGTGATTCATGGTATTTCTCAGGTCTTAGAGTGAGTACTGGGATGGTTCCTCGACATTATATAAGAACCGCTTCCTTCCCAAAACAGTACACTAAACAGGGCCATTTGCAAACCAGATTAGCCATACACTGGCCTATTTACTACAGCAGAAATCTTGTGAAAAATTAAAAGTAAACATGATGAGCACAAGAAACATTTCCCTTTTAAAACATTCAATTCATCATCAAACCTGAAGGCGCTCCAGTAAACGCAAGTTAATTCTAACTCAGTAAATTTGAAGTTTGTCATAATTCGAAGCAAACTAGATTCTCAACCTAGGTAAAGGGAACAACCCAATGTTAAATATTTTGATGATTTGTAATTTGACTTCCTGTTTACAATTGCTAGTATCAAGCTGTGAAATTATTTTTCAATCCCAAGAGTTTCTTCCGACAACACACACAATACATGCAGTGGTTACTATTCAAGTATTTTTTCATCTTCTCGATGGCATTTATATCTTGTCAATTCCATAGAGAGAACCACTGCTCTCGCTTGCAAGTTGCGAGCAGCTGGTAGATGACCCCATGGCATCAGATTACCACTATAAGGTTGAAAGTGAAAGATGAAAAAATAAAATGGGTGTACCACGAATATTTTCTTATCTTCCCAAGATGACAAACTGTATTTGTTTTAGGCTTCAATTACATTTTTTGCTATTTCTTAACTTCTTGTCTACAGTCCATTTGTTCATTGGCTATTTCTCAATGCCCAAAGTCTATATGATAAAACTTTTGGTAAATGCACGTATATTGTGATATACTGACATAGTACCTGGCACTCCAAGTCTCTGGGTCACTTCGGTTATGTTTGGCACTAACACAACACGGGCGAAGCTATGAACAGTGTTGTATTGACATTTGAACGTGTAATACCCACCCAAATAACATTTACCATAATTCTGTTATTTTTTTTTTTTCGATAATCATAATTTCTATGATTCAAAATTAATTTTCTATACTCCAATGCGTTTCAAATCAACGAGGGTTTAGTGCACATGATACATGTCATAAGCTGAATCCAAATCTTGTCAGATGATGTTTTTCATTTCATCACTGATAAATCAGAGTCAAAACTAAGATTAATATAAGGCATAATAATTGTTAGGGGCAGCAGCAAACAAAGAATGTTGCCTTACTGTATAGACAATATTCCCGAGCAACAGGTAGCCACCGTCCTTGCCGTGCGACCACAACACACCCTCCTCACATGCCAGCAACGGCAGCCAGAAGAGCAACACAGAATGTCCCAACGAGTTGAAGATCCACACCCAGAACACCTTGACATTGAACAACTCGGCAGTCTGCGACGGCTTGTACAGCGCAGGGTACTTCAGCATCGTCTCGGCCGAACATACCTTGTCGAAGAGGCCCATTGCGAGAGGAGGTGCAGCGGTGAACAGCTACGTGCAAACACAAAAACAAGCTACGTCAGCGTCATAGCAAATACCAACTTCCAACCACCATCCACTTGACCAAAGTTGTGGGATAAACGTTACAATATGGCAGGGTGCCGTACGATTTCAATATTTTTGATCGACTCGATATTCGATGGATTAGATATAGATTTGAAAAATTGTGAATAACTCATGTAATACGCTGCTGCTGGATGTTTTTCATTCTGTACTAGAAACCAGAGTCGCATAGCAACTTGTTTAGATGAAAGACACAGAACAGTGAACGTTCTGGTGGCCATTGTAGTTTTCTTGATGTTGATTGAAAATTCAATTTCGAAATCATTTGCAATTTTTTCATCGAAAAGCAATCCTCGAATATAGACACTGCATGGGAAAAACCCAAGGCGGAATGTGGGCAACTTGACCTTTTATAATCAGTCACAGACCATCATTTTAAATCACATCAGTTTTAAAAGAACGCCAACCCCAACGCTCGGCTCTGCCTCTGACTCTGCTTCTGCCAATGCAGATTTTTTTCTTCTATATCCTTCTACACCTCCTCCTCTTAGGGCAAGTTCAAATTCTAATGCTACTTGACGAACGACTTACACTCCTGTACTTGCACTTGAGTCTTTGTCATGCAAACTTGCATTTCAGACAGTCAAGCAAGTCTTGTATCACTCACAGTAACACCATCTAATGATGATGTACAAAATGTTGGTGCAAAAAAATTCAAAACAACATGAACAGTCTAACCTCATTCTCCGTACTTAATATAATGAAACGGCGATATTTTTTATGAGTGAAGAGTACCACATAAATTGATAGCTGCTACTCTATTACTAATATTACTGATATTTTAGATCACCTTCTATTTTTTTTTACGTTTTTACTTTTTAGTTTTACTTTTATGTTATTACAAGCCATTTTTTTATGAACTACAATAGTAATTCATAGCAAGCTTCATTTTTCAATTAATATCTTCACTTATATTGCTGATGGAAAACTTGGTTATTTCTGTTCCAACTTTCCTTGTCTTCCTCATGAGCTTTTCATGTAATTTGAGTAGATCATTTTTGTTATTACAAGTCTTTTATTTTAGGAAGCTTAAGGAAACTGATTTGAAACCAAGATTTTCTGAGGAGTGGAAAGATACTCATTTATAATGGTTACTACTTGCCTATCTTGACATATGGAGCAGTTGCATGGTCAATGAACTGGAGAGAAGAAAAGAAAATGGAGGCAGCAGAAATGACGTTCGTGAGGAGCGTAGCAGGAGTGACAAAGTTGGAGAAGAAGAGAAGTAGAATTATAAGGAATGAGTGGGAGTGGAAAGGTTATCATTTAAATTGGAAAGGGAGAGAATCAGGTAGTACGGGCATATGCGGAGGATGGAAAAGGAGAGAATACCGAGAGTGATGTTTGCGATAGCAGAAAACAATGGAGCTAAGAGAAGAGTTGGAAGACCAAGAGAAAGGTGGTGAGAGGGAGTCAAGTTGGGGGTAGTAAACCGAGGAGAAAAATGGGAAGAAGTGGAAGACGAGAGATGGTGGGAGAATAGAGATCGGTGGAGAGAACTCGTAGAAAGAGAAGAAGAGACAATAGGATAGGACTTGCAGTAGTGAAGAAGAGGAGGAAGAAGTTGGAACTGGCAGGAAACTATTGATATGAGAAGTCTGCCCTAGGAAAAGTGGTGGAAACTTTCTTTGGCCCAATTTAATTGGTTATCTGGGTTTGAGATATATATATTACAAGTCGAGCTTTCATGAGGCTTTGTGGAAGAATGATTATTATTTTGGCTATCCGTAATTTTTTTATTTTTTGTTTTCTCAATAAAAAAAAGTTGAACCCATAAATAACCAACTTTCTACTTTCAGAAAATCCTCGTTCCATATCAATTTACAAACATTCTGGAAAAACCCATCTGCCTTCACCACTCTCCCACTAATTTCCATTCCTATTCTATCCTGCCTGTGCATCACACTTTCCAGATATACTATTTTCTCTTAAGGGCAGAGAGCAGCTGGACCCTTCCTCAACTTTGAGAATATCATAGAAATCACCGTGCTTATACCACGCACAAAAGAGCTGGATTTAGCATTTGTCACATGACCGTTTTATTGTGTTTGATTGGCGCTTAGCTTTGTTAGGCCCTCAATGACACAGCCACTAATTATCAGCTGATTCTCTCAGTCAAACACTCATCAAGCCATGCGACGCGTCGCGGTATATCAAAGCTACTGCCCCCGCCCTGCTACCCCGACCGCCAAGCCACAAAAATAGCACGCAACGCATAATATTCTGGAAAAGCAGCGACAAAGCAAAGCAACTCGACTACAAATAATGCAATTGTTAGTTTCATTCTTGAGTGAAATATTATAATACAGTATATTATGGACGGTATCACTTTCATTATAATACAGATGCACGTTGATATAAAATAACAATTGTAGTAGATTTGAATTAATGATTTTATTCCCAATTATTGAAAATCGTTTCTCAAGTGTTATTACAGATAGGCCTATCAGAACTGCAGGAGAAGTTGACCGATGAAATTCTATCAAGGTAGAGATGAAAAAAAAAATGTCTGAAAAATTTCAGACAGACGCTTTTGCATTCACCAAAATATCCATGAAAATAACTCATGAAGAAATGACCAATGAGTGAACATTTTTTTACCTAATGAATTTTTTTTTCCGAAGCTGACAACAATAATCCATTTCCACAAAAACTCACAACGCTAGGCTTCTTAGCTCAATCTCGATCCAAATCCTTCCGATCCTACCTAATTCTTCGTTAAAAGTTCCATTTCTATTAGATGAGTGATAGCAAAGACTACCATCTATCTCACTCTTATGGAGCTTTGTCTGTGTTTTTTTTGTGTATGTTTGTTTCAACAGGTCACACGATTCATCTGACCAGCACAAAACTTTTTCTGAGCGGACTACTTGTCCAACTTGAAACTGCCTAGTTTTGGGGCCAAATTGTTTGGACCACTTTCGAGAAACACTGTTTCATATTTCCGAAAAACCTCATTAGAATAAACCGTGCAAGAAAATTTCGAAAAAAAATTCTCTTGAAATATAATTTTTTTTTACTGGACGTGAATTACAAAAATGATACACATTATTATGGATTTTCATTGATATCGAACCAGCCGTTTCTAAAAAAAGAACTATTCAATAAATAAATTCTGATCAAATAGCTAGAAACAGTGGTCATTCTTTATTCAGTATCTTGCATACAATGATTCCCGGCTTTGTAGACAAAATTTATCACCAAAGAGTGTAGAGTTCTTGAGTATATTTCATACACATGAAGGCATGTCGAGTTTTCAAGTGGACTTCACACAGAAATCTCGCTCATATGACAACGCATATGCTGCGATGCCTAGGCCTAGTAGATGAATATAAAGGCTAAAAAAAGACTGTGGAGTAAAAATGTGGAAAATTGCATCATGTTCATGAACGCTTAATATTACATATGATGTAACAGATTGTTAGAGGTTAAGCTATGATAATAACAAGAACGACTGAGTGACTTACCACATTGTACAGGCCAATAGTCCACCTCTCAAACAGGATCTGGCCCGACCAGCCAGAATAAATGGCAAACCACAGTTCGATGACATACAAACATATGTTCTTGTAGAAACTATATAGAATCAGCTTGCACATTCGGTTGTAGTTCCAAGAACCGTGAACAAACAGCAGTTTTAGGAGAAACCGGAACTGAAAGTAATCACAACATTTATCGATTGACTCATGTTACTTACAAGTAGAGACATGAGAAAATAGCAATTGCTATAAAAGCAATGTAAACACTAAAAGTGCTTCAAGCTTTAAAAAAATGATATAATGAATATCGTATTCACAGAGATCCATTATTTCATTTACTCCCAAAGTCCTATCACTAAATCTGATACTAAGAGAGATTTGAAAATCAATTAGAACTCTCAATCTTAGAAAGAATAACGAGAGAAAACATTTTCCTCTGCAACTTGTGACACAGTCATTCAAGCGCCGAACTGGGCATCGAGCAACCGGTCAATACCCGGTGGGTCGCTGGCGAAATGGATATCAAAATGAGCCGGTCACCCACGGATATATTTTGATGCATTCGTACTGTTGTTTCACTTCAATGCTCCACTTTCATCCAAAGTTTGATCTAAAAGATGATATCTAGTGGAACAACTTGAGCAATTAAAACTGACCATAGCAGAGCATTCTAAATATACTTCGTTATTTTGAATATGATTTTATTGTATTCGCAAATATTATTGAAATCTATTTTCTGGTTGAATTAAATATAACCTTGATAAATTAGATACCGGCAAAACAAATTAAGATACAAAAATATTTTAAGACTGTCACTCCATTAAAAGTAAGGTAGGGGAACGGGTGGAGGTATGGGCCCCCGGGAGGTGTGGGCCATTTCTTCTTACAGTAACAGTTTTGAAGCTTCAGAACTACCACTAAAACAGTTGGTGTATTTTATAAGAACTGCCATGTGGATGAAATTTGAAGAATGTGGGAGAGTTGACAGCATTTCTATTGGCATTTTTAGAAAATGCACACCTCACAGTAAAAATGTTGCTCCCAGTATTTTGCTTTTTTCTCAGGACACATGCTAGATTGCCAGATAGAGTAATTTTTTATTAAACATATTATTAATTGGGTACATTTATAAACAATATAGAATAACATAACTTCTTTTATTATTCAACAATCAGCTTTCAAGTGCTAACTTGTACCATGGGGTGGTGTGGGCCATCATGACATGTGAAGGTGTGGGCCACTCATTTATAGGTCAAGTTTGATATTTTTTTTGTAAATGGTGATCAAATGCCGCACTTTTAAGACGGACAGGGAACCTCCAGAAAAGATAGTGATGGAGGCTGCTGTGAAGAAAGTAGTTGATAGTATTATTGAAAGAAAGTGAAGAAAGTAAAATAATCATAATAATAATTCTTTTTATTCTGTGGAACATAATACAATATGCTATAGAATATGTCAGTTGCCGTATATGTCAGAGTATTATTCTTGTTATATTATAAGCAGAAAAATATATTTTTATACACAAACTCTATTGTTCTACACTGTATTTTCTTTGGTGGCCCACACACCTCCCGGGGGGGGGGGGGCATACCTCCACGGCATTAGGAGGAGTGGGCCACTTTGTCAACATGTTTTGAAAAATTAATTACCAATAGTATAATAGCTAAGAGAGCTTTCAAAATTATGTGGTATTGGGCCAAAAGTCCAAACTTTGTAATGAAAATAACAACATTCAGATATTGGATCATTTGCATGAAATATTAAAGTTTTAGTGAAAAGTGGCCCACACCTCCACCCCCTCCACTATTTATGATTTTGTTGTTTGATAAAATAAAATGTCGAAATATATTCTTTCAATTGTGATGAGCTTGTAGTTGGAATATAATAATTACGAAAAATAGCCTACACTTCCACTTTATTCAGGACTATTGCAATTACAGCAATAAGCATAAATGTTGACCTACTAAAAATATCAAAATATCCATATACACAGAAAAATCACGATTTAAATAAAAAATTCTTGCAAGGCCGGACCCGCACGCCTGTTAGGGTAGGCCTATAGCAATTTTGACTTCGCTATTCAAGCAGATCTCGGAATTTTACAAATTCGCGGTACCAAAGAATATGAAGCTGTGATTGTGCCTGGGTGTGGGACATGAGACTTGGGCTGGACTATTGATTACTCTTCTTTAGGAAAATAACTAAATAACACGACAAAGGTAGACTTGAAGCAAGCGACGACAGGAGAAAATGTTTGTGATACTAATTAATCAAGTCTTAATTCAGATTAAAAAACAAACATATAATAATTCACTTGAATGCAAATTCATTCACAGTGCGTTGACTGCGCCTATGCGATTACTGACATTCAAACAGAATATCTAATCCACGAGCAAAGATTTACTAGGTGAATTATGGAACAAATAGTGTCAGTTCTTTCTCCAATACTCTCCTATTTAACTGAGTGATATTCAATCACCATTCATTCAGAAAAATATTTCTGGACCTCTGACCCTACTTATCAAAAATGGATCCTACTATCAATGCTTTTTTGGCACTATTTTTGACCATTTGTGTAATCTTTGCCAATTACGAATATTACAGCAAATTCACAATAAGGAATATACCAATTTTCTTCGTGCCCAACACTCGATCAATTGGTAATTGAAAATGTATAATAAAGACATTATATTATAAAGATTCCAATTTGATATTTGTATTATTTCATTAATATTAAAATACTGGTACAGTAAACCCTCGATAATTCGAACTCGGTTAATTCGAATTCCGCGCTAATTCGAACCAGATAAATGACCCCGGCCGCTGGTATAGGGATATCAATGTTAATTCATTTTGATAATTCGAATTTTTATTATTTCGAATTTCGAACTGATGATTAGTCCAAACTACTGTTTTATTATTGTTTCGTGTTTGTTCAATTCGAATTTCAGCAAAAATTACGAATAAAAGTTTTCACAATTGGATATTTTATTACGTGAAATCCTTCGTCATCAACATTCCTGGCGACCCGGCAAGCTAGAGATACGTCATAGCCACATGTGCTGCGCGCTAGCATGATGAGGGGTGAGGCGGGGGGGGGTCTTTTCAGGGTCACAGACAGACATCTGGCTGGTCGAGGCGCGCTAGCATGATGAGGGGTGAGGCGGGGGGGGTCTTTTCAGGGTCACAGACAGACATCTGGCTGGTCGAGACACCCGAGCGAGCGGTAATGTTTAGGATAATGGACGTGATTGTGTCAACTTTTATTCGTAATTTTTGCTGAAATTCAAATTGAACAAACACGAAACAATAATAAATGGACCAGCCGGCTAGTGCATGTAGAGAGAATAATTCATTCATTTCATTCCAGGCCCTAATATTTATATTTATTGCCTCGCTTTTTACTTTTTAATCCAAACATCCAGTTTGGTAATTTGACTCTTTCAACACTGTGAACTGTGATAAGTGTTACCTAATGAATGACATGATGATATATGTAGTAATAATGGGACTCCTTGTTGTGTTGTTAAAATTGCTGAGAAAACACTTGACTTGAAGATAACCACATGGCTGTCAAAGTTGGCTTCCTTAGAGCAAGGGGGAGGTAGGAGGGAACAAACAATGTGCAAGGCGCACATGGTCAACCAAACTGCACGCATACAGTATACTACTGTACTATACAAGGAAAAACATTTTTTTCATAATTCGAATTTTTTTAATTCGAATTTTGATTTTTAGGGTCCCTTGGAATTCGAATTAACGAGGGTTTACTGTATTTCTAAATCTCCAATTGTACTTGGCCTCTATATATAACACCACTACATTTGAAAAACTAGACCTAAAATAACAAAAATTATGGGCCCACCAATCTCAAGCTAAGATTGCTTGAAACAAAAAATGCAAAAATATACCTCAATCACAACAACATTATTTATGACGGGCGTTTGCTTGCCCTCCTCCCCTGGGCCGCTTTTTGTGTTTTTGCCTGGGCTGGTTGTGAGAGTCGTCCGGCACTAAGTCCGTCCATGTTTACTACAGACTTCAGTTCATTTCTATCAATGTGACAAGATGAAAATCAACCCCCATGATGTCATATTTTCAAGGTAATAGCCATCCTTATAGTTTTGAGATTTAGCAATAAAAAAAGGGAAAGCGCACTTGAGAAACCACGTGGACAGGGCGGGTCTTACGTTATGTAAAGTTATGATAATCAACCCTTGACAACCAATCACAAAGCTCCTGAAACAAGTCTAAAGGCCACTACTACCTGTTCGACTAGTATTGACTAAGGGTTTCTGAAAAAAAGGTCCCAATTTTCGTGCAGTTAAGTGTTCTTATGTTCAGCCGATAGACCGCACAAAAGCAAATCAGGTCGATAACTACACTTTGCCGTCCGATGGAAAATAAACAATACAGCGCGGGAATCAAAAAGCGTATACGCGATCACAGCACAGAGGACACAAACAGGCTAAAACGGGTGTATGCGGGCATAGCAGATAAAAGGTTAATTCATGTTTTTTCCAATACTCCCTCATGTTTCCATACATTCGAAGTTGTTTGATCACATTTTTGAAAGGGCGGAAAAGCTCTACAAACATCTGAGTTTGCTATGTTTCAACGTATTGGCGATATAAACACGATATGCGGTATCAAAGTGTTATGGACACCATTTCATCCAAAATTATATCAACTCGGGAGAAAACGGGTGAAGTAGGTTGGAGAAATTAGTAAAAAAATTAAGAGAATTCATACATTCGAGTTAGTTTGTTTGTCTAATTACTTTGTAGGCTTTGTACGACTATATTACAAAGTAGGGCTAAGAACCTAGGCATAGGCCTCAATATATTGCTAGAAATTCTTTTTCATGCTACAAAAGAGCCAAGCAATATCCCGTTATAAACTGCATTAAGAAATAAGGCAACACGAAGATTAAATGTTTCTAATTCATATACATCTTGTTTTGATAGTAGTATTAGTCATTATTGAATGTGTATTCACGACCCGAGCTAGGACCCACAGATAATTTTGATATCCGACCCAAACTCAAAAAGTGTGAAAAGCAGAGCTCTAGTTTCATCTAGGATCATTTCAATTCACTCGTTCAATTTAATTTTATGTTGAATTGCTCCGTAAAATACAATGTATCTCCCTCACCTGTGCTATCGAGTAGTCCGAGGCGCACGCAGCTTGCAGCCCCTCCACCCCCGAGATGCCGACCCCGACGTTGGCCTTCTGGATCATCGCCACGTCGTTAGCGCCGTCACCAATGGCTAACGTGATGGCGCGCGTGTGGACTGTTACCAACTCGACAACCTGGTACAATGATCATCGACAATGATAAACGCAATCAGCATAGAGTATCCTCAAAATGGCCAAAATAAGAAATACAATTCTTAAACCAGTACACCTACTACTGTTTACAACGATGCTGGCCAAGCAGCTTTCTTATAAATTGCACAAATTCACTTCATATATTGTATATATTGTATATTGGGTTTTAACGACGCACTATACTGATGGCTACGATCTATTGGCGTCAGTGGATGATGAATGAGATTATGGCATGATGAGATGAAAGGTTATTTTATCAGATGTTTTGGATGGTGGGAAGGAGTCGGTCGTGGCCTGTTGATAAGGAAGTAAGGAACCATCCCAGTATCAACCTGAACGACAAAGGGAAACCACGAAAAACCCCTGTCAGGATGGTCGACCATAGCGGGAATTGAACCCCCGTCTCTCGAATGACGGTTCAGTGTGTTACCACTTAGCCATGCGCCTCGGTTTCATATATTATAGGTCTACATTCAACAAGGGCACGTTTGAACGGACGGACGTTAAGAGACAAACCAGATAGTTCAAGCAGTCAATCATGTGCCAAGTTTAATATGTGTGTTTTATCAAAATTCTATACTAGCACAACCCAACTTTTCTTACAGTATCAATGTGAAAAACAGACCTAACTGGTAGTTTAAAAACTATGGCTGTGAGACTTGACGTGAAAGCTACAGAAGTCTGTGACTTCTGAAAAACTATTCAAACAGAATTTCAACACCAATAGGCATAGGCCTACTTTTCAACCAGATAGTCTGATGCGACTGAATTTCTCTGATATCATCGATCGTCTATATCGCTATGAAATATTCTTACTTCGGCTTTCTGCATGGGTGACACTCGACAGCAGATCACGACGTTACAGCTGACGCACAGGTCGAGGAAATCTCTTCTTATATCACAACTCAAAGCATACTTCAACGTTTTACCATCGATCACTAGAGCCACTTCGTTTGTCTTTCGTAGCTGGTCACCAAACTCGCTGCTGTGGCGTGCGATCGTCTCTCTCGTGTTCTGAACCAAAACAAGTTTAGAGATTTACATTAGAGACCAATATTTAGAGATTTACATTAGAGACCAACATTTAAAGATTGTTGATTTTTCTTCAAACTGTCAAATGTAAAATAGAAACATTTCATTTCCATTAATATTCATCTGTGGGCTTAAAAATGCTACAATTAATCAAACTAGTCCATTTAATGTAATCAGCAAAATATATATATATATATATATATATATAGATATATATATAGATATAGATATAGATATAGATATAGATATAGATATAGATATAGATATAGATATAGATATAGATATAGATATAGATATAGATATAGATATAGATATAGATATAGATATAGATATAGATATAGATATAGATATAGATATAGATATAGATATAGATATAGATATAGATATAGATATAGATATAGATATAGATATAGATATAGATATAGATATAGATATAGATATAGATATAGATATAGATATAGATATAGATATAGATATAGATATAGATATATATATATATATATATATATATATATATATAGATATATATATATATATATATATATATATATATATATATATATATATATATATATATATATATATATATATATATATATATATATATATATATATATATATATATATATATATATATATATATATATATATATATATATATATATATATATATATATATATATATATATATATATATATATATATATATATATATATATATATAATATTTTATTCAGTTGATGTATGTTCACTTCATTTAATGTTATGTTAATGCATGCCTACACACAAGTCTCACCAGAGACTTTGTATGATATTTAGGAGCAGAGTATTGTATCGAGAGGCATGAAATTACAGCATTAATTATTTAGTTTTTTAGCATTAGCTATTCCGAAAATAGCATTTGATAGCATCAGTCAAATTTGAAGTTAGCAGTAATTTAGTACCGAAAAGTCTTTGGACAAATGTAAAGGTTCCGAGATATAACTTATGTACGCAAGTATTAGAAGCTATTTTCGGCATTATTCTCAGCTTGAGCAGTGAGCAAGTTCTGAAAAGACAGTACATTTATACATTGACGTCAATATGCCCCACATTGAAACACTAATTGAACTTCACAGAATAAAAGAGCATAGTAAGTGACTGCCACAAGCCAACAAATGTTGATAAATACATATTTTATTCAAACGAATTGGAATGAAAGATTTCGAGTTTACATGGCACTTGAATCTACAGCGTAATTTGGAAAATAATGAGTGTAACTGACAATGTTTTTACGAAAATTTATATTTTTTCACAAATAACGCTCATTTCGTGTAAATATTGATTTATGGTTGTAAAAGGCATATATCGCTTTAAATAGCAAAAATGAACTTGGTCTTGAATTGTTTTGAACATCACAAAACATGAAGAGAACACCAAATATTATGGTTTCAGATGACTCTCAATTCTATAACGCTCATAGCTAATGCTAAAATTTCATGCCTCTAATTGTAACCAATCTTGTATAAAAATGTGTGAAAAAAAAATGAGAATGAAGAAAATCACTATCATTTTATTTTCATCATTATCATTATTTATACTATCATCATCTATTATCTATTATTCATCTATTAGTTATATTATCACTATCATATTTATTAACATCATCATTATTATATATCATCATTATTATTATTCCTCTCGCTTCAATTCGAATAAGTCTTTGAAGTGTCAAGTGAGACGATCGTGTACGTACGTCTAAACTGTCCTCGTTGATGATGAGTAGAGGCATCCCATGAACAATCAAGCGACATGAGTAACCGATGTTGATAGCAGTCTCTTGCTTATCTCCCGTTAACACCCACACGTGGATTTCTGCCTTGATCAATGCAGCGATTGTTTCAGGCACCTTGTCAGTTGAACATAGAACAATACAGTTTGTAATAGATATATAATTTACACGGCAACACAGAGGAAAGTCAGAAATATATATCGATGGTGTCCGGGCAAAATGGCCTTTAGAACCCACATTCTTTCGAAATCAAGGTTTTGATATATTTCGATAAGCACCACGGCAAACATTCTGATTCATAAGGCGTGGTCCAATTTCACTCCTAAAATTTAAAATTAATGTTTTCAACTTCAGTGACCATTTGGCACGTTGGTAAAGTCACATAGGCAGAAAGGCCCATTCCACAATAAGAGTGGTTAGAACTTTCAACTTCATCATTTTATTTCACTTCCACATACAGGCAAAAATGCCTAAGCCTCAATTGCCATATTGTGTCTAACCCACAATGAATATCTACCAAAGTGACATTAGGCCTAACAAACAGGCAAATGGGACTGTTGTTTTCTTATTCATTGAAAATAACTGATTGTTTTGGATCCAATGGATAACATAACCTAACCAACAAAACTTCAGAAAAGAGATTGAAAAGGGGACAGTCATCTGGGTCTGACCCACACATCATTTTACCTAATCAACAAAATTTAGAACAAGCTGCAGAAAAGTAGACAGGCAACTGGGCCTAACCTACGAATTACTTCACCTCACCAACAAAAGTAGAAAATCACAGATTGAACCACAGATGGGCAATTGGGCCCAAGTCACATTTTTCACACTACATTGTTAATCACATGAATAATTACACTGATATCAATGAAATATTACTATGATAAACAAGATAAAAAATTTAGTTCAATGTACATCATTGGCAAAATTATTTTGCGCCAAAAGTACATGTTGTAGACAGTTTTTTATGCCTCGTGAACAATTTACTTTATGTGGGTTAGGCCCTTCTGCCAGACACCATAGAATATATAGGCCTATATATATTCACATAGTGTATACACATACATGGACCCATTTCTTTGAATAAGTACAAAATGAATTGATAATGTTTTACAGCACGCCAAAACCGTGGTGAAATTTCGCCTGTAAAATTCTTATTACTAGGCCAACGTATTTGTGTTTGTATCAATTGGTTTCAATTGGTACAATTTTAAGAAAATAATAAGAAATCGTTTCACTGGTGGTTGTTACCTGATCTTGTAGTTTATCTTCTATGGCAGTAGCTCCTAATAAGACTAAATTATTTTCTATTAAATTAGCAGCATCTTCTAATTTTCTCTCTCGATGCTGGAGTGAAGTTGCTGCTTTGTGATGAGTTTCTTTCCATTCCTGAAAGAGAAGCCAAGCATGTATTGTGTTTCTCGATAAACTCTGGGCTGTGCTTGTGATTTGGTTGGTTCCTACTGAATCAATGGTCTATGATTATTTAAAAATTGATTTATATTGGGTTTAACAGCACACTGTAATGATGACTATCATTGTATATGATGACTATAATGATCAATTGGTGATGGTGTATAAGATGACGGATGGATGAAAGGTCATTTCATTGGAATTTTAGGGAAGTGGGAAGGAAGTGGTCATGGTATATTACAGAACCACCCTACGATTTACTTTTAACGGCAGAGGGAAACCACAATACATCCCACTCAGGATGGTCGACCATGTCGGGAATAGAGTCCCACTCTCCTGAATGACGGTTTAGCTCTCTAGTGACTGAAATGCCCTTTTTATTACCATGAGTTTTCTGAAAAATTCATAATGATGAATGATCGTAACGTAAATTGTGCCTACCTCATACGCCTCATCGGAAACGTCTGCAACGGCACAACAAAGAGTTCTCAAGCCTTCAGTAGCAAATTCTTCTAGTCGCTGCAACGTTACTTCACGGAACTCTTGACCTTCAGGAGAGAGCCTGGACAGGAAACCAATAATACACATACACGCAATTGATTCAAAACAAAACAAGCCCTCTCACAGACAATTACTTGGTTTAATTCAAGTCAATGACATCCATTACTGAATCAATATTTTAGCCAAGAGAGATGATCCATACCATCTGGATGATTGCGTGTTTGCCCTATTCTTGTTCACTGACAACCTGCAGTCTCATGTAATGAATTTTATGAATATCCCAACCTCCCTGCCCTCATCTAACAAATCATCATAGTGACCATTCTGTGTGGGTTCTTGCCCAAGGACAGGTCGTTTGTTGACACTTGAAGCGTGTCTGTCGAGACGAAGTGACAAAGACAAATCTTCACTGTGCATCACAAAATAATTACAGAAGGCTAAAACAATTTGATTTAGGCCTAGGCCTGAAAAGATGTCGACAATTATGGTCAATATTCGATAACATCACTTCGATTCAATATTGAACGTAACTTCTTAATTTTCGATGTTTTCGTTTGATTTTTGATACAACATATTTCGCAATCATTTACAAATCTTCATCTAACAACAACTTTACTAAATCAGTAGATAGATATTTATCTATTCGAGTGAACGATGGTGGGAGGTTTCATAGTACGATAACAGCCATTTACAAACATTTTAAACCTCCAAAAAACCAATTAAGTTTGAAATTAGCCAAGCAAATAGAGATAGTTGTAAGTCCTATCCAGATGATGTCATATTGCTTGACTTGCCACAAGGAGAGGTAGACATATACTGACTAAATTTTCATTATGAAACTTCGAGCCACCATCCCACTGCCTCACCTTTCGTAAATTACTGTGTCGGCTCCTTTACAATAGAGCTTGATCTCACCAGCTGGATTCCTTGCCAATACCGACATTCTCTTCCGCGCCGACGTGAACTCCAGCACATTGAGTATCTCGTAGCGTTCGCGCACGCCAAGTGCATTTATCTCGACATACTGGGGCGTGCGGTTATCAAACACGTAGCCGAACCTGCATGCACCGCGCACCAACGCACGCTCATCTACAAAACATATATCTTGTATCAGACATGCTATATGTTTGTTGTCTAGCAGATCTTACAAGATAAGAAGATAGTCATAGGTCTAAATAGAAATACAGTATAAAATAACTATAATTTAGAAAAAGTTGCTACAGCATTTTATTTTTTCAACTTCTTTCTTCCACATCATAACAGTGGTCTAGTGTCGTGGAGCCATCTACCAGATGTTAGCAACTCGCAAGCAACAACAATGGTTCCACGCGTTCGGTGCAGCAACATCAACACGTGTGATTGCAATCTATTTTCGTGGAGGTATAACCAGTGTTGGGGAAGTTCACTTTTGAAAGGACCTTTTAAAAGTTCGTTCGTTACAAATAAAACAATCTTTCTAAAACTTCAAGTTCGAATTTTTGGCTTGAGGCTAAAAGTAAAAGTTCAAGTTCAAGTTCAAAAAAACAAAAGTTCGTTTAGAAGTTCGAAAAAAAAAGAGGAAAAATATTACCGTATTTTTTTTTTAGCTATATTTTATTAATAATATGTAGGCATAACTAGTATAAAAGAACATTTATTAATGATGTATAAAACAGGTAATACAATAATAGGAAGGCATTTTTTGGCAAATTTCAAAATGATCGGTTGTTAAATAGGACCTTAATATGAATGAGCACTACGGCTTGTACTATATTTTATTAATTTGACATCCAGTTACTAGTACAAAAAAATACGATAATAGGAAACGTAATATAGTTTAAAGAAATAGTATGTACTTTTACTTCCCTATGAATACGTAAACTGCAGCGACTTTAAGAACACGGCAAGCACGGTCTATTATCTATACCAGTACATTGTAACTTGTGGGACACAAAGCAAGCTAGGGCAAGTTTCGGTGCACGTGACAAAACGTCCCCGAGCCGGGAAAACACCACATCAAGACGCACATTCGGCCAATAGATCGGCACTCGGCCCGAAAACAAACGAAGTGCAAGCAATCTTGTATACTATCATGTGCAAGTTCCAACCAACAAAATATGAACTTTCAAATGACAGTTCAACACCTTGAAAGATCGCGGAAAAATAGGACGTTTATAAAGTTCACATTACTGGTGCATGAACGTAACACATTCATCAAAAAGTACGAAGAAAACAAATGCTCAAAAGTTAATTGCCCAACACTGGGTATAACTGGATAAGACTGTTCTTGACTGAGCGATTTCGGTTTATAACAATACTAATGAGTTGTGTCTCAAGTATTACAGTATTTTCTTCAAGGTTGCTGTGGAAAATATTATTTATACTGAAAAATGAATGTGATCTATCTTTCCGTGCATATTTCGTTGAATAGAATAAATGCTTTCGAACCATCAAAAATGACTTTTTTCATGATTATTCGTGACATAGAAAACCACATTAAATGTGTGTGAATACCATGAAACAATATGTCCAATCAGTATTTTATTTATTTCAGTATTTTTCGTCAATGCCAAAAACATGTACCTCTACTTATACAGTATAACCTCTATCCATCGTTTTCCAAGGGTTTTTCCATCGTTTTATTAGTTCCAAGTGGCCCTACTACAGTTTCAATTAGAAAATTGTAGACTTACTTATACCGTAGGCCTACTTAGATTCTTACTAAATGATGCGAACACTGAAAAACGTTACTTTGGTCAGCTCAATGCTACTAGGGTATGTTAAACCCTCGTAAGCCCAAACTTGGTTTATACAAAATTTGATATAACGGTATTTCGAGCTTGAAGTCGGTCCATGGCTTAAGGTATACCATTTCACTGTTAATTAATATGGTTAATCTGAGTTTCAGCTAAATCGTAATTCGAACTAATATTTTGACCCTTCTTGAACACTGTTTACAGATTGAATAATTCGAAATAGCTTGACTGCATTCTTTGAAATAAACATTATTTTTCTCATTTCCATGCTTTTTGTTTAACGTGCAAAAAACTGAGAATATGCCCAAGCATCTTAAGCTGTTTGCTCCTTTCTGTATGTCATCTGACTAAGTGTGGTCTTGAAGAGCACATGTCGAACTCGAAACAATCGTTTGTCAGGCAATCCCGGGACGGCTGAGCGCCAATGGAAAGAGAAGGGGGTTGGGAGGAGTTGAATAGGTTGATTGAGAGGAATGAGTCATGGTATGGGGGTAGCCAAGTCATGATAGGGCAGTAATTATAAAGGGTGCTAGATTAGATGTGGGCAAATTTTCTTTCTTCAATAGGACAGGTAGGGACTGCAATAGGCTCAGTACGAGTGTATTCGAAGGGGAAGAAAAAAGGGTGAAACAATTCCGTAAGAAGATTAGGGAGGCGGTCAAATAGTAGTGACCTAGGATAGGGAACTTGCCACCGTAGATTTATGCGCAACTGTGAGTGATATAATAATAATAATAATAATAACAATGGAAGCGGGCTATACTACGATTGCGACTTGACAATCAGCCGACTACACACGATCAGTGAGACCCCCTCTCTATGGTTTCTCACAAGTAGTTTTGGCTAGTAGCAGATCTTTTTTTTGCACATTACAAAATTGACTAAATTCCAATCGAGAAGAGTGGTGATTTTCACAGAAGAAGAATTTTTTGATTTAACAAAGTCAATTAAATTATTATAGAACAAATTGAATTTTTTCGGTCCTTTCTATATTGGATTATTGCGAGTTTACTGTACTTTGGAGGAAACCAGAGATATGTGATTACGTAGAGAAATGAGCAAGCTTACCTGGTGAGGCTGCGTGATACTGTATCTCCTCTTCTCCGAGATCCAAATTGCCCTTCTCAGGGATAACTGTGTGGCAAACCGACATCAATATTAGGAACTCCTTGATA
The DNA here is from genome assembly GCA_964007535.1 of Brachyptera risi. NCBI lineage: Eukaryota > Metazoa > Arthropoda > Insecta > Plecoptera > Taeniopterygidae > Brachyptera > Brachyptera risi. The sequence goes on along the minus strand of OZ023327.1, from coordinate 47,871,012 downwards.
TATGCCGAGTGTGGGTGACCAGCTTGCAGATCCTACAAAACACACACCAACTAATAATCAAAATCATCAGAGAGTCAACGTCTCTCAACACTTGGAACAGTAGGCTCGTATATGTATGTGGGTATTAAAAGTTTGATCACTAAGTAAGCCTGTACTTGTACGTTTGTCATGCTTAGACGAGAGTAGTTTCTTTGCTTTTGAACGTTAGAACAGAACTGGAGTGTTCTGCCGCCTATTGAAAACTTCTAAATCTAAGTTTGAAAGTTTCTGCACAGTGCTGCTGATCGCAAAATATAAGATCCACAGTTTATGTCATAGCTTGACAATTTGGCAAACATGGTATCTCAACAAAATGTGATTCATCAGTGAAACCTCTATGAATTGTTCCAAGATCTATTATTTCCACGCTTCTATAATTTATTTTGTCATACTCGACTCTCATGTAACCAATGTTGAATTTTTCTGAATGGATCATTTTCCCCATGGATAGTTTTATTCTCTTGGTCTTTCGAAAAATGAAAGATAGAGGTTATGCTGTACTGAATCCATACACAAAATTTGAATGAATAATCTAATCAGCTTCTGAATGAATTGAATATTATCCATTTTGAAATTTGTGCCAGACAATTTGATAATTCAAGTAAAATAATACAATTCATACGCCCATGCCTATTTTCAATTTTTTTTTTTTTAAAGATTTGTATTTGTCAATTCAAGATTATACAGAAAAGTTCACAATATTCCACAAAGCCTGTAAACAGGCTTATCTGTGGTTTGCACTATACTTATAGCACATAAAAAACATAACTACCGTAATACAAATTAATTACAGGTACTACTGGTATTACTGACATGTAATTGGAGTTTTGAGATACAAATAGAATGAAATAGATGCGCAAATGAACAATTAGTTGGCTCAACTTTTTTTTTTCTTCATTATATATTATTAATTTATTATATATTATATTGTTATTCATTATTATAATTCATGATCAATTCAGCGAATAGCCTAATCAATATCTCAATTTATAACAGAGTTTGACTACATAATTATAACAACCCATAGGCCAACGATTTTAGTAGAATATAGTAAATGAGTAAGTAGTATATTAGAAGATTAGTGTTAGAATTAGTAGATAACTATAAATGATAAAATGGTTGATGATAATTATCAAGATGATATTATTAGGTATTGCTATCATAGGTATGTACTGAAGGTATTGTATTATTAGGTACAGTGAAACCTTCATCTATCATTTTCCAAGGGACCAGGAAAATGAACCATTCATGCAGGAAAACGATCCATCCAGGAAAATTTAACATTGGTTGTATGAGAGTAGGGTAGAAGACAATGAATGATGGAAGCAGGACAACAATGGATGCGGGAACAATGGATAGATATTTTAATTGTATCATGTCGTATTGTTTTCAAGTTTAAAGAAACTATTATTACTGTACTATTAACTTTGTAAAATTGTATCAACATGTATGTAAATAGCACAGTTTTACTAATAAACCACTTACTACTACTACTACTACTATTACTACTACTACTACTACTGCTACTACTGCTACTACTACTTCACGAAAGAAGAGGGATGAATTTGTTGTTAAAAAAATTCAAGCAACGTTACAAACAAGGACATAATTAAAAGTGGGAGTGCTATGAAAGTGTTCATCAACGAAAATTTAACACCGTTCAACAAAAATCTTTTGTGGAAAGCGAAAGCAGTTGGTAAAGAAAAAAGTTACGAATTTGTGTGGTATCGTTTCGGCAAAATGTTGGTTCGAAAATATGAAACGTCGCCAGTAATTAGAATATCCTTGGACAGTGATTTGGAACGTCTTGCCTGAAAGGTCAATGTATGTATATTTAAGTAAATAAATGCATTTCATCAAAATGGAGTACAACGATGTCATGCCATACGTTCAAGAAGCAATATTTGCGACGTTCGACAATGAATGTAAGGCTATATTTATAAACATGTTCAATGTATTGTTTGTAAATATTTGTTCTATGAAGAAAAACTTTGATGCATTCTGTGCTTACGTTGATGTATTTATGGACCATTTAGACATTCTAGTATTAGGCGAGGTCAATATCAAGGATGAAAAGACATTGCAGTTTAATATTATCGAATATAATATGTTTACATCCCTGCAAGTTGGCAGACGAGGCGGAGGAGTTATTATGTATGTAAAGAATGGAAACAAATTTGTTATCACACCAACAGAGATAAAAACATGTGAAGTTTTGAGAGGTACTCTTGTAATAGATGGGTATAAAACTCATGTCCTAGCACTGTATAGACCGCCGAATAATGCAGAAGTGTTACCATTTATTGATGAATTGGACACATTGTTGAGTAAGGTTAAAGAAAATGAACAAATAATCGTTTTGGGTGATATAAATATTAATATTAATGACGAGGAGAGTTTGAATACTCAAAGATATTTCAATTTAATGGCTAAAAATGGTATGAGGAGATGTATATTTGGAAATACGAGAGTAGAGGACAGATTGGGTGTATTTTCTGAAACATGTATAGACCACTACTTTGTTAAAATGTATAACAGAGTTAACGACATTAACTCTGCTATTATGACGTCAAAAGCTCGGATCACTATATGATTATGTTGGGCATTAATTGTAATGTACCTAGTTTAAAAGAAATTGGAAATAGTAATACAAAACTCGATGAAAATAAGATTGAAGATAAGTTGTGTCCAGTAAGTTGGAATAAATATCTAGGGATTGATGATCCTTGTATTTATTATATATAATCAAATTTTATATGAATTTACGACTATATTCAAATCAGCGGAATATAGCTCTACTACAAAGCAAGCTGGTAAAAGATGTAGAAAACCGTGGATATCAGTAGAAATAATACGTTTCATGAAAGATCGAGACAAATATTTGAATAAATGGAAGAATTCGAAAAACAATACAACTTACAGGAATGAATACAAGCTAGGTAGAAATAAGGTAAATAAAATGATAAATAAAGCTAAAATGAAATATCTAAAACAGCGGTTTGAAGATTGTAAACAAAATATCAGATCAACATGGCGTGAAATTAACACAGTGATAGGAAAACCTCCAAAAAATTCTGTTGATGATGTTCTGTCAAAATATATGAGGGATTTAGAGCCTTGTATTGTAGTAAACGCTTTTGTTGAGACATTCATTAATGAGGTAGAAATAATTAAACACGATTGTAATATGGTAACAATCAATAGAAACCAGTCTATGTCTTTGCAGTCAATGTTTTTAAAGAAGGCGACAATGAAACAAGTTAATCTAATAATATCTGACTCAAGTGTTGATAAAAGTCCTGGTATAGACAAAATCAGAAGCAAGGACTTGAAATTAATAACTACTCAAATCAGTCCAGTAATAGCTAGGTTAATTAATCTGTGTGTTAAAACAGGAACGATACCCACTTTACTCAAGCAATCTATAGTGAGACCAATTTTTAAAACGGTGATCACAAAATTTATAATAATTATAGGCCCATTTCAATTTTACCAGAAATAGAGAAAATTATGGAAAGATATATAGCGCAAGAACTTATCACTTATATCAATGCTTATAATATTTCAGATGGAAGGCAGTACGGCTTTCAAAAAGATAAAAGTACTGTCCTATTATTAAATGATTTTTCTGATTTAATTTACAATTCCTTGAACGAAGGTCTTCATGTTAAGAGGCCGCAGGCGCTCGTATTTCACGCCGCAAACTCTCACGGCCGTAATTTTTGAGATATCAATATGATTGTTTTTGCATTCTGTTAATAATTGAAAACCGGAGGTTATCACATTAACAGAATTTTGAAGAGAAAAATTGTATTTTTTCAAATTCTTCAAATGGAAAATGAAAAAATTTCTAGTTTACGGAAACCTAGATACATATTTTTGAATACCAAAAAAAAATATATACTGTGAAATATATCAAAAGTGTGAGTAGTGGAATTAACGGCGTTTACGTGAATATGAGTTCGGCGGGCTAGTCTATGGATTGCGCCTAGCGTACGATGCATGTTAAACTCGAGTCTGAAGCGAGCGAACAACGAGTCCGTGTAGAGCGCCTGCGGCCTCTTAATGTTGTTTTTATAGATTTTTCAAAAGCATTAGATACCTTATTACATAGTAGATTAATAGATTGTTTAGATAGGGCAGGAATAAGAGGGCCTCTACTTTCTTGGTTTAAAAATTATTTGTCCGATCGATTCATCACTGTGAAATTTGGATACACTTTTAGTAAATTAGAAAAAATATCATCAGGGGTACCCCAGGGATCGCGATTAGGGCCTTTATTATACCTGCTTTATGTAAACGATATGCTGCAACAAGTAGAAAATTCCAATATATTTTTTTATGCTCATGATACAGCTTTAGTTTCAGTACATCAAAATTTTAAACAAGCTAATAATAACCTTCAATCAGACTTCACTAATATTCTAAGATGGTCACATGATAAAGGATTAACGATAAACTATAAAAAAACAAAAGTCATGCATATACATTCTCCTTTTAAAAATCATGAAAAAATTCATTTGTTCTACCATAGTCATTCATGCTTACATCGCAACTTTAAAAAAAATATCAATTCACTGTGTGTCAGGTGCAGTTGTACCACCCTCATAGATAATGTATTCCAACACACATATCTGGGCGTGCTAATTGATCATCATTTTAAATGGGACAAATATATAGATAGTTTATGTAAAAAATTAAGATCAGCATCGTGTAGTATTCGAATACTAAAGCCTTATGTTAATGTTGGTGTATTGAGAATTTTGCTTTAGTCGAATCTATTTTAAGGTATGGAATTCTAGCATGGGGAGGCACTACTGACATCTACATTAATCAAATACATGATATTCAAAAACAAATTTTCAAAATTATGATACCAGTTAATGCAAATACATCCGTTCAAAGCTGTTTTTCAAATGTCAAACAACTACATAAATTCATATTAATAACAACAAATTACTTTTCAACAGAATTTAAAATTAATCTCCAGCATCATTATCGAACTAGAAATATGGACAGATTTGTTCTCCCTCGTGATATTTATAATAACTACGGTACTCAAACCAAAAGATTTTTAATTCCAAAAATGTTTAATACTTTGTCAACGGAAGTAAGTTCCTCGCAGAAAATATCAGAAATTAAAAATTTATTAAAAAATCAATTATTATTAGAGCAACTTGTATGAAATGTTGGTTTTTTTCTTCATCTTTTTTTATATTATAAATATTATCTTCTATGTTTTTGTTAGTGTGTTCTCGGTACTTATTTTTTGCTATAAAGATGTTTTGTAAAAATTATAAACCTAATGTTCAGTTAAAAAAAAGGTTACTATAAGTTAAATGCAAAATGTAAACTTTATGTTTATATTATAATTAGTTTATGAAAATGTAAACTTTATGTAGCCTACATATATTATAATTAGTTTATGTACGTGATCCAGAAATATAAAAAAAGGAATTTATTTATGAAAATAGACCTACAGACAAACCACATTAGTGGCTTAGTGGGTCTAGAAATAAATACGTCATGTACATTGAATAAATAAAGAACTTTAAAAAAAAAAAAAAACTACTACTACTACTACCACTACTATATAGTCAACATGTGGGATACGCTTCAGTTGGCCTAGAATCAAATGCCTATGCCTGAGCACCAGAAAGGAATGAAATTTCACTACCACATGAAATTGAAATGTTTTACATTCTCATAAAGAAATATACTTCTTAACATGAATGATGAATCAATTGAAAATTATTTCCCTTCAGTCTGAACAGCCAACTTTGATACCTCAAATAACCCATTGTTCAAAGGATTAGAGCACTGGTGTTTGTTTGAATCCTCATCAAGGGAATAAGCATTAGTCGGTGAAGCAATTAGACTAGTGAGAAAATCTTTAAAAAAAAACATCCAAAACTTATGACAGAAATCGAAAACTATAATTGATATTGTACATTCATCACAATTCTGGTTTCTGATTTTATGAAAATGAATAATTGTGTACAAATGACTCGAAGTTTGAATTATTATGATCCAATAGGTACAGCTTCATGACTTTTAGGCCCAGCTCTCTTATTTCCAATTTATATCACAAGCTTACCATGACTAGTTGGGTTTCTTCGGGTGTGTCCTCCAGTGTATATACTTGATTTGCTATCGTGCACTTCTTGAAGTCCATTACGTTTCTAGTCAGAGTCCCCGTTTTATCAGAGAAAATGTATTTCACCTAAAACACAAACATTAACATATTCATTTGTTCTGCCTTCCTGAGAGGTAGGCCTGAGCAATCAACTAGGACAGCTTTATTGTATTTATGACCCGTGACAGTTGTTCACAATTTGTATTTTGTAAACATTCTTGCAGATGTGCTAGATCATTGAATTCAATGGCTAGATGCACGGTGGCAAGATATTATTATTAGTCTATTGGATCATTTTCTTGAATTCTAATAATTTAGAATAACAAGATACATAGAGTACGAAGAGTAACAAGATTCAAGGAGGGTGAAAAAAAGAGAGGAAGCATAGCAAAGTACAGGGCTGGAAATGCTATCGAAAGAAAGAATGTTTTTTGGGTTACCAAGTAACTAGAAAAGTTGACAGCAAACAAATAACAGTACAGTAGAACCTCCTTATTGCATTTTTTAGATAGAAGAGTGGAAAAAAGTGTCAACCTGTAAAATGTAGTGGAGGCAACAAGGGATTTCTCAATACGTATTGAGTCAGAAGTGACAAAAACAGTTCAAAAGAAGTAAAAGACAAGTTGCATGAATAATATGTTATTGGAATATGACGTGGTGTGTATAGAAAAATAGCCTGAGGCTGAATATATGAAGTGGGAGAAAGGAAAAGAAAGAACAGCAGCTTACCGATATTTGAGTAGAGAAAGGCCTACTCATAGTGGAGAGCCCGTTGATAGAACACAGAAATGAGATGAAAAGTACACACGAGATTCTGACGTTTCGGCTATTGCCTTGGTCACAGTAGAGTAGACTACTATACTGTGACCAAGGCAATAGCCAAAATGTCGGAATCTTGTGTGTACTTTTCTTTTCATTTCTGTGTTCTATATACAGGCTCTCCACTATGAGTAGGCCTTTCTCTACTCATAAATCTCGGTAAGCTGCTGTTCTTTCTTTCTTTTCCACCCAATTCATATATGTTATTGGAATATAAATTATTATAGGGTTTATTGAATGTGATAATATACTGACAACATGAATAGCTAGGAATATCTTTGAATCTTATACACAGTAGTTTTTTTTTTAAATAGATTCAATTTATCTCCAAATTGATTATTTTCATGTTTGTCCCCAAAAATAATTGAATGGTATTTTTTCACTCACGAAACCCGAAAGAGTCACTGAAGAGAAAAGTATCAAGGCAGTTCTACTGTAATATCCAAGTTGTGATGGGAGGAAACAACTTGGGGGACCTTGTCCACTTAGTATTACAGAAATATGTGATCATCACTTGAAAGAAATCAAATACAAACTTTTACCAATGAATTAATTCTGTTGTATTGGAACTTGATACAGAATAGAATTTACTTGATGACATATGGAAAATATAGCAAACAAAGGCCCACCAGTAAAATATTTCAGTAAACACATTGGTATGAAATGAGAGGTGGTCAGTTTTGAACCAAAAGTAATTCTGATAAATAGATAAAATTAGTAATAATAAGCAGGTTAGCCCTTGTACTATACGATTCTACTACCAGGGTTACCAGGGTACTAAGGTTGAGACTAAGCCACACAATTCACAACCAAACTTATAACTATTGAAATTTATTCAATTTTCAGAAACCAATTGAGAATATTTTATAACATTAATTACTTTGTCAGTTCCTCTGTTCACGAACAAAATTCGTGAATAACAAATACAAGATAGATTTGTAATGTGAGATGATAAAAAAAACTCATGTTTTGGTACAGGAACGCATACATACATTCACAACACTCGTACACGACTTTGACTACGACATGAAACTAATTCCTTACCTGTCCTAACTCTTCATTAAGGTTTGATGTCCGCGCCATAGCCGGTGTATTGGACTCTTCGTGGTACATATCTGCATCCATGTTGATGAAGATTGCCTAGAATGAGAAATATTATAAGCCACAGATAAACCTCACCAAAGAGAAGATACAGTCGGACCCGCATATAACGAATTTCAAGGGGAATGAAAATCTGTTCGTAAAAACAGAATTTCGTTATAGAGATTTATTGCTTTTTTTCATAACAGCACTTGAATTTTAGAGATTTATAAAGATAGGCCTACATTTACGACTTAGGCCCTAGTATAGTACTGTATTAGGTGACATATTATCATCGCATCGTATCATCACTTAGTATGTTTGTAGAAAGTAATAGAAAACAACAATGTCCTTTCATAAAGAACTTATCATCTGCTATCACATGACACCATCCACTCTCCACTTCTCGTGTTTTATTTCCTAGGTTACAGGACACTAACACGAATGGAAATGAAGGAATGTAAACAAAAAATAGAAATGTAAACAAAAAATAGATAAACAAAGTCATTGAAGATGTCACCATCACATTATTATTTATTGCGCGTTGAGCGAGTGTTTTGGGCCGTTCCACTGTGCGTGGGACGGGGAGGAGGGTGCAGCAAGAGTTATGACCACGTGCTGTACGCGTCACCAGCTGCTACGATGTACAGTCCGTTCAAAATAAATGTAACCTGAAAATAAATTCACGCAAAATGCTCCGATTTTCGAACATTTTGTTGGAAATAGCTGAAAATAATGAGCAAAATATGCTGAAAAGTGACAAAAAATTCGTAATAACCGAATTTTGAAATATAAATCACTTCGTTATAGGTCTTTATTTAACATTGGAAGGATAGGAGATTTGAAGGGGGATGGTAATTAATTCGTAAAAACCGAAATTTCGTTAAAACCGAGTTCGTTATATGTGGGTTCGACTGTATAATTAATAAAGAATACCTTCAGTAATAACTAGGGACAACATCACGCAATCAGTTTCCAGGCACCCGCTTTTTTCAAAATGAAAAATATCGGATTTAGTGTGATTATCGAAACAAGGTTTTCACAATTCACAAAATTCTATTCATGTGAGAAACGGAAGATCGGTGCCTCAACGATTGTTTGTTCTCGGCTCGCTGTCCACAAGTGATGAGTCATATGGCCTGCTGCTACTGATGCTTGGCCGTTCCGAGCCTGAGGAACAATTGTTTTGAGTTGAACAGCTCTCGTCAAAACCACACAGTGGGATGAAAGAAACAAGATACGTGAACTAGCTATGCAACTAACTATGCTCATTTGCCTGGCAGCATTTTGTTTACTAACCATAATTGTAAGTTTTTCGATAACTGAACCATTTTTAACTGGCTGTGGGCTTGTGGCAATCGGGTGGTCGAATGCTAAATTTACAACCTAATGTGATCCTTAATAATAACTAAGAAGTCGAGGTTAAAAGTTGTCACAGGAATCACATGAAAATAAAAGTTCATCATTATTGATATTAACTGTAGAAAATATTGAATAATAACATTGATTACCTGAATAAACCGTACAACTTCTAAGGACACTTGCAGTGATATTGGTATCAAATTATTGAATAAAATGATGAAGGTTAGTAGATTGTATCCAAAGTTTGCATTTGCCAGATCTGTAACAGAAACAGAACCAATGAACAATGATGAAACACGACTATAGTCCATCTGGCTCAGTCAGTCCAAATAATATTTTGGATGAAGGTTCAAAAAGTCCCAATACATAAATTGCTTAATCACATGAAGACAAGAATGCTACAATAACTCAGGAGGGATTGATATCAAAGCATACAAGAGCTCAATTAAATCCGATGAAATGGAGTATGCTGGCTGGGTCCGGGATGCTTACAGCATCAATTTGATTAAAGAAGTACAGGGTGTGCAGAGGGTGGCTGCAAGAATGGTTCTAGGAAGGGTGAGAGGATTTAGAATGAAAGAAAAATGACCAGGGGAGAGTTAAAAAATTGAAAGAAAGACCCTGTGAGGTGGTAAAAGAATTGGGGTTGGAAAAATTAGAGGAAAGGAGGGAAAAGGACAGACTCTTGAACTTCTTCAGGGCAAGGAATGGCATCTCAGGGGGGAAGAAGTGAGAGAGAGGATTGGGATGAGAGCTCAAAGGAGAGGGACAGAAGGGGTGAGGGGAGTTGTTCTGTGGAACAGAATTGGGAAATAGTGGTTTAGTCCGAAGAACATCAAGATAGTGGAATCGACTGTGCAAAGAAGCAAGAGGAGTGGGAAGTCTTGAAGAGTTCAAGAAGAAGCTTCATGCGGAAAAACAACTGCCAATGTGTCAAATACCAAACATTTGTTAACACCTTACTTATCAATCATTACCTTGGTATTGTTGAACAAACAGCATTATTCATAATAAAAATACATCACCACATATGAAATCAAACAAATCTTCCATATGGGGAAATACATCAAAGAGTCAACACTTAATATAGCTTGAATTAAAAAGATATGATAATTTAAATCAATTAATTGTGAGAAAGGGACAGAAAGAACAGCAGCTTACCGAGATTTATGAGTAAAGAAAGGCTTACTCATAGTGGAGAGCCCGTAGATGGAACACAGAGATGAAAGGAACACACGAGATTCTGACGTTTCGGCTATTGCCTTGTACCCCGCTTACATTACTACTCAACTACTCTCGTAAGGTTACTGGTGTAGAACGATAGTAACTATTTTTGCGTTCACACTGTCAAATAGAGATTCTTGTTTACCAGAGGTTTTAGTTATATGTTTTACCGCGAGAGCAGATTATTTCGAATTACAGCCGTCTAACAAGCAACACTACAAGAATTACAAGGCTGTGCATTAACAGTTGTTCTTCTTCCTCTTTGTGGCTTTGGGTACTATCCCATCTGGCCAGTCTGATTCTGATAGGTTGCTTTGGAATTGCGCTCCTTAATTTGAAAGTTATTCTGAATCTGTTGTTGCTAAATAAGTAGGCCTAGGTAGCTGAACACATAATTTATTAGGAATACATATATGGGTTAATTTGATTGCGGGAATAGTACTAGGTATGAGTACTCGAATTTAGGGCATGTTTATGTTTAGAAGTCTATATGCAAAGGAAAACACAATTACCACAGAAACAAGATACTATATCTTCTCGTCTGAGGCCTGTCAGACATTTCTACCACCCAAAGTTCATTTTGCACGTGTTGTTGTTAACATGAATAGGCATATTCATCATCTAGCTGCACTTATAGCATTTACATTAACTATTGTAACACGGTGGCGCAATGCGAGAAGAGAAGCCATATGCAATATTAATCGATTACGTCGCAAGAGATTGGAGGTTTGTTCCCTTTTGATTGGAGAATATACAATAAAAAGAAAACTAAACGTCAATGGGTGTATGTAAAAAATCAACAATTTTGGGAAAAAGATGTTCTGCTATGGCCAGATGACAAGTTTCAGTCTGTTTTTAGAATGAAGCCAGACACATTTAACGTGATATGCAGAGATCTTACAGTTTTTCTTGAGAAAGCGAACACTCGATTAAGAGCAGCGATTGATGTAAGAAAACGAGTTGCTATTGCGTTGTATTTCTTGAAGTCTGGAGCAGATTTTTCTGTAGTTGGTATATCATTTGGTGTAGGAAAATCTACAGTTTGTAATATTATTCGCGATTTCTGTGACGCTATGATCTATGTCTATCGAGATTCCGTAATTAAATTTCCAACTACGGAAGTGGAACAAGCGCAAGCGGCTGATGATTTTTTACAACGCTGGCAATTTCCTGGAGCTTTATCTGCACTCGATGGTTTGCATATTCCCATAATTACACCAGAGAATTATGGTGAATACTATTATAATTACAAAGGATGGCATTCAACGATCCTCATGGCAGGTGTCGATGCAAAATACAAGTAAGTCTTCAAAGATAACCTTAATTTAAATAATAATGGGGCCTAGTCCTACATCACCATGTGAATCAATAAGGCTTCCTTGTGCATACCAATAATACAATTGTTTGCATTACAGATTCAACTATATCTTTGTGGGCACTCCTGGAAAGGTTAACGATGCTGGCGTTTTCCAATCGTGTGGTTTACTCCATCGAATTGAAAACAGACTTCTATTATCTAGTAATTATCATCTTATTGGAGATGGTGCTTTCCCTCACTCAAATGGTTTAATGAAACCATATAGTCAGCTTAGCTTTAGCTCCGGTTCAAACCGATAACGTTGGGAAGAAAGTTTGGGGGTACAAAAGGGTGCAGGCAAGAGAGGTTCAAAAAGCTTTCGAGGATAGGTTTGAGAAGTGGTGTGAGATAGACGAGCGTGATGTTGAAGGTCTGTGGTTCAATTTTTGGAAAGTATATGAGGAGGTTAGAGATATGTTGGTTCCCTATAAGGTGTTGCAGGCAAATGCAGATCCTGCCTACTATAATAGTATGGTTAAGAGAAAGGGTAGAAAGATGAGTAGGAAATTGAGGGAGTCAGGGGAGGGAAAGGAAGCGATCAGGGACCTAAGGCGGGACTTAAACAAGGCTAAGAGGGAGGCGAAAGAAAACTTCATGGGTGGTATGTTTAATGAACGTGATGTACAGGGTAGCTGGAATAGAATACAGGTTTGTTTCTAGTCAGAAGGGTAGTAGTAAGGAGTTGCCCACCTTAGTTGATCAGGGAGGGAATGAGTGGAAAACGGATAAGGAGAAAGCAGCAGCATTAAATAGATTCTACGGGGAAGTGTTCAATGTGACTGGAATTATAGGAGAGGGAGAAACAACACTGGAGGGGGGGGGGGAAGAAGTCCTGCTTACAGAGGGGGAAGTGTGGAATGTATTGAGGAAACTAAAAAGTGGGAAGTCACCAGGCATAGATGGGGTGCAAAGCGATCTCCTGAAATTAGCGGGTAGGGGGGTTGTAGGTTATTTGCTAAGGTTGTTCCAAGCCTCACTCACAGCAGGTAGAGTACCGCAAGATTGGAAAAAAGCGGAGGTGGTTCCAATTTCAAAGGAGGGCAAAGGGGCAGGGTAGACAACTACAGGGGCATCAGTTTAACGTCACATGGATGTAAGATGATGGAAAGGGTAGTTATGAAGAGAATAATGGAGAAAGTAGATGAACATAGGGGTATTTCGGAAGTGCAGCATGGGTTTAGGAAGGGGTATTCATGTGAAACACAGTTGTTAGGTTTTGCGGAGAGCTGGCAGGGGTAGTAGACAAGGGGGGCTGTATTGATGCAGTGTTTTTAGATTTTGAAAAGGCTTTCGACAAGGTAGATCACACTATATTTTTAGGGAAGTTGAAACTGTCCATTGGGAATGCTGGGTTAGTTAATTGGATTGGAAACTTTCTTCAGGATGGAGTTCAAACAGTTCGAGTAGGTTCGGAGGTTTCAAGCGAGGTCAAGGTTACGTCAGGAGTTCCACAGGGTAGTGTGTTAGGTCCGTTATTATTTGATTTATATATAGATGATCTGACTAGGGTTGTTAATTCGAGAATAAGGTTATTTGCAGATGATTGTGTGGTATATAGGGAAATCAATACAGAGGAGGATGTAGTAGCTATTCAGGCAGATTTGACGGCACTTAATTGTTGGGTTCAGTTGAACAAGATGGGGTTAAATGAAGGGAAGTGTAAGTTAGTCACCTTTGGTAGGAGGAGAGTGAGGGCTGATGTAGTGTATGATGTAGGAGGGAAGTCACTTGAGTCAGTGGAAAATTACAAGTACTTAGGTGTGTTATTTGATAGACGTCTAGGGTGGGGGAGTCAGATTGAGAGAATAGTAAAAAAGAGTATAAATGCACTAAACTTTGTAATGAGGCAGCTTAGGGGGACAAGTTTGGAGAAAAGGAAAAGGCTTATTTCTTGTGAGTGCGTCTCATGGTGGAATATGCTAGTTCAGTTTGGGATCCTTTTAGATTAGGTGAGATAAGGGATGTGGAAAGGGTGCAAAGGATTGCAGTTAGAAGGGTTACAGGTAGGGTTAGGAGGTGGAAATGGGGGGGAGAATGAAAGGGGGGAGAGGGTGAGAATATTGGAGAGTCCATCTAAGATGATCCGAGACTTGGGATGGCGGGAATTGGAAATACGGAGAAAGGAGGATCGGATCTGTAATTTCTTCAGGGTAATGGAAGGAGAAGGGGGCTGGGGAGAGTTGAATAGGTTGATTGAAAGGAATGAGTCAGGGTATGGGGGTAGGCAAAGTCATGATAGAGCAGTAGTTATAAAGGGGGCTAGATTAGATGTCGGTAAGTTCTCTTTCTTGAATAGGACAGGTAGGGATTGGAATGGGCTTAGTAGAAGTATACTTGAAGAGGATGAAATAGGGTTGAAGCTATTCCGTCAGAAGGTTAGGGAGGCGATAGGATAGGATTGATAGGGAACTTGCCACCGCGCATTTATGTGCAACTGCAAGAGTTGATAATAATAATAATAATAACCATTCCCTGGTGAACCTTATACTATACCAGGCAGACTACGGAACTTCAACTACAGGTTGTCACGGGCTCGATTAGTTGTGGAGTGTGCATTTGGACGATTAAAAGGACGATGGAGAGTGTTATTGAAACAGTGCGATACGAGATTTCCCAAAACAGTGAAAATAATCACCACCTGCTATATTTTACATAACATTTGTGAGGGAAATACTGTAATGAACTATTTCAGGAAAGATGGTTAGAAGCAGTCCGAGAGTTTGAAGAAAATTATCCGCAGCAGGATGAAACTGAATATAACTCTGATGGAGTGGATGGAGAACAAAAAAGAAACACATTAGTTGATATCTTATTAGCAATACATTTTTAATGAACGGAATTAAATATTTGTGATGGAAAATAATTCTACATATTCTTATATAACTTACTTTAGTAGGCCTTGTTAGGTAGTATTGAAAAATATGAGCATAGTACATCATTTGATTTTACCTAATTTTCTTCCTGGTAATACACAAAAGGCTGTGTTTGTTGACTTACTAAAGTTTCAATCGATTTCCCAATATTTCCCAAAATTTTTAAAAATTCGCTATCATTCTTAGCCATTTCCTCTTTAGCTTTCATTTCCCGCTTCTCCCTTTCCTTTAGAAAATGTAGGATGTCATTGTTTGATAACTTGACTTTTTTCGCTGGTGCCTGTCTTGCAAGACTTGACAAACTGGAGCGGCGACTTGATCCGGAGCTCCTAGCTAAACCATCTGGGTTGTCAATATCTTCCTGGTCTCTTTCCCCAGTGGCTATGCTGTGAGGGATAAACCAGAAAAGAATAGTTAGGGCATAGGTTATATTATAAAATATCTGAAAACGTAATGAAAATAGGTTATTATATTTAAAGGCTTGGGTGTTGTCCTACCTGCTATCGTTCAACACGGTCTCCGGTTCATCGGTGTCAACGATGGAGTCGATCACACATTCTGGAACTACGGTTGGTCTACAACCAAATATTTTTTGGAAGAATTCCAAATAGATCCATGTAGCCTGCGTGTCCTCCGAACTAAGGCCTCTTTTCAAAACAATTTTTTTTTTTTTAATTATCAAACTTTGAGCTGCATTGAGCACTGGTCCTCGGAAAACCCATTTCACTCATCCTGTGCGCTATCAAGTTCCACAGAGGGCTGTGGCATTTTTTGACACTTTGAAATTTTTTCTGAATGTCTGGATCCATATGGATACCCAACAAAATGTCAATCTCCTCCCCAGAGAAATAAACAATAGTTTTCGGCACGCCAGTTGCTTTTGACGTCGCCATCTTCTATCCCAAGTGCACGACGTTTGACCAAAGACCTTAGTATCTAACTTTAGATAATAAGGTCTTTGGTTTGACCTTGTATCGAACAGTAGTACCAACTATCGAGCGTTTACACTTGTACATCTACTAGAGTAACCTTACTAATGGTAGTAAGTTGACTCTAGTAGCTTTTGTTACTAGCGTAGCTACTAATTTGCGTTCACACATGGTAACTTACGATCGTAGGTGGGGTTACTAGAGTAGTTGAGTAGTGATGTAAATGGGGTCTTGGTCACAGTAGAGTAGAGAGTGATGAACTGATGGAGGCTGCTTTTTCAGGTGGGTGGGTGAAAATGAGGGGAGAGGGTCATAGAGGTTGGATGTGTGAGAGGGGGCTAAAAGAAGCTGTGCAATGTAGTTGAAAAGTTGAAAGGGTGAGATGAAAGGAAGAAGAAGTAGCAGGGATAAGTAACCTGAGGTTGAGACCTGGGGCAAAGAGAGGTATAGTTATCCACTGGTGAGCAAGCTCCCAGCGTCTCAACTCTGAGGGTTGGCAAAAAGATGGGAGGGAACGAATTATGCGGGTTGTGAAGCAGGCATTGAAGTCTCGCCCCTGTGTGAGAGTACATGGAGCGGAACTACTTTGTCCATGTCGTCAGGGTTGATGTTACAATCTGACCTGAACATCAACCCTGATGACATGGACCAAGTAGTTCCGCTCCATGCACTCTCACATGGACGAGACTTCATAGCCTGCTTCACAACCTGCATAATCTGTTCCCTCCTATCTCCTTGCCAACCCTCAGAGTTAAGACGCTGGGAGCTTGCTCACCAGTGGATAACTAGTCTTGCTTCGCCCCAGGTCTCAACCTCAGGTAACTTATCCCTGCTACTTCTTCTCCCTTTTATCTCACCCTTTCAACTTTTCAACTTTTCAACTACATTGCACAGCTTCTTTTGCCCCCCCCCCCCCCCCCCCCTCACTTCATTCATTTTATATTTATTGTTTTACCCTTCTCCCCCCTACCCCTCCTCATTTTCACCCACCCACCTGAACAAGCAGCCTTCATCAGTTCATCACTCTCTACTCTACTGTGACCAAGGCAATAATTGAAACGGCAGAATCTCATGTGTACCTTTCATCTCTGTGTTCTATCTAAGGGCTCTCCACTATGAGTAGGCCTTTCTCTACTCATAAATCTCGGTAAGCTGCTGTTCTTTCTTTCCCTTTCACCCAATTCATATATTGAGCCTCAGGCTATTTTCCTACACACAATAATTTAAATAAATTATTCATCGGCATAACAACAAGAGTGAAAACCATTCTTCATTGATAATTCACGGAATAATGCATTGAAAACAAATTCTGACTGCTATTCGATTTCAATATTTTTGACACATTCGATATTGAATTTTTGATAAATTGGAGCTTAATTAAAAATGTTACAGTTAATAACTAAAATGAAATGCTGCTGGCAGAAATTTTGAAAGAGTGCGAGAAACTCAAGCCTTAATTACTCAGCCAGATGAAAGATACAGACCAGTGAGTGTTCCTACGCAACTAGCTACCTGTACGTTCATTTGCACAACACCGTTCTGTTTCCCAACTATAATTGTGATTTTTCTATTTAACAATCTTGATAGGCCTAGTGATTGAAAATATCAACATATTTTGATCGATTTTCGATATTAAAATCTTGGTACCGTTTGCAATTTTCCTATCAAATTGCAACCCTAATAAAAACCGATGATGAGTGTTTGTTCAATAACCCAATCAACGGCTGGGCCATTTGGGGAAACAAATAAACAGATGATGGATGAATGTTTACAAAAACTAGAGTTGCCGTTCGATATGAAAACTTGTATCGATTATCGTTTACTTGACATCGATTATTAATCGTATTATATCGATATTTTTTCTCCTAATCGAAAATCGTATTGAATGTCAAAATATCGTATTGCATCGGAATAATTGTGTTGAAAATTGCGGTCTAAACAGCTGTGTTGATTGATTCATTGCCAAGTCATTGGCCTTGGACCACGTGCGGGACTTCGGTCCTAGCAGGGAGGGGTAGAAAGATAACAGGATAGAGGAAGAGGCAGACTTATGAGCTGTAATAAAAGTACTCGTAACAATATACATCTGGAATTCATCCATATTGTTCGGAATATAAGCCGAGGGTTTTTCTCAAAATTTCGAGCCAAAAGTCAACCTCGGCTTAAATGTGAACCTCGTCCTATAATCTGTCAAAAATGGGTTTTTTCTCATTTTAATTGGGCGTACTACACCCGTACACTCATAACAAGAGAATCAACTTGAAACTGCGAGATATTCCACTGAAAACACGTTTAATAAATGTTTTATCATGAAGAAGCATGATTTTCCCAATTTCTATCATTTTCATTTGACGCGCAGTAATAAACATAACAAGCACTTTGAGCAGTTAGCTGCATGGTGTGTATCATCTACTGTGTGTGGTCTAACGTTGTCTGACCTTGAGGACCACTCGTTGACTACAACATAGTGTGAAAAACGTCTCCGACTCGAGACGGCCGAGCGCCAATTGACTGCGCGGTACTCTATATTCTCGTCATATATGCGCATACCAACTCTGACGTCAATGCAAACAGCGTTTCTCATTGGCTTTCGAGTGCCCAATAGAAACCAAGAACTTTCGCGCCACATGCACTGATTGGAGCAATTACGTGAAGGGAAAAGAATTAGTTTGAAAAGGAAATAATGTTCATTTCGATAATTGAAAATAATCATATTGATATCGTATCGCCAAAATTCAATCGATTATCGTATCGTTTGAAAAAATATCGATCTATTTCGATATATCGATTATTGTTGGCAACCCTAACAAAAACCAATGAATTAAGTGCGTCTTGAACCCTTGTTTGACTTGATTTCAGAGTCTAAATCAATGCGTTATCTCATCTGAATGAGCCCTGGGGGTAGCATTGAAACAAATAGAGATGTGAAGTAAAGAGCAGCACTGACCTTGACTTTGGCTCTATTTCAGACCCGTTTGAAAGAACATGGGTCTGTTTTGTAAAAGTCATAATTCCTATAATATGGATCGTACAAAAAAATGAATTATTTCACTACATTCACTGAACATTTCTTAACAATTTCACGTGCATACTATGAAAAAACTTTCAACAAATTCAAACAACAAGCTGAATCAAAATACATTGCACTTGTAATAGTGCTAGAAAATGCACTTGGCTAGCTTATATCCACATAGCCGGCTCACGACCCACTGACGCTTGGCTCCGCGATATTAAATGCTATGCACGATTTGCTGCTTATGTATACGAGGTATATGAGTAAGCAAAGATGTAGCAGCACTGCAATAGTGTGTTGTGTTTCAGCTTCTAGTTTAATTTTTTTACAAGTTTTGTTACATGCCTGTATGTGATAATGTTGAGAAATGCTTAAAGAATATGGTGGCATCATTTATTTTAGGGCACAACGCATAATTATGAAAATTATAACCTTGTACAATACAATACACATGTTCTTCCAAATGGGTCTGAACCAGAGGTCAGCGCATGATTTTTACTTCACTTCACTATTCAGAAGAGTACGCTTGATAAGTTTACCGTCAATTCCGATGTACCAGTCTCCAGGAATATGCATTTTGGTCCACAACTGGTTGAATATTGCGGACAGAAGACACAACACGATGAGAATAAAAAACAGCATCAATATCTGAGTATTTGTAAGCTTGTCGACGGTGGACCGTTTGAGAGGGGCTGACGTGGAGTTCTTCATTAGCTTGGTCTCGTGTCCGGTGTAGACCACCAAGCCGAACACCCAGTTGGTGTTGCGCAACATGGCCCCTCGCAACAGGACTTGGTCGGGACCCAACGGCAGGGTTCTGCAAGACAACAAGAACAATGTTTCACCAATGCTGCAAATGAAAAAATGCTGCAGTCCTATGAGCCCATAGACTGAAAATGTGTACCAAAGATCCTATTTATGCAGACTGTACACTGTTTAAGGCACTATCTTGAGCTCTAAAAAACGAACAGGGTGCCATTTCGAAATATAATCTCCAGCTGTATCTTATCTATAAGTGTTTTCATTCTATTGATGCTATTTGTAATATATCATTTGGAAGTGTTTTATTTGACTGTTTACTGTACGGTACCTGGAATAAACTACCTACTTGATTGGCAGTTGAAAAATATCAATTTCGAGTAATGAGTACACAAAAAAACCTGGAGGTCGATTGCATAACTTTGCTACTTCTCTTGTAAACTGTTACATAATAGGGGTGGGGAAGAACTTATTTGTCATTTCATTGAAGATAACAGATGAGATCGCTGTCAAACTAGTCGGAAAAATATTATGCAATCGACCCCCTGGTGCCATAAAAAGTAATCACAATAGAAATGAAGAAGATACACTAGTTGATGCATGTTTGAGAAACATTGAGCACATGAATAAACGATGTTCAACTAAAACACAAACTAAATGGGTTAATTTAGGGTAGTAGGTGCTACGTAGACCTAAGTATGGTAGTTCGATAAACAGTTACATGACAATCACACAAGTTTCTTAAAACTATACTGGAATTTCAGAGTTGAAAGCTCATTTCAACTATTTTGGTTCAGATCTGGCAAGCATATATGGTTCTCAAAATACATGAATATGAAAATTACTTCAAAAACTAGTCTACAATTATTGCTAAACCCCTGATAAGTCAGTACTACGTAGTTTTTATTGTTGACCCAGCTGTCGACCAATTGACAATGGGAATTAAGATGGTTACCAACATTTTGCAATCTGACCAATTAACCGAGCTTTGCAATAAAATGTTTGAAGGTTAGTTGGACTGCAATAAATGTAGGAATAGTGATTTTTGTATAAAATGCTCTGATAGTCACTATAAACAAAATAAATATGAGCTAGTCAGCAAGTCACGGACCATTTTAATATATATGAAACTAGAATCATCCAAGAATGATGGTCACACATGCACATTTTGAAGTTGAAAGCACATTTCAACTATTTTGGCATATCTTTTCGAATTCTCTCTGAGAATATGAAATTCAAAGGTAGGCATTCAAGAGAGACCCAATCGTTCATTAGCCGAGTTTGGTATGCTTATGCATCCATAATTCAGTATTGGCATAAACCTAGCTCATTTCTCTGGTCAATAATAAAACACAACTCAAACTGATATTTTGAAACTATGGTAGTGAGAGTTAATGACATAAGAGGGTACATGCCAAGCAGACGGCTCTTTAATAATTTACTGCTCTTGATTATAGTTTGCTCAACAACCCCACCAACAACTAGGTTGTTTGGGGCTATGACTGGGCAGTTGATACAAGAATGATGTTAAAACAAACCAAAGTCTTATGCGGGGCTCGTAACAATGCCCAAGATGATTTCAGTTTCAAAAGCTGTGCCCAAACTGAATGAGCAATGGGGTGCCATTTCAATTCTCCAATATGTAGTCTGCAATAACGTTTGAGCGTGAACATACTGTTTGTTGGTCTCCCTGATGATGCCATTAAACTCGTAGAGATGTCTGTTGGGCAGTTCACACTCCATGGTGCCGGTAAACTGGGCCAGATCTTTGGTTTCCAATAGTCGCGCCGTTTCAGACAAACCTTGGCGGATCTTCAGGTTTGTCTCTCCGTCCAAATTGGATGTCTCCACGTAGCACATCGCTTGAGGCTCACTGCAAATACAAACATTACAATTACTATAGATTTATTCATCTATTTAAATTAATTGCTCTTCTACGTTTATGTACCATTTCTGACAACTCACACACCTATTCAATGCCTGAATATCTTTATAGGCTCCTCACAATAGGAAAACAAATACAGTCACATCAATTCAATGATTTTTGGGAGACCAGAATTAAACTTATTTGAGTGAAAAACTTACTATAGAACTAGTCAACAGACATGAACAGAACATGACATATGGTGGGGTACAAAAAATGGAACTTATTAAAGACAGTAAATGTTCTACAGTAAAGTGAAACATATGGAAGATGTTGTTCTGTGAAAAGTTATTTGTAAATAATTTTGCTAGAACTGTTTGAGAATCTGGGCTCTTCAGTAATTCAAGTATGTATTCACGTAACAAACTATCAAAGTAGGACTATTACGATGATGATGATTATTGTTTGCTTAACGACCCCACCAACAGCTAGGTTATACGGGGGTACGAATGAGCAGGTAATTATGAATGTATGAAGGGATGATTAGTGAAAGGACATTTACAAAAACCCATGCCTTATGCGGGATTCAAAACCACGCCCAACGGTGACTTCAGTTTCTGAAGCGGTGCCTCAGCTGATCGAGCTACCGTGGGCGGCAGGACTATAACGTACCTGCAACTAATAGTAAGGTAATAATGGCAGTAGGTTTACTATCAAATCAAATAGGTCTATCTGTCATTATACATGATTCAACAGTTATTCAAAATGTATTTGTAAACAAATCCTGCTTGTAGTCGGAAGAGCTAACACTAGTACCGGTACCCAATATTGCGTAAAACATTATAACATACGGTACAACTGGTTATGGGGAGCAATACAGTTTGACAACATATCTTCTTCTTACATCAACAGGCCACTCATGGCCTTCACTTGAATATCAAAGTGATTACGTCATCTTGAATATACAAATAACACAATACAAATCATTGAAGTTGAAACAGGAAAAAATCTGAGATCAACAGCTCACGTGGTTCCTACGACTGCTGCCCAGAAGGCGCCATTGTAGAGTTGAATCTTTAAATGAATATCTCTTGGCCTAATAAATAATAATCAAACCATACACATTTGTGACAAAATTGTGTACTGTCTAGTTTTCTATCTGTCTATGCTTGTACCTGTGAAAGAAGAAGTTAAGAGCCACACCTGCGCTAGTTGTTTCTAGTGGAAACGAATATTATATAGCCCAATGTGTACTACGTAAAACAAAAATATTGTATAATATTCCTCATATCTATAGCTTATGTTGATGAATATCAACATTGCCATATCAACATATTCAAGCATATATGTTATCAATATGTTGATAAGTTATTCAATAAACTATGTTAACATTTGAACATTGGACGTAACATAATAATGAGAGATTTCAGCTGGTTAGTGTGAGATTTCCAAAAGGATTTTGTTGAAAATCCACATCGAAACACATAGTTTTTACTTTGCAATGTTCAATTTATAGTTGGCCTAGGGGGAGAGAGCTACCCCTTCAACATCCTTGAAGTAGTGTGAATGATCGCCACAAAAGACAATCGAATGGATGTCAAATGACATGCAAATTCGTGAAAATTGAAGTTACTGTTTTGAACATGTTTTGTGGGTTACACCATTTTTTCTAAAAATTTCCATAACAAGGTTCCCTCTTAGGAATTATCGAATTGAGATCACCACTTTTGAATTTCTTTATTATCTCAACCCATCTCTCAATGAATATGTTACATAGTAAAACTGAATATTTTTAGCATTGTCAAAGTTATGAACATGGAATTTAAAAAAAATGTGTAATCTTCCTTGAACAATTTTTTGTTCAAAGATATCTAGGCCTACGTCATTACAATAAAACCAGTAGTTTTCTGTCAATGGCAATGTATAATTGTGAATGCACCATCTTCCTTAAACAATTTGTCATTCAATGACATATTGACGATTGAAATAGAACCAGTAGTTTTCTGTCAATGGCAATGTATAATTGTGAATGCCCTGTTAAACAGTCCTTTATGAACATGAACCCATAGTTCAAAGAGCACAGATAAGATAATCCCACTTCTTTCTCATTCTTATCCTATGTCAGCATGAAGCCACATGATACCCTTCACATGTAGTGACCGATTGACGAGTCACATTGGCTTCTGTCTACAAATTAAGCATGAGCTGGAAGAACATTGGGCATACCTTTTTCGAGATTTTCAAAGAAAGATACAAACCTTCATGGATACCTTTGAGATTAAATAACCAACATTACAGAACATTCCCACCTTTCATTAATATAATCTCTTTCAGATTGCTGAAGCATCATTTGGTTATCCTTCCAGTCTTCCACGTTTTACTCTGCTTTTCTCTCTGTTTTGTTGATTCAACATTGCAGGAGATAATCAAGTTACTTTGAATCAACAACCAACGTTCTTAGAATGCTATCAATTTAACAAATCCAATTGGCAGTGGAAAATGTGCAGAAAATAACCAACACTTCATTGATGAGCGTAGCGAAGTCTCCATCCCACTCTTATAGGGCTTTGTCTGTGTGTTTTTTTTTGTTTTTTTATTTGTTTGTTTTTTTGTTTGTAAGCACTCCACAGGTCGCAAGGGTTGACTGATCAACATGAAACTTTTTTTGTACACGCAAACTCATCCAACTTAGAAGTGTATAGTTTTTGGAATGAATCGGTCCGACCGATTTTGAGAAAAATCATCTCAAAGTTTCTAAAAACCCCATAAGATTTGGCTGGGCGGAAAATGTTGAAAAATAAAATCTCTCCAAATGGAATAAAATTTTCTTTAAATGTGTATACATGGATTTTACACATTATTACGATTTTGTAAGCAATTCTGATCAGTCGTTTTGAAGAAAAAAAATAAAATGACTGATAATATTCATAAAATATATCATAAAAGTTGTGACAGAATTAAGTTGTCAAGATTCACTGCTTTCTAGATTCAAGAGTTGACCAACAATGAAGTATTTTTTTATGCGTCAAGGTGTGTAGAATACCAGAGTCAATGAAGTGGCAAGAGTAGAACTACTTTAACGACGTTTATAGCTTATTCAGATATCAAGGTGTGTAGAATACCAGAGTCGATAAAATAGCAAGGGTAGAACTACTTCAACGACGTTTATACCTTAATGGGATATCTCGCTCATCTTACAACGCATATTTCGCGTTTGACTAGTTAGATAACTTTGAACAATTTATTGATGAGCGTAGCGAAGTCTTTATCCCACTCTTATAGGGCTTTGTCTGTGTGTATTGTTTTTTTTTTTTGTAAGCACTCCACAGGTCGCAAGGGTTGACTGATCAACATGAAACTTTTTTTGTACACGCAAACTCATCTAACTTAGAACTGTATAGTTTTTGGAATGAATCGGTCGGACCGATTTTGAGAAAAATCATCTCAAGAGTTTCTAAAAACCCCATAAGATTTGGCTGGGCAGAAAATGTTGAAAAATAAAATCTCTCCAAATGGAATGAAATTTTCTCTAAATGTGTATACATGGATTTTACACATTATTACGATTTTGTAAGCAATTCTGATCAGTCGTTTTGAAGAAGAAAAAAAAAATTATAGTATATTAATATTATAATATTATTTATATAATATTATATGATAATATTCATAAAATATATCATAAAAAATGTGACAGAATTAAGTTGTCGAGATTCACTGCTTTCTAGATTCAAGAGTTGACCAACAATGAAGTATTTTTTATATGCGTCAAGGTGTGTAGAATACCAGAGTCAATGAAGTGGCTAGAGTAGAACTACTTTAACGACTTTTATAGCTTATTCAGATATCAAGGTGTGTAGAATACCAGAGTCGATAAAGTAGCAAGGGTAGAACTACTTCAACAACTTTTATACCTTATTGGGATATCTCGCTCATCTTACAACGCATATTTCGCGTTTGACTAGTATTACCTCACATTGACCCGAGGCACAATGAGGGTGTACATGCACACAGGCCCTGTGTTTACCTGGAGGATAATATAATAAGATCTGCTGGGAAAAAGTTGTTGTTGTGCACTTTGATGATGTCTCCCACAACTACATGCAGCCACTGTATCCACAGCCAGTGATCGTCCCGTAGCACCTCCACTTGGCGGTGGTTGATTTCATCGTCGGCGCGGTGGCGTTTCTACAACAAACAACAACAACTTGGTACGCTAGTCGACACTTATCATCGGACTGGAGAAATTGTTTCTACTTCTGCTATAATCCACTTGATACACTTCAATATGCCAGTATTATAGCAAATCATATTATAGTGATATCTGAGCTAGATATTATATTGACTATGTTATTTCAAAGTGAACTTGGTTAGAATTTTAAGAGGGGGTTGAAAATGCAAACTAGAACTGTATTTTACAGTGTTTTGCCATTGAATAAAATTTGACCACAAAAATTAACATTTTTCATTGTTGATTGTTAGGAGGCCCTACTTTAGTTCTTTCATTTTATCTCCATTTCTTTCTTTGTTTTTCTCTTTATATTGGGTTTAATGACGTACTGTAATGATAACTAAGAAGTATTGGCGTCAGTCAATAAAAATTGAGATGATGGGAAGATACGTTTTTCAGTGATGCCTTCAGGTAACAGTTTAGAAACCGATTTCCCATCAAAAATACCTGAGTAATGTTGGGGTGATTAGGAAAAGAAGAAAAGTTTTCTTTTGCATTTACGTAATTCTTTTCAATTCCAGCTGTTTCATCAGGGTTGAAGCATTTCGTCTTTGACTTATAAGAAAAATACATCCTTTTATTGACTGTCAATCAGCTAGCCTATGAATATAAGCCATTTGACAAGTGCCCAGATGTACAGACAAAAGACCACAGCTATCTATTAAGAAAGAGTATTGTCATTTGACAATAGAAACGAGATGAAAGGATTATTCTTGTTACGTATTAGTTTGTAGTAGGTGAAGAGTTATTGGAAGTGCCAATATATAGAGGATTCGATTGATGGTTCTTCCGATTCACTGGACCAATCAGTGGGATGTGTTCTTCCCTCAACAAAGGCGTAAGAAAGTTTAGCTTCAAAGCACTATCTTTTGGGTTTTACGAACACATCATGACTCTGGAAGGAGAGGTGAAATAAAGTGAGGACAATTATGTCAGGTAGAACCGTAGAACCTGCTACAACGCTCTCGTTTGGCTCTTTGCGCGATTGAAAAACGTTTTTTTCTATATTGCAGTAGCGAGAATTTTCCTGCAAGTCGGTTTTTAGTAAGATTGGAAACAATAGTTGAGAATTACAACCTTCTTGTGTATATTTTCGTTTCTGTGGTCAAATTGAGAAAAAAATAAACCTCTCTCATAACCCTGTGCTCGAGAAAAGATCAATAGTTATTTTGTATGAAAAAAAGTTACTGCGTTAGCAGTCAAACCATGGACCCTGAGCATATGAAGCAGCTATACTAACAATAGCGTCACAGCAACATATGCTCCGCATGTTGCTACTTTATTTTAACGTACCACAGGTCGGTAACTGAGTCATGACATCACAAATCTTGGTGTTCCCATTGGTCACTTTTGATCCCACTTGAAAACCGACTTGCAGAGAAATTCTCGCTCCTGGGTAATAGAATAATATCCGGGTAATGCATTACCTGTACCCGACCTGGGTACCCAAAGCGATCACTACTCAATGTAATAGGTGTTTTTGGACAGTGGGGAGGAAAAGACAGCGGTCTGCTCTTATGGAATCATTGGAGTACCGGTATTTGCTTCAACGACAGACGCAAACTACGACGCACCTCAATGAGATTGGTCGACCAGGGCAGGAATCAAACCCAGGACTCCTGAATTATAGTCCAGGGGCCGAATTCACAAAAGGTCATAACTTTGATCCGGCTCAAAGTTATGACAATTTCTAGAGATAATACCGCATTTGATCTATTATTTTGGATTTTTAAATTTTAATAAACAATAGATTGTTGATGAATGGTAATGAATTTAATAAAAAATTAAGATCAAAAAATCAAAAATAATAGATCAAATATGGTATTATCTCTAGAAATTGTCGTAACTTTGAGCCGGATTAAAGTTATGACCTTTTGTGAATCTGGGCCCAGCATGCTATCAACTGATCTACCTATCTCAGTAGATGACAGATAACGTAGAAATGTTCACCTTACATCTAGTAATAAGAAGGCAATTACCTTCAAAGTAGGATTCTCTGATGAAGGCTATAGAGCGTCATGAGTGTAGTGAGTCACGACATATCACAGTACTAATGAATTGATATTAATGCTTACAAAGTCTTCTATGATTTCTTTGATGGCTGATACACTGAGGATGAAAATAAGAGGCACCAATGTTGTGTAGCGTCCTGTAGGAGAGACATCGGGGATTTGCTAAATAAACAAACAGACAAACAGATAATTTCAATATTCAGTCATTGTTCAGTCATTCAATCAGTCGTCTATGAACGTGTTCTAGGCAGGCATGCAGTGGGGCCAGGGCGGTCCAGGACGGCGCCCTGGTACTTTTTTGGGAGGCAGGGCTTAGCCCTGCTTCCAATTTTACAGCGGAGGCAGGGCGGCGTAGGGCGCTGAACTTTGGTTGTCTGTTATAAAGAAAGTACATATTAAAAGAAAAATCCAGTAATATAGTAATATCTTTATACATTTTTTGAAAATAAACTTAATGAAAATTATTTAACAATGCAGACTTGAGAATAGTGAATGGTGAAGTGAATGTATTTATTATAGATCTAGCTGAAAGAATAGGCCTATACCATTATTTTGATTGTATTGTACTACTATTACTTTTCTTGGGATTTCATGTAGAAATGTCAGGCTAGCTTAATTCCCCTTGCTGCTTCTGACTTCCGAGTACTGTACGAGTATTCCATGTAACACTCAGCGGACGCCTTTTAAAGTTATTATTGCTATTACTTTTTCTGTGATATTTTCTCTCGAAATCGATTCCATTTGGAAATTCTGAAGAATTGGATTATTTGGAGAATATGTTGTTTTTCCCAGTACTCAAGTTTTGGTCTGCCATCGGTAGTTTGTGGATACGCAAACTGTCGCTCATTAGTTTACTCGTGTACTTCGGTGCGTACAGTCAATAGTTGTGATAGTGGTTTAGTTTTGAAATAGTTAATTTTGTACACGTATTAATTTATAGTGAAAAGGAAGAGTTGTCAAGAGTTAATCCAGAAACTTGGTCGGAGGATGATCAAGACCGAATTAATGTTCGTTTTGGAGAGAACAATGTTAGGAATATGTGTAATCGGTTTAGGTTAGAAAACAGACAATCAATTCGGAACGGTTTCCGTGAATATTATGAAGGTGGCGGTCGTCGAGTGTCATCTTCACTCTTACCTCTGATACAGTGCATCAATACCTTGCCTTGTAGTACCGCCGAATGTGAGCGAGGATTCAGTGCCATGAACTTGATTGTAACACCCCTACGTACTAAACTATTGCTGCAAAATGTTGCATCCTTGATGTTTATCAAACTAAACGGCCCCGCCTTCCAATTGTTCAACGCTATTCCCTATGTGAAATCGTGGCTCCTCACGCATCGATCTGCAGATGACACGCAATCTCGACACGTAAATCACGATGAGTTCAAGGAAGTCGAGAAATCGGAACTTTGGACAATATTCTAAGCTTCAAATCGGTATGTTTCAAGTTCAAATAACTTTTCTCATTTCAATTTATAAAAATAAATGTGATAAAACTGAAAGTAATAAAAACAATCATTGTTAGCCTACACCTTATTAGCTCGCGGTCCCAGTCTGCTAGAGCTGTGCTAGAATTAGAAGTAGGCCTACCAACACTTACTAAATATAGACCTAATTGTTCAGAAAAAAAAAATCAAATTTTTTCCTTGCAGGGCGTTGTGGGGGGTCAACCCACCACCAATTAGGAATCGTATTGACTGCTATTTGAATTACATATCGATGTTTATGCGAAATTTTGGGGTACCTACTGTTATTTTTACGACAGCACCACTTCTGGCCTTCTGGGGCAAAAGTAATGATGCCACCGCCCTGGCACTTTATTTTTACGACTACACCCCTGGTTCTAGGAATACCTTCCAGTTCACATTTTTGGTGACATGTTTGATTTTTGTTCTTTGATTTGAATTCAAGATATTCTGAAAGTTGAATGCATGAGTTGGGTGAAAGGGAAAGAAAGAACGGCAGCTTACCAAGATTTATGAGTAGAGAAAGGCCTACTCTTAGTGGAGAGCCCGTTGATTGAACACATAGAGATGAAAGTTACACGAGGTTTCGAGGTTTCGGCTATTGCCTTGGTCACAGTAGAGTAGAGAGTGATGAACTGATGAAGGCTGCTTGTTCAGGTTAGTAGGTGAAAATTAAGGGGGGGGGGGGGGGGGGGAACAATAAATATAAAATGAAGTGAGGGGGGGTGAGGGTGATGGGTTCATGGAGGTTGGATGTGTGGGAGGGGGCTAAAAGAAGCCGAGCAGTGTAGTTGAAAAGTTGAAAGGGTGAGATGAAAGGCAGGAGAGGTAGCAGGGATGAGTTACCTAAGGTTGAGACCTGGGGCAAAGCAAGACTTAGTTATCCACTGGTGAGCAAGCTCCCAGCGTCTTAACTCTTGAGGGTTGGCAAGAAGATGGGAGGGAACGGATTATGCGGGTTGTGAAGCAGGCATTGAAGTCTTGTCCATGTGAGAGTGCATGGAGCTGAACTACGTACTTTGTCCATGTCGTCAGGGTTGATGTTACAATCTGACCTGTGGCCATTCATGCGGGTACTTAGGACATTGGTGGTTAATCCTAAATATTCGGCAGGGCAGAAGTTACATTCAAGTTGGTAGATGACATTCACCGTTTCGCAGGTGTTCCTTTTGGAGATGGGATAGGAGAGTCCGGTGGCATGGCTGTTGAAGGTGGTGGAGGGTGGGTGGAATGTTACAGGTTTTGCATCTGGGTTTTTGACAGGGATATGAACCATGATCTTCTTGTAAGGGACTGGTTTTGGGGTCGATGTGAGCTAGGAGGGTACGGAGGTTGAGGGGGCGTTTGAAAGAGACTTTGGGTGGAACTGAGATTAGATTTTGGGTTTGGGTCGAAGATGATAAAATGTGAAAGCTGTTTTTTAGGATGGTGTTGAGGCAGTTGAATGCGTATAGTATAGGGTGTATGTAGTCTTTTGATACTCATGTGCAACCACATTAAAGTAATTCACTCTACCAAAAAATGAAAATGAAAATATGTTATTCAATAAATTTCCACACCCCAAATCGCAAGAAACAGAATATTTTTAGTTTGAGTCATATGGTAATATTAAGCTGGAAAATACAGCTGAAAACACAGTTTTTGGCAAGTGCTTCTTGCCTTCACCAGGTAAAGGAAACAAATAAATAATATTGAAAACAGATAAAATATAGACAAAACCAACAAAATTGAAAATTCATTCTAGTAAATTTAGATATTTTCAGATAGATCCAATTATATATTAGTAGGCCTAGGCCTACTTTGCTTCTGTGGCATGCATCAGTCACTTTGTATGCCCATAGTTTAACTAGAATGAACAAATAATTCATCATTCCATATTATATGCATAAATTGAATTATATGGTCATCACCAATGTTGGGAAAGTTAACTTATAAAAGGAACTTTTAAAAAGTTCAGTTCATGTCAAATGAATCGATCTTTTGAAAAGTTCAAAGTTCGTTTTTGTGGCTTAGCGGTGAAAGTTCAACTTCAAATTAAAAAAAAACATCAGTTCTTACAAAAATTCACCTTGAAAATTATAGGGGAAAAAAGGTTCAAAAATAATATATGTGGGCCTACACACACATTTTCTACAGTAAATGTCTCAAGTTTATTAGTGATTGATAACAACTACAAGTCACAACACGTCAACCTTGACCACACCGAAAATCCCGAACAGGGATTATTATACATTCGGGATAGACCGTAAAATAGTAGATCTCATTCGGAATTTGGACGGGGAAGTACGGAGAGCGCGATCGTGTCGAATAGGATTATGAGTGATCTAAAATTATGAACTTTCAAATGAACGTTTTATTTCATTAAAGATCACTGAAAAATCGAACGTGAAGAAAGTCCAAGATCATCGACTGTAAATGAAACGCGTTCATTGAAAAGATCAGAAAATACGAACGAGTTCGCGCGAACGCGTCCATTTTAAAAGTTGATTACCCAACACTGGTCATGACAAACATAATATCTTGTTCTTATTCTCTACCAGTATATACCAGTACCTCCAATTCTAGAGGAATTGTGAGTTAAAGAATGAATGCCAGGCAATACATGATAACTTGGTCATCAAGTGCCAAAAGAAGTGCAAAAGAAAAAATGAATTGTAGGTACCTGTAATAATGCTATAAATAAGAAGAAACAATTCGAGTAACGTCTAAATTGCTCGAAGAGAAAGCTTGGCACGAAGGACAGAACGTTGTATTTGGCGGTAGAAATGTGATTGTTACAGAACTTGCTCGGTTGTGGGCGATTGATGAAGATGATGCGATGCTCAGTGGTGCCCTCTTCAGCCACTTCTGTCACACCAGACGTCGTCTCAACATCTTCGTCTGGAAACAAAACACAGACTCGTATAAATTACTACTACATACATATCTTGTTGGATTGGTTACTCTTTTCAAGTTGATTTTAATTTCTCTCACATCCTGCTATTAAAGAATAGCAGATAAATAATAAACTACTAATGAAAATATCAGTTTGAAAGCATACTTTCCATTATATTACAACTTGAATTATAGTTATCGTATCAATGGGTATGCAACTCATGCTAATTCTGATGCAGATGCTTGCTAGAGTTATGGTTCATGAGGGTGTATTGTTAGATCTTTCAGTTTTGTATGGTGATTGAAGTTCAAATCCTATTGTGAATCGTATTATTGTGATCTTCAATCTTTACTAATGTACTGCTTTTCTTTATCAGTGCAAGATAAGCTCTTTGTTCTACAGAGAAGACATCATTGTAGACAGAAGAAATGCTGCGTGAAAAAATTACTTTTGAACACTTATTTTTGCTTTTCTGTTTTCATGCATGAAAAGATTATGAGGTCTATAATTGAAAAAACACGTTGGACAATTAGTTCAATACGGAACACACTAGTGTAGTTTGTATCACTGTAAAAGCAGAATTCTTTTTTTTTTCAGTACCGGTACATAGTTGGGTGCACAACTGTGGAACGCTGTTGCCTATCCTATAGCTATATGCCTATAGCTATAATCTGAGATTACTACTACATAGAACATCTTCTCTCTTGTCAAATTTTTATATTTTATGAAGATAGAAAAGATTTTATTGCACTTGCTCATTTTCAATACAGTACCATCTGAACGTGAAACTGCACTTAGAATGTGAAAGCAATTTACAGGTGAACAGAAACCTATTCTTGGAGATCAATCAATCTAATTGCTAGCAGTATTTTGTCAAGATGCTCTTCCCTTCATTTACATTTAAAATACATAGAATGAATAGATCAATTAATTCATTAAATATTGAATGAATTGAAGCTATTTGAAAAATATATTTCAAAACAAATTATTACGGTTCTATGGATTTTTTTATTCTATTATTCATTTTATTATTTTTCCAAATTGGATACAGATATCTATAGCGTACAATATGGATGGAATGTGCATCAAATCGACTGTCAGGATGATACATGTAGTCAACATAAATATATAATAGAAACATTTCATAACATCTGCTACAGATCATAGAGAACTAATTATATTGCTACACACACAAAATTAATGAATTATAAAACATCAATATAGCAATACCGGTTCACAATTATTACTCCGAATACTTTTTTACATAAGTACCGGTATACATATCAATAGTAATATAATTACATCTCTGTACACATAATATATTTGCAACCTTTGAAATAATCACATAGTATGGAAAGATTTTTCATGTAGAATTTGTGTGGGGGAAATTTTAAAATTAGTACCGTAGTCGCATTGATTGATTTTTTAAACTTTGATAATGCATTGTAAGGTATTATATCAATGTACTGAGTAATTGCTTGAATAGATGTAATATGTCTTACTAGGAAAACGCGTTCTAGGAAAAGCTAGAACATATCAACTTATCTTTGAAGTGGTTATTATATACATCCACCTTGAGATCCAAACAATGACGTCACTGTCATTCCATTTCTTAATTAATTTCTATGATATACTAAAGAAGGCTTTTTTGTAATCGTTTCCAATTAATTGGTGACACCTATTGCTTAGATCTAATTGCTTTCTTGATTTGAGTGATTCAAGAAAAATTAGATTAAACATTTTTTTACATCAAAACGGCTGATCTGATTTGACTGAGAGTTCGGAATAATGTGTATAATTATTATATTGAAATTCCCTGAGAATTTGAATTCTCTCGAAAGAAATATTTCTCACGAATTTTTTCTTCTGGGAGTTTTGAAAACATTGAAATTAGTTTTCTCAGAAGTGGTTCACTCAAAACTATACAGTATCGAATTAGATGAAGACACTTGTGTATGCCAAGTTTCAATTGAATTCTCATTTCCGTTTGACCTGTGGAGCGCGAACAAAAAAAAAAGTAGTTTTTTTTAGAGTATGGTGAAATTTAGTCCGCTTCGCTCATTCAAAAAGACATTCCACATATCTAATTTGTAATTCTTATTTCTTGTGTCGTGATCTGAGTTCATTTGAATTTAAAATACATTCATTTGTATATTAATCAATAGCTGAATATACAATATATATCTATATCTATATCTATATCTATATCTATTATTGGAAAGTAGGACTTGATTGGAAAAGGTAGTGGGAAACCTGAGTTTGTTGATTCTTGTGGAACCTACCTCCCAGTACTCGCCTTGTCCAGTTCACACACATGTGTGTGTGGTTTTTGTGCTCTATCTATGTATTTCCTCCAACCTGTACCCACCTCATTATTCTCACATCACTAGTTTCTCTTAACCTGCATCATCATCAATCATTCATCTCATATTGTCCATTACCATCCATCCATCCATCCATCCATCCATCCATCCATCCATCCATCCATCCATCCATCCATCCATCCATCCATCCATCCATCCATCCATCCATCCATCCATCCATCCATCCATCCATCCATCCATCCATCCATCCATCCATCCATCCATCCATCCATCCATCCATCCATCCATCCATCCATCCATCCATCCATCCATCCATCCATCCATCCATCCATCCATCCATCCATCCATCCATCCATCCATCCATCCATCCATCCATCCATCCATCCATCCATCCATCCATCCATCCATCCATCGATATAAATATATATATATATATATATATATATATATATATATATATATATATATATATATAAATATATATATATATATATATATATATATATATATATATATATATATATATATTATATAGAGTTAAAAATTGTTATAAATTGAGAAACAAGTTAATCTGCTAACTATCGTTCACTTCACTAACAATCAGTTGGTAAAATTAGACCTTAGAAAATTAGTCTTGGTGTTATATATAGAACAAGAAGATGAAGAAAAAATAAGTGTTCACCAGAGTATATTATACAATCTACACACTTCGGTAATTAAGAAATTTGATATGCTCAATAGTTAGTTCAAGAGGATGAAAAAAAAGGTAAAGGTGGCCTCACAATGAAAACTAAGACTAACAATTAAGATTATGACCAAGGCTAAGATTAACAGTAACAAATTATGTACTCACAATAGCGGTTGATTTTAGCTAC
This sequence comes from Brachyptera risi, assembly GCA_964007535.1. Lineage (NCBI taxonomy): Eukaryota > Metazoa > Arthropoda > Insecta > Plecoptera > Taeniopterygidae > Brachyptera > Brachyptera risi. The sequence goes on along the minus strand of OZ023327.1, from coordinate 47,835,775 downwards.
TATTACAGGATACACCATTGGTCTGTGGATGTCACATGTCAAATGACGCCATCTGATTGGTCGAGCTAAGAGTTCTTAGCTAAGCGCTAAGAACTAAGAGCTAAGAGTTAAAAGTTAGTCAACTGTTCAAGGTCGTGCACTGCATTGTGAGAGCCAGCATTGGTTAGCCATCTCCCAACTCTTAATCTTAGCTCTTAGCGTTAGCTGTTAGCGTTAGTGTTAGTCTTAGCTCTCATTGTGAGGCCACCTTAAGAGAATCAAGATAATTACACATTACTAGATTGCCTAGATTGCCTTATTGTTAGATACTCAGGTTCACATGCTATACTCATATTGTAACACTACTTGAAGTAGGCCTATACAAACTTCCTCTATGCTCATAAGGATTGTTACTTGTAATGCAAATAATGCTTTTTATTCAAATTAATTGTAAATAATTCATATCTCAGAGGATTAGATGTCACTCGATTTCCTGTTGTACTAAGGTAATTATAACTATAGTATCAATGTCGGCTGGTTTGACCTTTGACAGCCAATGTTGATAATCCAACTATAATTACACAGAGTCAGTGTGATGTCAATCGATGAAATCAGCCAGTGTCAGTATATGTTGGGGTTTACATTATTGTATATTTACATTCTTTGTATTTAAATGAAAAAATAGTACCTACCATCGATTTGACAAACATATTGGATATTTACAATATAATGTATGTCTTTTCATTATAGTTAACTTGGAAGCATGAATGTATGGAAGTTACGTATAATCGGATGTTTATATGACAAATATAATTAGCTTAATGACCTCACTAACAGCTCGTTTATTTGGTGGTGCGAATGAGCAGGGGATAAAGAAAATGATCAGTGATTGAGGGTTGACAAAAATGAAAAAATGACAAAAAAATGATTAAAGATCATGTAAAGGGTACGTCAATCATCTCAAGGGACTAATCCTGGCACTACCACTACAATCACAATCCATACATGACAGTCCGCTCCGTAGTAGGTCTGGACCGTCTAGTATAGCGACTTGTATCCGGGTTGACCAACAAAACCACAAATATTTGTATAAATGTTTGATTTTTTGATGGCAATAATTTTCCAGGGTAAAGTTTACGATTGGACACACGATTACGCATCCCAAAAATGTAAAAAGTTCAATGTTTCAAGCTGCAATCAGTTCCCTACAATTAGTATACAGCATTGTGGTCGCTTCAATTACTTCAATTACCAGTGCCTTCATGTTTGATTTACCATTTCATTTGTATTTCCGTTCACCTATAGGTACACAATGTATTTGCATACAGTTCAAGTTAGCATCACTAAATTATTTTGTTGTCGGACTCGTTCCAAGTGTCTAGTGTTAACTTTTATGTATTTCCGAGGTAAATGTTGAAACATGAGTTTTTCTCTGAAGTAAGCGCCTATAAAGTCTAGTATCAAGTCAAACTTTACTGTACAACACTCATCCATCACTGGGACCAAAATATAACTGTTTGTTATACATAAAAAAGGTGAAAATACTGGAAACAGTATTGATTCAAGTTCACATTACCAAGTCACATGTGACAGACTAGGTACATGAAACAGCAGGACATTGTCTGTTTGTATACAGGTGTTGTATATTGTCAGTATAGCACCACGTCATTAAACTCTTAAGGGTACTCTACACATTTAAACCCTCTTTCAAAATGTAGACCAAAGTTGATAGTAAAAAAGATGAATCTTTGAACTAATAGCACTACAGGACTTTACTCACTTGACAGTAAGCACTTCTAAAGATAAACACAATCCACAGTAATTATTACTAATGGCATGTCACTTAATATACTTACGCCTGAATTTCGACGTCCATATACGTATGTAACCTCGCAATGTTTCCATTGCAAGACTAGCAGCTACCGGTAGTAGGCCTATTATCGATATAGTTCACTCACTCTGACCATACCATTTCGTAACAACACCGGTAGTAGCACATAGTTTCTCATTGTCAATTACTTATTTAGAGCTTTTCACCTCTCCACTTATCAGTCGTGCACGTTCACATGCGTTATCAGGTCAACGTCAATGTGGGGAATATGTCAAAACAAATCACTTTTCCTGTAATGAGAGGGGTGGGCGGAGGTTGAAAATACCCCAAAACACTCAATTTCAGCACTATTACAATATTATGTTTACGTCTTCAATTACATGCACCATATGCAAATTATTTCTTTTGGGGGTGGGCTGGGAGGTATCAAAACTAGTCTATACTACGTATGTAATATATTTCTGTATTAATACTTTCAAGGAGTATTTTTGTTTAAATGAATTCCAGCATATTGACAGATTGTAGATATACTAACTAGCCACTCGGCACGAATATTGACCATATTATGAGAGCCCGTTTCTCTTACCCACTCCATCTAGCGCACGGGCTACTCTAACATAGGCCTGAATGTAATTTTAAAAAGTTGTAAAAAACGACGTTTAATATTGATGTTTTTAACTCACGTTTTTATTACCGGTCGATTGGTGGTATCACAGTGCACTAATTCAACTCTAGTCGGCTACCTCAACCATACACTACAAACTAAAATGCGTGCATTTCTCTAACACGCAACACTCGACGTACCGAGGTAAACATACGAGCTAGGT
>OZ023327.1:47828138-47830638 GCA_964007535.1 Brachyptera risi | reverse complement strand
TCCACTGAAAACCTCCACCGAGAACCCCCGCTGAGAACCTCCACTGGAAACCTCCACTGAGAACCTCCACTGAGAACCTCCGCTGAGAACCTCCACTGAAAACCTCCACTGAGAACCTCCGCTGAGAACCTCCGCTGAGAACCTCCATTGAAAACCTCCACTGAAAAACTCCACTGAGAACCTCCGCTGAGAACTTCCACTGGAAACCTCCACTGGAAACCTCCACTGAGAACCTCTACTGAGAACCTCCGCTGAGAACCTCCACTGAAAACCTCCACTGAGAACCTCCGCTGAGAACCTCCGCTGAGAACCTCCGCTGAGAACCTCCACTGGAAACCTCCACTGGAAAACCTCCACTGAGAACCTCCACTGAGAACCTCCGCTGAGAACCTCCGCTGAGAAGCTCCACTGAAAACCTCCACTGGAAACCTCCACTGAGAACCTCCGCTGAGAACCTCCACTGGAAACCTCCACTGTAAACCTCCACTGGAAACCTCCACTGAAAACCTCCACTGGAAACCTCCACTGAGAACCTCCGCTGAGAACTTCCACTGGAAACCTCCACTGGAAACCTCCACTGAGAACCTCCGCTGAGAACCTCCGCTGAGAAGCTCCACTGAAAACCTCCACTGAAAACCTCCTCTGGAAACCTCCACTGGAAACCTCCACTGAGAACCTCGGCTGAGAACCTCCGCTGAGAACCTCCACTGGAAACCTCCACTGAAAACCTCCACTGGAAACCTCCACTGAAAACCTCCACTGAAAACCTCCGCTGAGAACCTCCACTGAGAACCTCCACTGAGAACCTCCGCTGAGAACCTCCGCTGAGAACCTCCGCTGAGAACCTCCGCTGAGAACCTCCACTGAGAACCTCCGCTGAGAACCTCCACTGAAAACCTCCACTGGAAACCTCCACTGAAAACCTCCACTGAGAACCTCCACTGAGAACCTCCACTGAGAACCTCCACTGAGAACCTCCACTGAGAACCTCCACTGAGAACCTCCACTGAGAAGTCCCTTGAAAGAGTCAACACCGACAACTTGACAATGAATCACATTAGTCTAGCTCGGCCAGCCATATGAGAGAAAATGTGAAAGATGGACCAACATCCCCGGTGTAGAGACACTGCACGACGGTCAAAACTTTACCGTACAATTTTGCTCTAATATCTTTGATTAATTTTATTTTCTGTGATTCATTTGATTTCTTGATTGGTTTTGATTTTCCCTCGATTTTTTTGTTTTCACTTTTTTACCCGAGCGGTTGTTTTCATCATTTTAAAACTGTTTGATTAATTCAATTTCACTTTGTTGATTTTGATTTTTTATGCTTTAATAAGCATAACAAATAGCTTTCTTATCTCCATCGTTTTAAACCCCTCGAACGCATCTCAAAGCTCCGGGCCTTTACTCTATATCCGAGGGCAGCCTCTACTCATCCTACCACTACTGGGGGATGTCGTTGTGGCACGCACCCTACTCTAGCCCAATTCAACCCCATCTAACTTCTATCAGCCTGACCCAACCTAACAATCCTAATTTAACCTAAATTAAATCCGAAACTAAAACCCAGTGTACCACATGCACTTCCGGTCCGACGAATAGACTATTCGATATTTCATAGTTCAGTCATTATTCAAACCCTTCTCTCGAACTGCGATTGTGGAGTGATCGAACTGCGAGTGATTGTTGTAGGCTAGCCCTCTGACTGGTGCCAAACATGTTTTATCTATTTATATTGTGTTTAACGACGCACTGGAGAGCTAGCACTGCACTGATGTTCAAGATCTAACGGAGTTGGTGAATAATTGAATGAGATAATGAGACGATGAGATGGGAGGTTATTTCATTTGATGTTTTTTGATAGTGGGAAGAAGTCGGTCATGGCCTGTTTTCAGGAACCATACCAGTATGCATACAAACGACAGAGGGAAACCACGAAAAAAATGTGTCAGGAAGGTCGACCACGGCGGGAATCGAACCCCGGTCTCCTAAATGACGGGGCGTGCTATAGCCCCTGGCCCATCAGTCTCAGTGGTGTGTGTCCAATTTATAACTCTCGTCTCAGTGGAGTCTCGAACTTACAACTGATGGAACAGATTGGCGTTGTCTCGTCTTGGCCTGGAAAACTACATTGACGGGCAGGTCGAGGGTTTTCGCGGTCGTCAAGCCGAAAGTTAAATACTATACAAGTATTTGACAAGTTTCACAGTTCACATCCAGACTTGATAAATTATCAAAATATAAATTACGAACTGAAAGCACAGGCAAGTTATTACAGTCAAACACATGCAGGTATAATTTTGGACGATCTCTAATTTTTCTTATAACGTTTCAGTTAGTTCTATATAATAAACCTTTTTCGCATTTCTTTTCCTTGTCTACAGTTTAGTCTGCCAACAACTGACACATAGATAGCTTCTGTATTATACATTCGTTATAGCCGACATTCACTTGGAAGTTTTTTCAGTCTTATTCGTTCTCCCCCTATTTTCAATCT
>OZ023327.1:47787325-47827938 GCA_964007535.1 Brachyptera risi | reverse complement strand
CGCTTTCGGATCGGACTGCCTTCTTCAGAGTCTCCGCATGGAGCTGGATGCGCGTACTGGGCTCGCCGAAACGTCGAGTTACAGGGTTCTTTTCAGAACCACCCACACTCATCCCAGAAGGGCAAATCTCCGCAAAGCCATTATTACCATATATATATATATATATATATATATATATATATATATATATATATATATATATATATATATATATATATATATATATATATATATATTTATATATATATATATATATATATATATATATATATATATATATATATATATGTATATGCAAAGCATGCGTCTGTGATCACGCTGACATAGTTCTTTACAATCACATTTTCGAATATTTCATTTTTTGTTGTTGAATAAATACATATGCATGCATTTGTCCTCATAAACACTCATTTTCTTGTTCTAAGATGTATTCAGCGCCTTTAATATCTAAGATAAGTGCTAGCTATAATTTATAATCGATAACTAATGTTCGAAAGTGGATCAGCTATTCAAAGCAAAATATACATTTGAGGAGAAAGATGGAAAACTCATTTTTAGTCCACTAGCTTTATATAGAATAAGTCCTGATTACTCGCTGTTACAACCCCTCGAGTATTCCAAATGATATGGAACCCTTCATCTACACTTGATCAATATCTGCTGTTTATAAACCCCATTTATAATCATTTATTTGCAAAACAATCAGATGTCAATCTTGAAGGCTACGTGTGCGGGAATAAGTCGATACATTTATTCAGACGCCGACCTTGTTTTACATTTATTGTGAAGAGACAGTGTGGAATCCGTATCTCAGAGAATATTTTTTGTGTTATAAAGTTTTTATACACACATGAAATAAAATACTTTCCAAGAAAAAAATACAATTTTCATAATCACACATAAAATACATATTTTCCCCTTTTTAAGCAATAAATTACCCTAGCTCTACTTATAAGTTATAGTACACTTTTGATCGATGATTTCTTTTTCTTGGTCATCCCATTATCGATTTTGTCATTTCAAACTTGACTTCAACTTGATTTCCAATCTTACTCAGTGGAGTCTAGTGTCACTCTTCTACCTGAATATGATTCAATGTGTCTAGTACTTGCGGTCACATAAAAAATGCAAAATGCAAGAAATCTAAATGTATAAAATATACACATATTTCACAGCTAATTCTTTCATAAACTATATCTCTTAAATGAGGTGTACAGTATAATGCACATGTTTCCGCTGGTTCAGTCTTAATAATGTCTATATTTTCTTTAGAATGCATTTTAGTGAAGCTTCAACCACTTAATTTATCCGCAAGTGTACAGTTGCGGCCGATCAAGCTACATTAAAATAAAATGCATCCTAAAAAAATATACTGATATTATTTGAACTAGAAGTGGAAGACAATGTGCAAACACAGTCCACTTATAGTCTACGAAAAAATTTGCGATTAAATGTGCTCAGATTTAATTTGAATTCTAATTTTATTTTCGGATTAAAATACTTCATGTGACAGCAAGTATACAACCAAGCAACGAAGTGAATTATGCTGGGAGGAATGCAGACACACATGAATAGCAGAGAGGATATGATTTGCCAAACAATAATAGAGACAATATTGGACTAGAACCAAAGAAATTGCGCAAATTACGGCATTACCACAAATATGATACACTCGGAGTAATACATTGCACACAATATCAATTGCCAATTATACGCTATATATGAGGCCACTGGAACAGGCGCAGACGCGATTTATTTCAGGCAAACAAGGTTAATTGGGTGGGACAATTTACTGAACCTCAGAATCCTCTCCGAAAGTTAGATTTTATACTAAGTTCCCTATAAACACCTGATAACCCCAATTAAAAGGCTTGTAAACATCAATAACACTAACGTTCCGACTCGCGTTTCGAGCCCGAAAAGGATGGGATAGATTGGGATACACAAACGGAAAGTGGTGAGGAAGAAAAGGGGCAATTTTAAATGCTACAAAAAAAATACGAAGATAATTCAGTGGAGAAATTCGAGTTATTCGTAAAATTATGAAAATGACAATAATTTCATACGTAGATAAAACGAAATACGTATGCTTTACATGAACATCTCGAACAAAATCTGCAAAAAAGTGATAATAAAAAGACGCTCATAAAATAATCGCAATAGCCCAACAGGAGCTGAACAAAAATGAAATAAATCTGCAATACCTATAATTGATAAAAATGAGTTCATCATTTGCCAGTCGTTCTTATAATGTCCGTGATCCGCAACATCATCCCTTGCAGTTAATTACCAGCAGCCCCCGTTTCGACGTTCGCATTGTGCCGTTCGGTCGCATGCGATCGCAGTCTTACCACGGTGAGACGAGCCACACCCTTCGTCGTCCGCCGCGCTCCACAGATAGGGCGTCGCTCCTCTACCACATTCGCTTACGAGCCGTTCCGATTCGAAACAGGTCAAGATCAGAACTCGACTCATTCCATACAACGTCGAGGGGAGTTTTTCAAACCACTTTTAACCCAATTACTCAACTCTATAACAGATATTATAGAACGTAGAGACTTGGTGCAGGGTATGTTTCCTTTGAATCTATCTTTCAAATATAACAAAGATGAAAATGTTCTTCTAGAATAGAAATTAAAGTAATTTATGACATGGAAAATACTGGACTGCATTCTAAATATATGTAACTATTGTATTAACTATATCAAGTATAAGTAAGTAAGTTCTTTATTGCCATTAGAATTCACATGATACATGTGTTGAAGAATTATTATAGCAATCGTCAAATCGCGAAGGGTAAACAACTAGCCAATTTGGTATAAACCCGATTTCAGATTTCGAAGGATTTCAGGAAGATTTCACGAGATTTCAAGAAGATCTTAAGGGATTTCAAGAAGATTTCAAGGGATTCCAGGAAGATTTCATGACAAGTATACACCAGATTTCAGGAGTTGTTACCCCCTCGTCAAATCGTATGAAAATATACAAAAAGGATCCAATGAGAATATAGTCAACAGTATTATATCTGAATATAATCATTTGAATAGAGTAATGATAAAAAGATAAAGGATGTCAAGACCTATACCATCGCTCATACCTAAAATAGACCATTATTAAACCACACACCCTAATATCTCTGTACACGTTTAGAGACCTGAACTTGAAAGTTTAACACCAAGGTGGCTCAAAAAACATTTTAGCTATCTACACCCAATAAGTGAAATTCCTGTTGCGGCTGTTAATCAATCGGTGATAGGGCCTACAATACGAGTATTGTAACAGTCTGTAGAACTACTGTTAAGCCCGGTATTACCAAGTCCAGTAAGCCTTATTCTGCGAGTTCTAGTGGAAACTAATAGTGGTGGTAACCATAGTGATAGCCGGTTTCAACGCCCGTTAGAACTACTCCAAAGTTGGTCATTAAGCCACATATAATTATAATGAAGTATATTGATGAAATTATAATAACAGTAATTAATATTACTATATTATCAATCTATCACTACAATTACTATTTTCATAAAACAAACTTGTTGAGCAATTACAATTGCGAATGTAATATATATTCAAAAATGAAAAGAAATCACAACAATATTTCGAAGATACATTGAACTCCTCCAGGTGAGTACCGTATTAATAATGACTAATACATACTAATACCAAATACCAATGTAATTACTATGTGACTATAATTATAATAACAACTGTGTCAATGAAATTGTCATTAACCAACAGGAAAACCGAGTAAGAAAGAAGCACCTCGGACATATCGTTGTTTATTTTCATTTCTACGTACTTGACGTTCGCTACAATGTGATTAAACGGCTTTTATTAAATCTGTATCCCTTACGTGTGATGGTCTTTTTTGTCAATAGTTCGTATAACTACAATGCATTGGTCGATTTCGGTTAATTAGAGAGGTAAACAGAAGCCGATAAATAATGGCAGTATAAATACACTGTAATTCAAACGCCAATAATTCTTCTCTATAAAGAGAAATAATATAATATCAATACCACTTGGGAGTTTGTGAGCCATTATATAACCTCAGTGGGAAAACATGATTGGTCGAAGCCGGGCATTTCACCAAGGCTATAGGTTGATATGTTACAGCCATTAGCCAATACACAAAGCTCTATTTGATGACTCCAGCTAGTAAAAAGAAGCACAAATCGTAATTCAATAATTCAATCACGTGAAGTGGTAGCTGATGCTTATCGAACATTATATACCTTACAGTAAGATGAGTTCATGTGACTGTCCATTGATTACCAACACGTTGACGACATTTAAACTACATTTCCCTGTCTAACATTGAAATGCACGTCAAGAAGAGATAAGTCTGACACCAAAGCTTTTTCCCCCGCCAAGTAACCGCCACTCTCGCTTCATCGTGGTGGAAGCTACGATCCCTTCGCGAAGGTTTGAACATCTCACCCCAACGAAGCGAGTAGTGGGGATCACTTGGTGGGGAAAAAAGCCTGACGTCAGACTCATCTCTCCTTGACATAGACTTTAGACGCCTCCTCACTAAAATCCATTTCAGGGAGAGTTACGTCTGACGTCAGAGCTTTTCCCCCCGCTACGTTATCCCCACTACTCACTTCGCTGGGGTGAGAGGTTCCGAACCCTCGACGGGATCGCAGCCGAGAGGGTCTATTACCTGAGCCGGAAAGAACAATGGAAGTTGAATGAACATTATAGAAATAAATTAAAATCGTCGCTGAAGAATCAAGACTATCATTTACCGAAGACATGCATTGGAAATGAAAATATGAGCAATTTACTTTTGTATTCGAAAAATTCACTCATATGCGGCCGAGATATGTCAATATGTTTGTGGGAGTGATTTCTATTCGTAGGACAGGTGGGATCTGCCCCACCACCACTGCCAGTGCACCACGCTCCCGAGTCCGAGCCGAGCGTGAAGGGCCTCTGCGAGAGCCACTGCCAGGCTGCCGCGCAACCAGTCCGAGCCGAGTGTACTGGGCCTTTATGAGGGCCACTACCAGTTCACCACGCGCCCGAGTCCGAGCCAAGCGTGCTGGGCCTTTATGAGGGCCACTGCCAGTCTACCACGCGCTCGAGTCCGAGCAGCGGAGGATCGTCCACTTGCTTCCGAGAGCGTCAGCACCGAGCGCGGCAGATCCAGTGATCCACTAGCACGACCGTCCCGAGGCTGCACCTACAAGATACTGGCCGAGAGGGTAGTTACCATTGGCCAGACTCGTCCGAACAATCAGAGTGCGACTTACATCCTACTGGTCGCGTACTCTCTCAGACGTCATGTATAAAGCCTGGCTTCGGGGAGCGCCTAGTCACTCGATTGCCGGCTACCACACCTACAACGACTCTTGAAGATGGCTGAACGTTTTCAGCCGAAACGTCGAAACCCCAGGCTCTTTTCGGAGCCACCAGTTGTTTCAAGGAAGGGTAAATCTCCGAAAAGTTACATTTCATCATATATATATATATATATATATACATATATATATATATATATATATATATATATATATATATATATATATATATATATATATATATATATATATATATTTATTTATATTCAAAATTCCGAAATAGTTCTTCTCAAAAGTAGTCAAACCGATTGCGCCTCAAAAATATACAGTACCGGTATCGAGTACGATTATGACATACATGTGCATGTCAAGTTTAATCAAAGTTTGTACTTTCGTTTGACCTGTGGAGCTCGAACAGAAAAAAAATCCGTTCCTCCAAGTACGGTTAAATTGAGTATTTGCTGCACTCTTCCAATAAATATCAATTGCCAGTGTGACCACATTTGTTTTCTATCGCTGATGATCACTATTCCGCTGCCATGAATATTCAGGTGGTGGGGTGCCAGATTTTGTGCTACCTATGTCAATGTAGACCACCATAGGCGTGCGCACAGGGTAAAAAGAGATGGCCCACACAGTACATAATGCATCAAAAGGGAGGGGCAAGTGAATAACCTTTCCCAAATTATCTCCAACAATCTTAACAGAATAAAATATCTTGTAGGCCCTACCAACGTAATTCTTACAAACCTATAGAATCACTTTGAATTTTATTAAATTTCAATAATTTGCCCGCGTAGCGAAATGAGGACATTTCCAATTACTGACTTGTGATTGTGTATAATAGCGGCTTTATTTCCGTTGGGGGTGTGGCCATGAATATCGTGCTAAGCAATTATTTTCATCAATGGTATTTGAACGTAAATATAGTGATGTTTTCAGCTCACACCTTTGTTCATGTTTGCACTAGTAAACTGAGGATATTGGGATAACTGCTAACCATGTATATTTTGCATCATGATACAGCTTTGTTAGAAAATGTATTTTCAATTTTATCTATAACCTATAACCTGCCGTACTCAAGGGGCTGCAAACCAGTGTTACTGAATAAAAAGTACATCAACACCCCAAGATAATTGCATGCTCTTTAATTAATATGACATTATATTTTTGTGAATTCAATCAATTTCACGATAATTCGTCAATGAATACAAAGGATGTGATGAAATTCATTGACGTATCATCTTAAAACTGATCGAATTCACAAAAAAAGAATGTCATATAAATTAAAGAGAATAGAATTATTTTGTGGTTGATATACGTTTTACACTAGTTCATGAACATGGAAAAAAATAGTGAAGATAAATCTCTATTTTTATGAGCACTACCCCCTTAAAAGGTCGTGCGCACGCATTTGCAGACCACAAGTCTGTGAAGTTGGGGCCTACGGCAGGTACGTCTATCACAAGTGGCGTGCGTGACACGTCGAGAGCCTATAATATTAATGCCATGTCATTTGTAATGTATCATCATCGGATAGCTCATTAATAATTCATACATTCGAATATACTGATATTGATCATAGAATCTCGCCACTATACATGACGGTAAGTCGGAGGCACCAGTGTTAGTCTGTTAGAAATAGAACACACGAGCGACTGAGCGAGACAATTTTTCCTGAGTCAATTCAACTGCAGAATGATTTAGATTTCAGAATGATGATGATGATTTTTAGTTCTAGGAAAACACAACATGTGCGTAGTTGGATGAGCGAAATAGACATATTTAAATGACATGTAATGGAAAGCTATATATGTGCACATTGATTTCAAAACAATTATGTCACTGCCTTCCAGTTTTATTCATTACACATTTTAATCATTTTACAATTCAATTGGTCAAACCTGTTGCTTGAATTCCTGATGGGTTTCTTAATATAGCTTCGACTGATGTAAAAAAAATACATTATGATAATTTTTTTCATCAAAACGGCTGCTTCTATTCATGTGAAAATTCGGAATAATCTGTATCATTACTGTATTTGAATTCCGTGAAAATAAGAATTGATTCGGGGGAAATATTTTTTCCTAATTTTCTCCTCTGGGTTGTTCTCGTGGGGTTTTTAAAAACTTCAAAATAGGTTTTCTCAGAAGTGGTGCAAGCGATTGCGTTTCAAACCTAGAGTGTATCTAATTAGATGATTACACTCATTTATGCCAAGTTTCAACAGAATGTGTACTTTCATTTGATCTGTGGAACACGGATAAAAAAAAAGGTTCATTTCTCTCGAGTAGCCTACGGTGAAATTGAGTATTCGCTTCGCTCATCCAATATAATGAGTACAGTTATTACCCACTACTTTGAACATATCTAGAATGTAGGCCTACTATCGTATACGTTCAAGTTACAGTTTGTTTAGGTCACGTAATTTTAACGTCCGCATTTGTATATTTTCTAGTCATCTTATGACCGCAACAGTACATTTCTCATATATAGATATAGATATAGATATATAGATATAGATATAGATATAGATATAGATATAGATATAGATATAGATATAGATATAGATATAGATATAGATATAGATATAGATATATATATATATATATATATATATATATATATATATATATATATATATCCGCGCAAGCGCCGCCTTCTGTGCACTGTGCGTGCGCACGTTAGATTAAATTAGGCTAGATTGGTCAGGTTAGTCAGATAAGGTTGTTTCAGTTAAATTTAGATAACGCGCAGCAACAGCAACAATAATGAAAAAAAATTACAATAATGAAAATATTAGCACCCAATACAAGTTGAGACACCGCCATTGTAAGAGAAAAGGGCGTGTCAAGTCGGTCCTCCAAAGTTGACAAATTATGTCTGTGACGTCACCTGAGCATACACTGGACCTGAACATACGTTTTCGGTACACCGCTATTCCGGAGACCGGGGTCCGGACAGCTGTCATAGTCGACCACCGTGACCGTGTTTGGATAGTTTGGATAAGGGAAAAACATGGGATGGTTCTCTACCAATAGGTCAAAACTGTTCCTTCTCAATATCTAAAACACCTAATGAAATAACCTTTTATCTCATCTTCTCACCATCTCCATTTATCATTCACCCACGCCAATAGGTCTCAATCATCATCACAATGTGTCGTTTCACCAGATGAGTTATACATGGAAAAATACTTTGGACAACTGCTTTGTACTTTTGCGACTAAATGGTGGAGCGCACAAAAAAAGAAAGAAACAGTGCTAGAAAGGAAGAAAAAAAAAGAAAAAAAAAAAGAAATACTCGATTTGGACAGACTAGATGTCTTCGCTGTCGCTCATCCAAGATTTTGACCTTTTCATGACACAAATGAGTTCGTTTCACATCATCACATCCATGTATAGGATAGGTCAGTGACACTGAGCATGCATGGCTAATACATTGGCTGGAATTGCTCTTATCGATTGCAATGATGCACTCACGCTTTTAATCGATAGCATAATGCTCAGAACAACCGTTGCATTGGTGAAAGAAACGCTATCTATCCATGTTGTCGCGACTCCCAATCATAGTCAATCGAGTTGAGCGAGCGAGCCAAGTGGTTCAAAGTGAACGTGGATGTATTTTTTTTATAATAATTTTGTTTAGTACGTTCTGGTGTTTCGGCAGACATGATCATTATCAACAGAAAAATTATTATTTATTAATAAAATTCTCGAACAAATTATATATTATAATATATATAATAACATAATAACAAATTATTAACAAATCTATAATAACAAATTATTATTCGCTCACAGCTCAACGAATATTGACATCAAATTTCATTAAATTCACAAGCGACATGCGGAATCAACTTCTTTTCCTTCTTTCCCTACTTCATCCTTTTTTCTTTCCTCTATTCCTCACAAATTAATACTAGTTCCAACTTTCGTTCAGCAAGCTGTGGAAGGGGCCGAAGAGCTGAGGGAGGGGGATATTTTCCATAGTTCATAGTTGATAGTTGAAACCCAATGGCTGATTCGAGTTATTTTAGTTTATTTACACTGTGTCCGACGCACTCGATCGATGACTTCGATCTATTGGCGTCGGTGAATGAAGAATGATATGATGGGAACATAATATGGAAGGAGTTGGTGCCTGCTCACGTATCGTGAGGAGTCGGTCGTGGCCTGTTGTCAAGGAACCATATACCAGTACGAGCCTAAACGACAGGGGGAATAAACCACAAAAAATCTATGTTAGGATGGTCGACCATGGCGGGATTCGAACCCCGGTCTCCTGAATTATGGTTCAACCCGCCTTTCAGTCTCATTTCAGTTGCAATGAGGAAACATTTCGTCGTCAGCTTGTTGAGAATCAAACCAGCGCCCCTCTTTTATGGCAGTCCGCTATCGCTCTGCGTTCGAGACTGAAATCAAGTCGGGCGAGGTTTCGAGTCCTGCATACGACTTGGGTTTTTGATCCGTTCATTTCTAACCCTAAATGACCTGGATGTTGATGGTGTCATTAACATCACCCTATTTCACCTCATTACATCAACTCTGATGATTGCTTTCGAAAGCGATACGACTCCTGCTGTTGGATCGTCATATTGCTATAGAGGTAGACAATTAGTAATTCTCTTTCCCCTCACCTCACTCAATCTCAACTGACAAACACCATTTCCTGCTTTCTAGCTCCATCCTCTGGCAATCATCACAACGATAAAAACGGGATTCAAGATCGATCATCAACAACTAAAGCTAGCCGAGTGACGTTTCTATACGTATCTAGCTCAGCCGAAATTAGGTATACAATCAAATGATACATTTATTTGACGTGAAACGGCACTGGTAGCTCATTTAGTAACGCGCGCGTTTGTTCCACGGAATAGAGAGGTAAATGACGACCGAGCCTCGGTTTGATCCCCGCCACCGTCCATCTTTACAGAGATTTTTCGTGGTTTTCCTCTGTAACGTAGGTAAACGCTATAGGGTGGTTCCTACGATATAGGCCACGACCGCTTCCTTCCCACTATCCCTTCCACTACCCAAGTACATTTAATATCATCATCACATGAATCATTCATCCGACGATAAAAGGTGATTATCATTATAGTGCGTTGATATAAACCCAATGGATAAAACAATTATACATGTTCTTTGGTGTTTATTGGTTGCACACTTTTCAGCCGATCTAACAAACAATTAATCCAAGTCTTTCGCTGTTTATACGACAAACTATGATTTGTTTTACCAAATAAACAAGGATTTATTTTCATTTTTGTACAGTTAGTACCTATACTTGTCATCTACAATAGGAAACCTGTGACCAGTAGGATATAAAATAAACTTTCACGAAATATAAAATACAATACAATTTCAACAACCAGTAAAATAGGCCTATATACACTATAAGACGCTATACTATATTTATTCATATTGGGTTCAACGCTTCACTGTACTGATGCCTATGATCTATTAGCTTCGGTGAATGATGAATGAGATAATGGGAACATGTGATGAAATGTTATTTGATGAAGTGTTGTTGTAAAGTGGGAAGGAGTCGGTCGTGGTCTGTTCTCAAGGAACAATCCAGTAGGCACCAAAGCGACAGAGGGGAATCACGCGAAAACTCTCTCAGGATGGTCGACGGTGGCGGCAATCAAACCCCGGTCTCCCGAATGATGGTTCAGCATGCTAGTTACTGGCCCACTCGTCTCAATTAGACATTCCATGTGTAAAAGGCTAATAGTAAGCAGATACTTGACAGATATAGTTAACAGATGAATTATTTTAAAAATTGAAAAATCAAACTATTGTTTGAATGAGTTTCTTTGTTCCGTAAAACAACAAACATCAGAGAGGGGAGGTGTGAGGTGGTATATATGCAAATATGGGCCGCTAATTGATTACAAGACTGAGCGTGTAGTCTCCATGAATACTGGTACCACCATTACCACTAGTACGCGAAACTGGACGCCATTTCCTAGTTACTACGCGTAACACAATATAGTTTATTTTTAATTACCATTTGACTTCGTTTAATTTTAGTTACCATACTTGTATACCCGAAAATTGGAGGTATAACCTACCATCAAGTACAAAACCACTTTTATTTGAACAGAATTGTGCATTGCATGTTGATGCTCAATGATTTTTCAGGACACGATTTGCGGTTACAAACGTAACTACATCTTTCCAAGGCTTGAAAGTGACTGGCGTTTGTAATGTCAACATAATGAACTTCAAGGAATTTTAAATTTGGCAGTATTGTAATTTTTCATTTGTAATATTCGTATTTTTCAGTAAATTAGTATAGTGTGAAAATGCGAGTTCTGACCCACTTCAAATCTGGTCCAATATATAGTAGTTATCGTTATGGTGCAAGTGCACCGCTAAACAAAGTATAAATAAATAAAACAGTCTCTTCTGGATTGTAATTTGTAAAAGAATACCCCGTCACGGACGGCTAATGTCATTCATTCATCCCGCTCAAATGGATCTCGGATATCATTACAGTGCGTCGTTAAACCCAATATACATAAATAAATATAGCTTACAAGTTGACATAGAATGACGTCAGACGTTTTTCAGTCCTCTAGGCAATGCCAACCATGATACTCATAAACAGCAGTAAAGCACACCACGTTGTCACTTGTCATTCGATCAATATTAATACCGGTAACCATTTGTTTGACATTTCGATTCTATCCACGGTCAATAGAGAGTGATGGTGATAGAGAAAGAAAGAGAGTGAGTGAGAGAGTCTACGTACACGTCTCAAGAATCAATGATCAAGCAAATAATAACTGACAAGACATACCATCATCCGTGTGTATTCTATAGCCATTTGTCTGGCAGAATCCAAGTTCCATTAGACTAAGCTCGTTCGAATAGATTCGAGATATAGGCCGTATAGCTTCGTGTCACTCACTCGTAAGTCATACTGCCTTGATAATTCAATTTGCATCAACAACTGCGTAACAGCATTTCCAAAAGTTGCGGAGTGACTCGGCTTGACGAAACATTATTTAACGTTCTGTCATGGTTTTTAATAATAGATATATGTACACAAAGTGGCCAAGTGAGTTCGTGCGGCTATCTCTCTGTTTGTGATAGCAGTATTAGTGATTCGGGTGAATTATTAATGTCGCCTACTCAATATGAAACATAACGGCACCTACCAGTGAGAAATCAAACTACGACAAGATGTTCACAACTGAAAACAATGACGCAATTGACAGTTCACAGTGGCGGTAGTCAATTGTCTCCTGCACCATCCCTTCGTTATCCACTGTATACGTAGCTGTGGTCAGCCATTAGTGGTGAAAACGCCCAACATCAAATTTAACATTACGATTTTTTTTTTAGGTAATTCTAAAATGTATTGGATGATATGTTGCCACGATAACTGTGGAAGACGGTAACTCTCTGAACTATGCGTCAACGACCGATGAATGCTACTCATTATAAGACTTACGTATTAGTGCCTTGTGATGGAAACAATAGAAGGTTAAAGCAACGAAACAGTGTCAAGAGTCGAAGAGTTGAAGAGTGCACTGAGAGGCTAAATTATGAAGCTAATTATAATTCCAAACAATGAATAATTATTAGCAGTAAGGGTCTAATCATTCTATGATTTAATAGTGCAATAACCTAGCAGCAATACTTAAATTAACGACGTATCTAATTACGGTCAGAAACGAAAGAGCGAATTGAGACTGAATATGGATTCATATACTCCATGTGAAATAATAATTATTTTCTGACTAACGACCCTACCAACAGTTAGGTTATCACGGGGACGAATGAGCGGGTGATGTAGAGGCAGTGGCGTAACTACCGCAGGGGCAGACGGGGGCCCATGCTCTATCATCAGAAATGCGTTTCAACGATAACCGAAAAATAAATAACGTATTTATATAACTGAAAAAATATACTTTTTAATATTATCTGAAATTACTTGAAAAAAAAGTGACAAATATTAAACAAATCTAGGCCTACAATGAGGAAATTCAAGTTGAACTTGATTAAACAAGTGTATTCATACGAATCGCGTCAGAAACAGACATATTTTTTCTCTGTACTTACAGCACTTGAAGTAAATATGAGCTTGCTACTTTGACTACATTTTGGCAGGGCCGTCGTTAGGGGGTCTCGGGGGGGCGCCCCCCCCCACCCCAATAACTTATCCTCCTTTAGAAATATATAATGTTGACCTACAAATGAACACACAATAAAATATGATGCATGTTGGTGACTTGATAATATGAATTGTATCAGTATACACTACTACTTTACACTTCCTTTTTTATTTTCGATAATGATTTGATTAATAGATTGCGAAACTGCTCGTGAATCGCAAAAATCACTTGAAAAATGACCATATTTCAAAAAAATCACTGCTGGGAATTTTGATGGCAGAAATCGCGAAAATAGCTTTGAAAATGTCCATAATGATTTTACTATCAAAAATAACTTTGGTCATGTCCATAGTGATTCAATCATTGGACTCCAAAACCGCTTGTAAATATCAAAAATCACTTAGAAATGACATGGGTCTATTTCAAAAAATTCCCTGCGGGGCTTTGCTGGGAGAAATCGCAAAAGTATAGCTTCAAAAATGTCTATGATAGTGCAATTATGACTCCAAAACCACTCGTGAATCGCAAAAATCTCTTGAAAAATGACCTTTTTTTATATTCTCCTGCGGGGCTCTGCTGGGGGGATTATGCCTCCCAGACCCCGTTTTCGTGTGTGACAGATGTCCAACTGGGTGGTCATTTTATTCATGTAACCTGTGCGCCCCCCCAATACACAAATCCTGACGACGTCCCTGCATGATTTTGGGGAAAAGTCAACACTATTTTTCCTCTCAAGAGTAAGTGTTATTTGATCTTCATCTTCGATAGAACCATTTGTTTCATAGAATGACATAAATGTGAATGAATTTCAATCATAATTCTGAGTGTATTCTAATCGTCTTCAATAGTGAATTAAAAAACATAAAATATGGAGGTTGCATGTTGAGTGATATCGAAATTTCATCATTTGAATTGATTTTTTTTTTTGGAGGGGGGGGGGGGCGGGGGGCACATGTGAGTCCTTTGCCCCGGGGCCCAAAATTCCTAGTTACGCCACTGTGTAGAAGAATGATGTTCACAAAAAACTGCCATATACGGGACTCGAACCTACGCCTCTCGATTTGAAGTCAGTTTCTCGAGCTTGCCGTAGCGAATTGAGCTCGAAGGGCAGCTGTATATAGGCCTATCTAGTCGAAATATGAGTATTACATTAAAATAATAGGACAAAGATTGCATTATGATTGAAACATTATTATTGAAGTTTTTCGGAAACTAAAAGACTGGTGTTGAAGCTAATTGTGTTTTAAATAATTAAAATGTGGTGGAAAGATCGCCCTTGTGGTGCCCCGTCCAAACGATCCTAACTTTCATCCATAGCCTTAATGGGGAACAATGATTTTGTATCAAGTTTCGATGTTATAAGAAAAAAATATACATGATTGAAGAGAGAGAAAGAAGGTGAAATGAAAAAGTATGCATGCCGCCCTCGGTAGCTCAGTCAGCTGAGGCACCGCATCAGAAACTGAAGTCACCATATGGCGTCGGTTCGAATCCCGCATAAGGCATGGGTTTTTGTAAACGTCTCTTCACTTATCATCACCTCATAGCTTCATAATAACCTATTCATTCGTACCCCCGTATAACCTAGCTGTTGGTGGGTCGTTAAGCAAACAATAATCAGATAATCTAAAAAAAGTGTGAGAGGTGTAAATTGGGACATCTCGTTTCACTCTGAAACTGTATTGTTGGATGGACGTGGCGAAAACTTGTATTTCACTTACCGAAAAAAAAAAATGGGCTACGTGTCATGTTTCTATTTTGTAGTTTTGTACGCGACGTGCAGGTCAGGAAAAGTATCCGATTGACATGAAACCTTGTCTTGACATTGGTGTCGCCAGAATAGGTTGGGACTGTTTTTCAGAAAAAAAAGCGGTTAGACGGTTTTATCGGAAAAAATCGGAAAGTTTGGAAAATTTTCATTAGAATAACCCGGAAGAAAAATATTTTTGAAAAAATCTTCAGTAGCTCTAAAATTACACTGCATATAAAAACAGCTATCACACGCACTTTCAGTAATTTTTACAATAATTGGAAAAGAAAAAACGAAGAAAACGCATTAAAAATGTACATGTGATTGAATATTAGGATCAGGTGTTTTGCTAATGGTAGTATTATATGGGCAGGGCCGTATTAGACACTCACGACGCCCGGGTAGGTTGCCATACACGTCCCGATTTTGGCGGGACAGTCCCTCCTTATATACTTGGACGTCCCGCGTCCCACTGAGACACCAAGCGGGACGCTTTTGTCCAGCTTGATTACATAATTGATGAAGTATTCATATTTTCGCGCCTCATGCATGCTTGTCACATATTTAGCGCTATTAAAAAAATCGATCACGCTATACGCTCTAGAAAGTATCATTATATTTTTTGAATAATTCATAAATGGTTTGAGATTTATAATTTTGGTGTATTTCATCACACAGTAATATTGTGTACCCTGTTAACACGACTTTTCTTAAATCGCATTGAAATGCAGGGATCCAAATTGTCTTTCATTCGTTAAATCATAATTGAATATCGATAATCTTCAATTGACAATGCGTTCCTTCTTACATTATCCAGTAGGGCCTACCATTATCATTCCCTTTATAGTCATTAAGCATTGGAAATGTGGAAATGTAGCCGCTCCTTGACTTTGTTACTTTAGACTTCACTTCTAATGAACTGAATGTACCGCTTAAATAAATAATAATAATGGCAACCCTACGCCCGCCCGGACATAAATAGAGAGGCACTTTTTGAGGAGCGCCAAATTTTCAAGGGGATGGCGCCCCTTGAAAATGAAATAATACTTATAATTATAATATGTTTTTCTCATGTTTTTCCTTATCATATACATTCACGTTTTGAGATGTCAACTGATGAATATGAAAACAATTTCCTGTATTGCTAGTTTTCTTCTAGTGTATACAATAATAGTCTGTCTTATTTTTGTTTTGCCGCTTGTGCGGCTTGGCGTCGGTGATAGCTGCCCATGACAGAAAGGCTGCTGATGAAATATGAAATGAGTTACGGTTGGAAATTTGTTCGTCTATTCATGTTTAATAATAACACAATAAAATGTTCCGTATGGTCAGTTTCCAGCCTAGTATCACTGATGGTGTTATTTCTGTTCAACTTCATCATGCCCAACTGGACACGTGCAGGTGGTTTAGATCGAGACTTGCGAGTCTTTCATTATGAATGAAAGAGTTGAAAAGAGAGTAATAGGCTGACATACACTACTCCAAAAAGTCAAGAGACTAAATTGTAAAGAGGACTTTCTAAACAATGGAGAGGAGAGGTATGAATGTATTCATGAAATTTATATATTTTACCAATTTTATTACATGGGTCAATGTCGTGGACGATGGGATGGAAAGAATTCAAGACAGTCGAGGCAGATGAGATGAAAATTGCATGTGAGGAGTAAAGCGGGTGTATCATGCTCATACTATGTATAACTAGCACCCAAAGAGGTGCTAGCACCGGCAGCGTTGCTGAAGCCCTGACAGTAGGGTTGGCACCTTGACGGCGGCGGGGGAAGGGGGGGGGGGTTATACAAGAAACAAAAGGTTTGTTCGATTTGTCTGCACCAGGGGCAGTTGGTGCAGGCTTGGTGTAGGCTCAGTGCACTATGGAAATTACGTCATGCCAGTTTGGTGTAGCACCAAGCAGCTATATTACACCCCAAATCGAACACGTCCGGATTCGTTCCGCGGCATTTGAGTTGAGCATTTGAGACATGATCGTAGCTTTTCTATATTATTATGAAGATGGGCTACAAATAACCTATAGAAATAACTCACAGTCAGAAAAAAAAGCTTAATGCCGTCCTGGACAACTGGATTGTTGTTGGTGATTAATATTTTCATGATTTAATTTCGTTGCGGGACCCTCCATGTTGAAAAATGCGCCAAAACTATCTGCACTACACCAACACACCACCTCCAGAGCTGGTGCACTAAAAAGCTGCCCCAAGTTACACTAGCGCCAAATCGAACACGCACGGTGCTGCACCAGAGTCGGCAAAGTAGTCTGCACCAGACAAATCGAACATGCTGGTGCATTGGTGTAGCTTGGTGCAGACAAATCGAACAGACCTAAAGTAACTTGGGACAATAGACCATCTTCATAATTCAATGCGCAGGCGCGGCCCGCCTCCTAGCAGCCGAGATCGCTGGTATTGCATTCTGGGAGTTTTAGTACTGTTCAAAACGTCAGCCTGCTTATACACAGGGTTAAAGGCAGTGGTGTATTCGGGCCAGGGCGGGCCGGGGCGGCGCCCTGGTACTTTAATTTCGGGGCAGGGCCCACCCCGGTACCTTTTTCCTTGAAAACCATATTTGAAGACATATACAGCTAACTTGAACCAGCCAAACTTATAAACGCACAATGTTAAAAATGATGTATCCTGATGGATGAAATCTGCCAATATTCATTTGCAACGTCAGACTTTACAATAATGACAGAATCTTGTAATGTAGTGAAGAGTCAGTTTGTAATATTTTTTGTATCACCTTAGAAAGGAATGCATTCCTTTAGGAATAGGCGATTTAGCGCAATGAACTTAATAGTAACCGATCTTCGTACGAAACTGGTTGTTAAGAATATTGCCTCGCTTTTGTTCATCAAACTAAATGGACCACCTCTAGTCAAGCTTGATCCTACACCTTATGTATACAGATCTGGCTCCTTAGTCATCGATCAGCTGGCGACGCACAATCGCAACATATAGACCATGATGCACCCACGGAGGATCAAGCTGCGAGAGATTCTCTGTAACGATTATTTTAGATGCAATGGTAAACCACATCATTTTCATTTTAGATTTGAATTAGAATCTCCTAAAACTGACATTGTGGCATGTTACGGCTCACGAGTTGTCCCCCCCCCCCCCCTCTGCCGAGTTGGGATGAATGGAGTTTTTTCAGTTATTACCGCCTTGGTACTTTTATTTTTACGAATACACCACTGGTTAAAGGCAAAACACCAAGATTTAAAACTTGCATAACATATGAATGTTGAATCTACTATCATATTATAACTTAATACGTTCACTGTAACGCACAATAATATAAATCAAACGTGCTGGATAGCATTGGCAGCATAGGACTTTCGAACTCGGGTAATAACATCCCGTTCTAGTTCAAACGATCGCCGCTAGATGGCTCATTCTTTTCGGAAATGGTTTATTAGCAAGTAGCTCTCGCTGCACTAGGACAGTTATATTGGACAAATCTGAGATACGGAAGTTGATGTGGATTTTGCAGATCTCGCACACAAGAGATTATTACTCTTATGCGGGCTTATCTCTATTTATAATACTAGGCAAACGCGAAATATGCGTTGTAAGATGAGCGAGATATCTGAATAAGGTATAATAACAGTCCTACATTTGCTACTTTATCGACTCTGGTATTCTACACACTTTGTCCATCATTTAATTGCTACTTTATCTTCTCTGGTATTCTACACACCTTGACGAATATGAAGAATATTTCATGCTTGGGCAAATATCGAATCTAGGAAGCAGTGAATCTTGGCTCATTTCCATATATTTGATGTATAAAAACAGTTATTTGAATTTTTTTCTTCGAAACGGTTGGTTCGAATTGGTTACAAAATGGTGGTTATGTGTATCATTTATGTTTGAACACTCAGAGGAAATTTTATCTCTTTCGGAGAGGTTTCATTTTTTCTAATTTTCTCACCCAGCCTAATCTTATGGGGTTTTTAAAAACTTTGACATGATATTTCTCAAAATCTAATCGACCGATTCATTCCAAAAACTATGCAGTTCTAAGTTGTAAAAGTTGGCCCGTACAAAAAAAAAGTTTTATGTTGATCAGTCAAACCCTGCGACCTGTGCAGTGCCCACAAACAAACAAACAAACATAAAAACACACAGACAAAGCCCTATAAGAGTGGGATGGAGACTTCGCTACGCTCATCTAATAAATTCTGTTTTATTTACCCGTGTATCATTATGTTTTATTATGTACCATTAACTTGTTATTATCATTATGTAATGTATTATCATTGAAGAATAAAAAATTTGTTTAAATTAAATTTAATGTATTTTATCATAAACATGTATAATGCATTCATTTTTATCTATTCTTCAAGGTTCAATGTATTAGAACAGACAATTGTGAATTAATAATAATAATAATTATTATAATATGTAATTCAACATTTACGAGAGAGATAGTATATTGCCCTGCCTAACTCTTTAATTTCAAAATTATATATTTTTTTTCGATTTCATCAGTGAAATACACGAAATGTCTTGTCTCCTATAAGTGTCACATTCATCATACGAATCATGGAGTAATACAATTTGATCCAGAACATTTTTCATCTAGGCTTAAATTTAATTAATTTTGCTTTCAGATAAAAGAAATTAAAACTTATATAGGCCTTATATGCGTCTCAGTAGTATTATGAAAACTTGACAATTTCCACAAATTGCGCCACATGACAAAAGGTTTTTTGTTTTTTCCCTCCGTCTTTCAGGGTATGATTCCTTTTCAATGGGCCACGACCGTTTCCTTCCCACTGTACAAAACACATAATACAAAAAATTCCATCCGATCTTCCCATCCCCTCATTCATCATTCACTGACGCCAATAGATCTTGACTATAGGTACAATTGTTGTTTACACAATACAAATGAATAAATATGAGCCGAGATGAATCACATCTCAATCATATAGTTGGGCCAAATTAAATCCTCTGAATTTCAATCTTATGGCACAACATTTTCTTCAATTGAAGCACCCAAAGTGAATATGAATATTCAATCACTAAATTTGTCTCAAAAACGATACACGTGATATGCCCCTATACTTTGATCACACAAAATCTAGACGCACTCGGAAAGTATTCTGGGGCGAAGCGGATAGTGAAAACAGTAAAAACAGACAAAAACTAACATTCATTCTAAATGAAAATCCGTCAGAAAGAGCGGTGTGCCCTAGTAAGTCACAGAATACAGTTACTAGCTCGCATTGTAGTTCACTCAGTCCAGAACCTTCAGGTCTTTTGTTATCAAATGTTGTCACCACTGATGACACACACACATTGCCGTCCTCCGTAGCTCAGTCAGCAACGGCACCACTTCAGAAACTGTATAGACACATTCAGAGTGGGTTCGAGTCTAGCATAAGGCATGGGTATTTGCAAACATCCGTTCACGTATCATCACTTCATAGTTTCATCAACACCTGCTTATTCGTACCCCCGCATAACCCAGCTGTTGGTGGGGTTATTAAGCAAACAATAATAAAAACATAATCCATCTTTAATAACACCTTGATTTAACGCTATAGACATATGCTACCCTTGAGATAGAGGCAGGCTTGGATTTGTTACTTAATCACAATTCCCACTGCATCCCATCACTACCATTCTCTACAAATAATACCTGCAGATAATTACTCAAAATGTAACAACAATTTGAAGCCACCCTCGGTAGCTCGGTCAGCTGAGGCATCGCTTCAGAAACTGAAGCCACCGTTGGGCGTAGCTTCTAGTCCCGCAATAGGCATGGTTTTTGTTGAACGTCCTTTCACTTATCATCACTTCATAGTTTCAAAATCACCTGCTTATTCGCACCCCCGTATATAACCTAGCTGTTGATGGGGTCGTTAGCAGACAGCAAACAGCAATCATCATCACCAACAATTTGAATAAATTTAATATCTTTAAAATCCCAATTATACTTCAATGTAATGGAATACTTTTTGACCGCAACATCGAGAGTAAAGTTGAGATCAATGGTATTCAAAATGATGTTTTTTCCTCACTCTTTGCTCATCGTGGTCGACCGAAACTACTTGACACTCACTATTAGTATACGGCAATTGATGCGATCTAAGCTTGAAAACTCAGTCGCACGGTTTTTAAGGATGGCACACCGTAAGATTAATTGTCTTGTATTGGCTGGGTGCCGTCAAATGTATAATCACGGGATCTGGGTTGCGTAATCAGTTTCCCAGCTGGGTGCCATTCCAGGCAATACAGACGCATGGACCAGATATGATCAATATCAATTTTGCCATGGTATGGTTCATATATGGCAAAACATAATACGCCCGATATTCCTCCCACGGACCCATTTGTGGAAAACACAGTGCTATCCATATCCTCGAATCATCATGAGGACCACACTCAAACAGCGATGTATGTTACATGTCCTTTATGACCACATGCAGTATACTTATCCGTTCAGACTAATGTGGACCCCACCCCATTAGGGATGTACACGTTTCATGCTCTAACTTACTTATGCTTCATGTATATACGTTTGAATCAATATGGATCATACCCCATCAGCCATGTATGTTTCATGCCCTCATTTACACATACTTTACATATGCGATTAAATTGATGTAAACCACACCCTATTACCCATGTACCCATGTATGGTAAATGTCCTTATTTGCACATGCGCTACGTATGTGTTTTAATCTAAGATGGACCATATCTAATCAGAAATATGTGTTTAATGTCTGTTTTGACGTATCCGCTCCATATGCTTGTCAAGTGATATGGGCACCACTCGTTGTGGCGCACGTGGAACACATCCTTAGTGAAAACCACTGTAATATGTGCTTTGTAAAATGTTATCGCGTTGCTTTTTAGCTACTTATTGATGCAGATTCTCCTTCATTTTATTCAGCGGATATGTTGCTAGAAATAAATAATACAACATTTTTATAATGCATATCTGAAAGATATTGCTTCAGCAGTTTTTGTACAAGCGTACACTAATAAAGTATTACAGGCCTTTTCTCAAATCACTTGAAGTTGTAGCGTGTTGCCTACGATATGTATTCCATGAGCAGGCTATAATTTTCATTGTGGTGGGATACATATCTTGTATTTGTATGTTGATCGGTAAAGTAATGATATCAGGCAGCAAACGAACCCATCCGTACACGTCCAAACGAGTACACGATACCAAAACACTACAAGGATAAGGATAATTTGATTGGTCTCAAAATATGTTCTTAAAGATGGAAATTAACAAACGTTCCACATGCACACGCACTTGTGTGGACTTGAAAGAACTCGTTAGTCGCTATATTTCGGTTATGGACGCGAAGCATAGACAGCGTATCGGTAGATAAGTAGGCCTATGGTCCAAGATGCATTGAGGGTTGCGTTGGTTTGCCGGTTGGAGGTGGTGTCCTCACTTTCTATCCCTCCCATGTTGTAAATATGTTCCAATTCACGGTCCACGTTTGAAGAACTATTGACCTGCGTAGATAAGTGGTGATAAAAGGAACTAACTTTACGTGCACGTCGGTTCAGCTAATAACAGCTGGCATCGAGTTTGCCAGTCTATATCAGTCGTTAGTACAAAACAACACCAGCAGCGATCAATATTTCTCTGAAAAGTACTCAGGAAATGGAACGTGTTTTAGAATTAGTGAAGTCACCATCTTGGAAAGGTCTTGCATGGTATCTTGGTATCTATGCATCTTGGTAAGGTCAAACTAATGCGTACCATGACTGGGCCATGCATTGGGTTCTTTGCTGATGGCGGGAACGTGGTCTCGAAAGAAATGACGGAATAATTGCCACGCTCATGAATATATTCATTTTTCAAAACTTGACTTTAACAGTTGAAACAAATCGTATTATATCCGATATTAAATATAGATTTAAAATGTGAAATTGTCCGTTGGGCTCTTTTCATATCAGTTGATGAGAGTTGTTCAGGTTGTTTTTCTCTATAGGCAAACGCTCGTTAAGCAAATAAAAAAACGCCATGGTTAACGCTTCGAATTAGTAATCGTGGAGATATAAAATGCTACACGACTGACAAGTGACAACGACTCAACTAGTAGATATAAAACTTTACAAAAATATATATATAACAATATGCTATTCTCTATAACAGACAAGTATGACATTTTCTGAAAAGAATATTCATTTTTATTCATCTAGGTTATTCATATTACTGATTTTGATAATAATACAACATTTACCAACAGATACTTTTAATCTGATGGTCTCCAAAATTCAAATTTGGATTGGGAATTGGTGATGTGTTAAGAATTGAAACCAAAAAACACCCGATAAAAGCTGTTTTCATAAACTATACCTATTGTGAGCTTGTAGATGTAGCATCGATTTCTTGATTTAGGCTCGGGCCTACGCGTATTTATTATGAGAAATTTAAACAAATCGAATTGAAGTTCTAGACCTACACTATGTAATATATTTTATATTATTATATTATTTTATATTTTATATTTAATATATTGTAATATATTTGCCATGAGATTCCCATGGCAACCATGGATAACAACAGTTTCTGAGATTTATCTGTCCATAGGCTATATAAATAATGTTTTGAAGTAATTAAAGTGATCAAATTATATTTTCGGTGATGTCAACATGATCTTCGAGCAACATACTACAAGTGAACATTAAGGGAAGTAATAGTTTTAGTTATTTTGTGAAATACTTACGATTCAAGATTTTGCCTTCTGGTCTAGCCAGAAGGAAGGCTGACATCCAGCTAATATGAAATTTAGTGACCACAGAGAGTTATTATGACTTTGAGGTGTACGTCTGACTTTCTTCTTCTCGATTATATCATTTTGGCATAGATTTATGCGGATTTATGTAAGCACATTTCTTATTTTTAGGATTTTCAAGATACTTGAGTTCTAGAAGTCTGAAAATTACTCAATAGAATGCAAGAACCTTGGAAGAAAATTTGTGTGCACGGCCATCAGGATGTTATCAACGTCAAGACGGCTTTGGTGGAGCAACAAGACTTTTCACTGCCACTGGTGTTTTTTGCATGCATGTCATAACTATCAAGGTTTCAAGAAAAGAAGGGAATAATTTTTGAACCGCGTGGACTTGTCTATTTCACGACCAATAATAATTTCAAGAAAATCAAGTATCACAAGAAAAGAAGAAGAGAAGAAGTTGAAAGAAGGAGAAGAGAAGAAGACCAACAAACACTTTTTTATCCATCATGACTTGGTTTTTCGTGGTTTCCCACAGTCCTCGAAGCAAATGCTTGGATGAAGTACTAATTGGCCTAATTAGTAGAGTGATAGGCCTGATTACAACAGTCAGGCCTATCACTCATTTTTTTCTTTTTTGTATTATGATGAACTTTACATCTGCTGTTTGTTAATGGAAAGAAGTAATCATTGCCCGAGAGACTTATTTCAAAGTGGAAGATATCAACATTCGTGTTTTGTTTACTCTTAATACCAATGCTGATAATGTCCGAATATATATCACAGAAACGGTTTTTACTTATAATGTGTTCTGGACTTTCCGAAACTGAAAAACTGTTATCTGCGGCGGAAATTCATGGTCACCAACAGCACAGTCCTGGTATTGTAGTTCATTGGTTATGAACATTATTGGTTTAAAATGGGGTGGTAAGAACGCCCTTGTGGTGCCCCGTCCAAACGATCCTATCTTTCATCCACAACCTTAATTGGGGAACAATGATTTTGTATCAAGTTTCGATGTTATTAAAAATATATATATATACATATTTTCCATTTGACGAAACATAATTAGCATAACAATGAAAATGCCACGGGTGTGAGGTGTCGTTTTGAGATGTGTATACGAAGGAAGGCTTAAGCCTCCATTTGAATTGCATATTTCATTTTCTATTTTCGAAATGGTTGAAGTAATTGAACTAAAGTTGGGAAAAATCAATAGGAGTTGGCTGTACAATTTACATAGTATGAAACATGAATTACGATATCAGTTACCAGTGATATCAGTGAGCTTAATACTATCAAGTTAGCGTGATTTGAACAAAAGAATTACAGAGTAATAATCTTCTTCAATATTTGACAACAGAATGCATTTTCTCCAAATAGTATCCTAGATGTGAGATTACGTTATACAAATTGTGGTCAATTCTTAAACAACATCATATTTGTAATCCCGGCATAATTGTGAGACATTCACGTTGGAACCAGGCACGTTCCGTATTTCATTCAGCCGACGCACGGATAGATCTACACGAAGCATACATGCATCTTGTAAGTATATGTATATGGCAAGTGTCGTATATGAACCACACACTTATCATACCTTTCAATCCACGCACGGATCATAGCAGACGAAACATACATGATCCGCGACAGATATAAATGGTCATGGCCGGTAATACACGAACCCTACACCACCCATAACTTTCAATCCACGCATGGATACTATAGCACACGAAACATAGGCTAAGTGTGTCTCATGACTGAGTATATATACGCACATGGCTGGTATGGTACGAATAACACTTTTACCCATACCTTCTGATCCACGCATGGATACTAGCACACGAAACATAAGTGTGTCTTATATAAGTATACGCACATGGCTGGTATGGTACGAATAACACTTTTACCCATACCTTCTGATCCACGCATTGATACTAGCACACGAAACATAAGTGTGTCTTATATAAGTATACGCACATGGCTGGTATGGTTCGAATAACACTTTTACCCATACCTGCTGATCCACGCATGGATACTAGCACACGAAACATAAGTGTGTCTTATATAAGTATACGCACATGGCTGGTATGGTACGAATAACACTTTACCCATACCTTCTGATCCACGCATGGATACTAGACTAGCAGACGAAACATACATGATCCGCGACTGCAGATATAAATGATCATGGCCGGTAATACACGAACCATACACCACCCATAACTTTCAATCCACGCATGGATACTAGCACACAAAACATAAGTGTGTCTTATGACTATATATACGCATATGGCTGGTATAATACGAATAACACTTTACCCATAACTTCTGATCCACGCATGGATACTAGCACACGAAACATAAGTGTGTCTTATAGAAGTATATATACGCACAAATGACTTGACTTATTTCAATACTCGTACTTTTATAATTAAATGTACACATGAGTGTGATTACAATTTATATGAATACAAATTAATTGAATTGAATTGGCTGGTATAGTACGAATAACACTTCATCCATACCTTCTGATCCACGCATGGATACTAGCACACGAAACATAAGTGTGAGTGTGTCTTATATAAGTATATACGCACATGGCTGGTATAGCACGAATAACACTTTACCCATACCTTCTGATCCACGCATGGATACTAGCACACGAAACATAAGTGTGAGTGTGTCTTATGTAAGTATATACGCACATGGCTGGTATAGCACGAATAACACTTCATCCACACCTTCTGATCCACGCATTGATACTAGCACACGAAACATAAGTGAGTGTGTCTTATATAAGTATATACGCACATGGCTGGTATAGCACGAATAACACTTTACCCACACCTTCTGATCCACGCATTGATACTAGCACACGAAACATAAGTGAGTGTGTCTTATATAAGTATATACGCACATGGCTGGTATAGCACGAATAACACTTTACCCACACCTTCTGATCCACGCATTGATACTAGCACACGAAACATAAGTGAGTGTGTCTTATATAAGTATATACGCACATGGCTGGTATAGCACGAATAACACTTTACCCACACCTTCTGATCCACGCATTGATACTAGCACACGAAACATAAGTGAGTGTGTCTTATATAAGTATATACGCACATGGCTGGTAGTAGCACGAATAACACTTTACCCACACCTTCTGATCCACGCATTGATACTAGCACACGAAACATACATGTGTCCCGCATGAGCAGCATTGAGATACATGTAGGCCTATATCTTAAGATACGTATTTTAGATACATTAGTATCTTGTATTTGGTATTTCAAATACAAATACAAGAAGATACCTTGCATTTTGTATTTCAAATACCAATTTTCAATGTATCATGTATCTTTTCCGAACTGTTAAAACACAAGATACATTTTTCCATCAATCAGAAGTGATTCAACCAAATAGTCATACCGCGCTCCATCTTGAAATTCCAGAATAACTAAAACGAGTTTACAATCGACTTGATCGTTTTGACTATTATCGATCATCAAATTCATAATCAGAATTGTGAATCGATGCGATTTTCTAACCTCATTTATACACCATACTGGAGACATCACACACAAATGGCAGCAGGAACCACCCCCGTCCGCAAGCAGGACAGAACTTTCTTTAAAAACATCAAGATTATATTGAAACTTGAGCAAATTATTTCCAGTGATATTTATCATTTCACCTACCCATTCTTTTACTTTACGAAAAGTATCTTTAGAATGTATCTTGTAAAATTATTTCAAGATACAATCTTGTATTTCGTTTTTTGAATGAATTTTTTAAATGTATCTTGAACCTTGTTTTTCCAATACACAAAATTCAAGTAACTGTATCTAGTAATTTAGATACTTCAAGTTAAGAGTATTTTGCACATGTCTGCATGTGTCTTCTTGAAATTGACTAAATTCATGTTGAGAAATTCGCGATGCCTAATCATATTCGTGTCTGTAGGCCTATAACTAGCTAAAGAGGCGGACCAGCCTACAGTAGCCATAAGACTACTTTTAAATAAATAATAATTAATCATTCGATCAAGATCCGCGTGCTTTCAACGCTTGCATGACCAAGTCAACATCAACAATAACTCAATAAGTAATGACCCCATGGACCTTAAGGGACTATCTAATTAAGAAGGCGAAACAATTCTATCGATATCATGAACTCTCAAGACTGTTATTGAACTATATATTTTGTCTCAAGCGAGTAACCAACCCACAGCGTAACATTTTTAGTCTCATCATAATATATAGGCCTATAAACGATCGTAGTGACTTTCCGTCTAAAAATCTTGTAGTGAAACTGCTTCATAACGTGCAGTGAATCTTCTAAAATATGGTCGATTCATGATAAACATTCACAAAATATTTTACACGTCCTTTTTTGTTATTATAAAATTTGACTCGCTAGCATTTTTGGTAAGTATTGTTTGCATCAGATGATGTATCTGTTAATTTTGTACCTTGCGCGGTTCAAGTTTCATGATCATTTATTTATACCTGTGAAATCACCTTGGCAGACACTTTTTGCCCTATGACGACTGGGGACGCCAGTCTTACATGTTTTACTTATTTGTCTTTCATATGAAATTGCATATGAATACAATTTTGATGAAACAAAAGAACTGATCTGCATGTAAAGATATATGCATCACGACTATAGAAGGAATCTTTCATTTTCAAACAAGTCACACGGAAAAGCGTTCAACTTTTTTCTTTCATTTAGGCCTACATTCAATTATGTTTTAGCTTTTATGGGCAAATTTATCGAAACTATTTTTAGACAACACTATTTCTGTTGCCATGAATAACGCTTGGCGTTGGGTAAAAACTAAAAACTAAAAATAGAGTAAAAAGAGAGTGCCTTAAGTAGCACGTCAATTAGAACCCACGCCCGATTTGGCTTTAAAAACCTTTCCAACCCCCTCCTAGTATCCTCTTACAGAAGTATAACCTAAAACTGCCATTATGCTCTTATTACTGAGGGTATTTCTACTTACCGGTAGTTTACGAGATGATACGATTATAACAAATATTTATGTTGCTTTTCACATTTGACATCTTTATTCTTTCGAGATTTTATGCGATTAGAAAATCGTATACAAGGAATTCGTGGTTTATCCTAGGCTATAATCACAGCCACTACCATAGATACCACACATCTAACATAGCCCCCTACTACCATGAGGGCAGCATAGTTATTGATACGGTGCTTCCATCAGCTGAATAAATGTATATTATAGGGACCATACCATAGCGAACTCCGTAACAGAAATCTCGGCCGGGGTCCCGATCACGGGGTTCGATCTATGACGGTAACATAGCAACAGAAACACGGAGCTAGGCAGGCTTCACTTACCTCTAAAACAACCTGTGCTGCAATGCGAACACAAAGGGAGTTATCCTGCCATTTGCTCGGTAGCAAATGGAGACCACTGTATAGACTCGGCCGACATTGACAGTAGTACAATTTGAGATACATATACTTTTATTCACGAAAGAAGAATGTCTTCAACTAAATAATTGTGAACGAAGATAGGAAATAACAACATCTTGCTACAAACTTGAGGATTCAACGATTTCAAGGATTCAAAGCCTTGACCTGAAAATTCAGAATATCCTATGAAAATACATCAGCTACACAAATCTATCGGTGATCTTTGTTATTATTTGATTGGTAGGCCATCTTCTTTCATGGATACAATACAATTATATATCATAGGACTAGTTTCTCAAGCTTCAAGTTTGACAGTGTGATCGTGACGAGTTGATGGCTGCTTGAATGGACTTAGTCAGCCACACCCGTCTTACCGTCAGGCCGTCGCACGCGACGATCGCGGTGTAATCACCCTGGTTCCTGTCTCATTACTCACTATACTGTATATACACATGACGAGCCACAGCTCATGTGGAGAACAAGGCGGGAATCGGGCCCGAGTCTCCTGGATGTGTAGACCACCGTTATCGCCCACATCACATCACATCACATCTGATCTCGATGATGTTCTTAGACGTCTGCTATAGGCGTGGAAGCTTTCACGCCGTGAACTTTCACGAGCATAGTTTTTATAACAAATTTAATTTTTGTTTCAGTTTGTTCCTAAATAAATAAGATGGATTTACGCCAATAAAGAATTTTGATGAAATACACGTACTGAGCTCGGCGCTCGATTGACAACGCGAACGATGGAGTTCATCTCGAAAGTAGGGTTGCCATGCGTCCCGATTTGGGATTTGGGTGGGACAGTTCCGCCTCGAAGTCCCGCGTTTCGCTGAGACATCAAGCGGGACGCTTTTGTCCCGCTTGGTCGCATAATTTATGATGTAATCATATTTTCGCACCTCGTGCATCTCAAATATTTCGCGCCATTAGATAATTAGAACAGGCTATATATTATACGCTCTTGAAAGTAGAATTAAATTCCGAATAATTTATAAATGGTTCAAGATTTATAATTTGTGTGTGCATGTTTCATCAGACGCAATAATCTTATGCAACCTGTTCGGCCCATGGTGATCCCACCAAAAACCCTGACGGGTAAAAACTAATTGGAGCCAAGCTCTAAAATATTTTAGCAACTACAAAAACTTCTTGATATAAAAGGTGTGAAATCGAAACTGTATGCCAAGAGCAACTTATTATTCATCATGACGGCCTGGAAAATAACAGAAAACACTTGGCTCATTGCCTCCCACGTCCCCTCATATAACACCACCCCGAATTGAAGTGAAGTGCATGATGCTGAGAAATGGGTAACTTCACGTTCCTGACACAGGGAAACGTAATATGAGTCAAGAAAATTTGTAGGCCTAATTCACGCATGTTCTCATGGAGACTCGTCGCGTTATTGGTTATTAAATTATCAAAATATCCACCTCTTCAAATAAATGTTACATTTGAAAGAAAGAAGGCTCGAAAGAAGGCAAGTCTGAATTTGACCCGACCATACATTTCTTCATCGGAGTACAATAAATTATAATTAAAAATAAAAATAAAAATACTACATGAAAATAATTTGAAATAATACTCTGAATTTGAAAGTAATTTGAATATTTTTATTATATTCATAAAACCTACATTATGAAATTTAACAAGATATTTGTAAGTTGGGTTATATGAACTTGAAACGTGAGAATTTTTCAAGATATAGTGTTTTTATTTTTATTTTCCATCCTGACGTGGTTTTTCGTGGTTTCCCACAGTCCTCGAAGCAAATGCTTGGATGAAGTACTAATTGGCCACGACCTTTGATTAGTAGAGTGATAGGCCGAATTATAACATTATAGGCCTATCACTCATTTTTTTATTTTTTTTTCCATTTTGTACAATGACAAACTTTACATTTGCTATTAATGAAAAGAAGTGATCATTGCCCAAGAGACTTAGTTCAAAGTGGAAGATATCAACATTCGTGTGTTTTGTTTACTCTTAATACCAATGCTGATAATGTCCGGATATATATCACAGAAACGGTTTTTTACTTATAATGTGTTCCGGACTTTCGGAAACTGGAAGACTTTTATCTACGGCAAAAAGTTATGGTCACCGACAGCGCAGCCCTGGTGTTGAAGTTCATTAGTTTAAAATAATTAAAATGGGGTGGTAAGATCGCCCTTGTGGTGCCCCGTCCAAACGATCCTACTTTTCATCCTTAGCCTTAATTAATTGGGGAACAATGATTTTGTATCAAGTTTCGATGTTATTGAAAAAAAAAAAAAAAGTTGATGGGAAACTATACATTTTAGAATATAAACTGGACGGGGGTGGGCAAGTTTCTTGAATCATGTTTCGTTTCCCTGTGTCAGGGAAGTTTAATCTTTAGTTTGTTTAATCATAATTGAATATCGATAATCTTCAATTGATAATGCTTTTCGTCTTAAATTATTTAGTACCATTATATCATTCCCTTTATAGTCATTGAGGCATTGGAAATGTGGAAATATGGCCGCGCCGTAGGCTTATTATATTTTATATTTCACTTTCAATGAACTAAATGTTCCACTTGAATTAATTATAATAATAGCAACCCTATTCGAAAGCCTTATACGCTCTGATATCATATTTGAAAAAATGTATCCAGAGATACATGTATCTCTGGATACATTTTTTCTGTTGAAGTGTGAAAGAATAGGGAAATAAATTAATCAAATTGACACGATAAGAACTAATAGTAGTAAAATTGGATTGCGCAATGTTGAAAGACGAGCTCATGGAATATACGAACACTAATTTGTATGTCCTCTCACGTCAAACGTTTCTTCTGTCTGTTAATCGGATCATGCCATAACCATTTGGGCCTCGCATGAAATATAGATGTTGTGTGCTGTGTATTACACGAGGGGTTAACAACTCCTGAAATCTGGTGTACACATGCCATGAAATCCTTTCGAAATCCCTGAAATCCCGTACATCCCTTTAACTCTCTTGAAATCCCTGAAATCAATTGAAATCTCTGAAATCTCTTGAAGTCCCTGAAATCTCTCAAAATATCTGAAATCTCTGAAATCCCTGAATCTCTTGAAATCCCTTGAATTCCCTGAAATCAATGGAAATCTCTGAAATCTCTTGAAATCCCTGAAAACTCTTGGAATCTCTGAAATCTTTTGAAATCTCGGAAATTTCTAGTCTCTTGAAATCCCTGAAATCTCTTGAAATCTCTTGAAATCTCTGAAATCTTTTGAAATCTCTTGGATCCCTGAAATCTCTTGAAATCTCTGAAATCTCTTAAATAT
The DNA here is from genome assembly GCA_964007535.1 of Brachyptera risi. Lineage (NCBI taxonomy): Eukaryota > Metazoa > Arthropoda > Insecta > Plecoptera > Taeniopterygidae > Brachyptera > Brachyptera risi. The sequence continues at coordinate 47,795,273 of OZ023327.1, read as the reverse complement.
CCGGAATCTCTTGAAATCGCTGAAATCTTTTAAAATCCCTGAAATTTTTCGAAATCCCTGAAATTTTTCGAAATCCCTGAAATCTCTTAGAATCCCATGAAATTCATGAAATTTCTTGAAATCACCTGAAATCTTGAAATCTGAGATCAGGTGTAGGTCTACACCAAATTTGCGAGTTGTTAACCCCTCGATCTTGCATTAGCAGCCCGCTACATGCACGGTCCCGGTAGTTTGACAAGATCAAAGCAACGTGCACGACCACAAGTATAGCTGGAATGCGAAAACACCTGACAAAACTTGAAGCAGACACTGACACTATATGCTGTCGCCTCTCACAGACGCAAAGCAAGAAAAAAATGCATTTTACTTGGAAAAAAGTGAGTCAAAATGTCCCTCAGAAGTACACAGTAAATTAAATAGTAGTTTGAGAAAAGTGAAAACAAACTTCCCGGGTTACTAGAATAGAATTCGTTTTTTATTTCATGATTCTCAGTTGAGAAAGAGTTTGTCGGTAAATTCGACTTTTTCCCTCGCCCATTCTCATCAGTTTATTCCTATTTCACCTTCGCCTTATAAACGTCTACCACAGTATTCGCCATGTCAGGCTCAGTCATATGTAATTTGATCAAGTACTGAAACTTGTGTACAGCACGTGATTAAAATAAGTGTTTATCTCGATTTATACGAACGACGTATTTAGAAGGCTGGCCCTACCAGCTGAGAACACACGAGCACACAAACCACGCAGTTATCGGTCAGGTGTGGTACAGGAAAATGACGGCGCTCATATTCTACTCATCTCTATTATCAACTCTAATCACTGAATCATTACAGAATATTAAGGGAACATACGCACAGCATAACATTTTCAGTGTCAGCATAGCATATGAACGATCGTGGTGACTTTCCGGATGAACATATGGTAGTGAAACTCTTGAATGAGACTGGTTCACACCGTGCACAGAAATATCTTCTAAAATCATGTCGATCCATGATGAACATTCATAATATGTTACGTGATATTTGTATGTAATGATACGCTGTGACGTAACAATCCATGAAAAAATATGGATTGTTACTGTAACATACAAGTGATATTTCCACCTTTGTTATTATAATATTTGACTAATTGGCATTCTTAACAAATATTGCCTGTATCAGTTGATGCGGTTCATGTTTTATGATCACTTATATTTCTGAAATCCCCCTGGCGGAAACGTTTTGCCCTATGGAGACTGGGGACGTCTTAAATGCAATATCTGCTCGCTCATAGTACCACCGTATTATTTTACTCTACAAACGGGCTTCGTGTTACGCCGTTCACTTCCCACATCACAACACACGAATTTAAATGAAACGAGAAACACCGTTATAGAGGAACATGGATAGTAACGTTTCGTACAACAAAATAGATTCCGTGAATGAGAAAAACTAATTCATGTAACCTCACGTAAATCCTGGTAACTCCGTGACTCGGGTTATTAATAATATATACACAACATACAAACACACTAAGCAAACGCAACCTGCACACACACACACACACACACACACATACACACAGTATATATATATATATATATATATATATATATATATATATATAGAGATTGATTATTGTTTGCCTAACGACCCCACCAACAGCTAGGTTATACAGGGGTACGAATGAGCTGGTGATTATGAATGTATGAAGTGATGATCAGTGAGAGGGCATTTACAAAAACCCATGCGTTATGCGGGATTCGAACCCACGCCCAACGGTGACTTCAGTTTCTGAAGCGGTGCCTCAGCTGACCGAGCTACCGAGGGAGGCCATATATATATATATATATTATATATATATATATATATATATATATATATATATATATATATATATATTATATATATATACATACATATATATATATATATATATATATATATATATATATATATATATATACATATATATATATATATATATATATATATATATATATATATATATATATATATATATATATATATATATATATATATATATATATATTATATTAGTCTAGGCTAATGCCGAGATGGTTCCCACAATATAGGCCACGACCGCTTCCTCCCAACAACTATCCTATCCCATAGAGCGAGGGGTTACCAACTCCTGAAATCTGGTGTACACTTGTCGTGAGATCTTCCTGAAAATTGAAATCCCTTGAAATCTTCTAGGAATCCCTTAAAATCTACTGGAAATACCGTGAAATTCCTTGAAATCTGAAATCAGGTGTACACCAAATTTTCAAGTTTTTCACCCCTCAGATAAGAGTCATTAATAAGACACTTGTGAAACCCATGAGGTACAAAAAAAACAACATAGATCCCGAAAAATGGAGATTCAATAACCAATTAGTATAATCAATCAAAAATCGATCATGTTCATTCATTTTGGAAGCTCCCGAAAACAATAAGCTCTCGAGTCTTTGGCGACTGAATTGGTTGGTGGGAGGAAGGGGAGGGAATCGTCAATTATCAACACAGTACCTGCATGTGTGTTAGTGAGCAACAAATTACACAAAAATTATGTTCAACCGATTTGATTAAGAAATTTGAGTTTCATGCTAGGTGGTGAGATCAACCAAACCAAATGAAAGTGTTGTCTGTGCGATAGAAATCAAAACCATTGGACATCAGCAGAGAAATAACCGTCTTGAATAGATATCATATATAGTAGTAAAAATAACAAGGCAACTACATTCAAAAATTATATTTCAGTTCTGAAAAAAATTTGATGAATAAAGTTCTGATGAAATTGGAAAAATCGATTTTTCAAGGGGTTGACCGATCTTTAATCGATCATCAATCAATCGATGCTATCCCCAATATATAAATATATGTTTATATATATATATATATATATATGTTTATATATATATATATATATATATATATATATATATATATATATATATATATATATATATATATATATATGTATATGTATATATATATATAAATATATATATATATATATATATATATATATATATATATATATATATATACATATGAATATATATATATATATATATATATATATATATATATATATATATATATATATATATATATGTGTGTGTTTTTTGTGTGTGTTGTACGTGCGTGCTCATATGTGGACTCTAGAATCCGATTTGGGCTGCAGAACCAAACATATCTCTGTAATTCAATATCTCTCCATGGTAGACCTCAAACATACACACATCCACAGAAATGCAATATACCGATCCAGTTATTGTCCGCTCCTATGTAATCACCAGTAGGCGTAAAATGACTTCTGTAAAATTGTCTTACCTCTCGGTTTATTCTTATCGACAGAGTTTTCTTTGAAGTTTTCCAATTCGATCTGTTCTCGATTTGTTGGCATATCTCCGTGCTCCGCAGTGGTATGTCGCGGGCCGTTTCAGTTCTTCGGGACGGTTTTACGTCAACACATGCGGTGTTCCAGTGATAAGGGTAAAGGGCCAATCGGGTCGCCTAATGGGTCCGAAAAAAAAAATATTTGCGTGTGGAGAGGAAGTATGTGAAAGGAAGAGAAGAGAGAAAGAATGAGAGTGATATGGCACAGAACGGTTTACGTCTACCAATGTTAATAATACTGATGTTTCGGAATCGAAAAGTCTAGTTTTCTTGTAAACATTAAATAATAAATCGTGGTTAAATAACGTTCGATTTTTAAAAAATACTTCGATTTAGGAACGCACGCTTAGAATAGTAAATGTACAGGTTACACACTCTCTAATACTACTGTGGCGGTGATACAAGACAAGTCTAACGTGACTACCAAGGACAGGTCCCACGTCCTGGGAGTCCTGGCATTCGTCTTATCAGGTTTTGGGGAGAGGGGGGAGGAAGGTGTGATGAATAACAAAAGCCTCATGGTCAGAATCCATGTCGCGGGAGACGCCGGGTACAGTCATGTTCTGGGGTCATGTTGCCTGACGGACAGAGGATTATGTACAGAGGATCACTGACGAGTACAATGTTTGTCAGATGTAGCGGCAGGGCACACAACAACATGACACTCACACAGAAAGCACGCTCACGGAGTAATGCTAAAACATAATCAACACAAACGAAACAAAATTAACAAAACGAAATTAAATTGAAAATGGGAAGACGAAGTAGAAATCATAATATTATAGAGCAGCAAGCAAACGCAATCACACTATAAATATGGATACGAAAAGAAGAAAAAATAAGCAAGCAGGTAAGCAAGGACATTTTTATACAAAATAAATCATCAATACGATTAAAACTATATACAAGCAGGCTAATGTAGAAAAGAAATACAATAATGAGTGTCTAATTCATCGGGCCATACATCGAGCTAGTCTATGTCACCTCATGCAGGCGTTGCTGTCGTTTCAATCAGGTAAGATTTACCCAAATCAACCCAATCTATATCTATAGGTAATCAACCTTCACAAGTAACTAATGTTGATTTGTTGTAATTACTTGGAAAACGCTATATGTAAACCACATTGACAGACGATTTCTTCGTGTATGAAGAAATTGGGAGTGATATGAGTTGAAGAGACAAAAAAAGTTGTATCTCTTCTCCAAAATTGCTAGCTCCATTTTTAGTTTGAAAAAAAATTCAATTACGTTCGTTATTTAGGTAATTAAAACTTGATAAGTATTATATTCTTTGAGAAATTTTTTTCGAAAGTTTGCTTTTCTTCTTCTCTTACGGGTATTCTCACAAATTAGAGAAAAAAATACCTGTTGAAAATCTCCACAGACTTTACAGTTCCACGTTAGATGAAGGTTGATATTGAAAAAAGTAAGTATCATTCATGGTGATCAGCCAAACTGTGTGACCTGTGCATTGCGTACAAAAACCTTACAAACAAGGCTCCGTAAGAGTAGCTTAGAGTTAGAGGTCTTTGCTAACGCTCATCTAATAAGTTGGGTAACAGTCAGATTGTGTAAAAGATTCAAGCGTGAAAACATGGTCTGTTGAGAATACCTATATTTAGGCCTATATATGATAGTTTATCAAGATATTACGAATAAAACAACGAAACTATACATTACAAAAAACAAATATAGTTATAAATATACAGTCTCATATTATGAATTTTTCTAAATATCGAATTGAAAATAACGTAAATTTACGTACTTTAACCACGCTTTTAGCTCAATTTGTGTACATTACGGAAGCGTGTTTTTTTATGTATACCTAGATTACTCAATGACTCGATGATATACGTTCCTAATTTGAACAAATTCTGTCTTGTCGTTTTCCCATTATTCTTGAAGTTTAATAAACGCCTGAATGTTATGCAAAGCACGAGTAAGAATGGGCGCGTTGTACTGACGAGAGATGAAGCTGACTCCAACCATAGAGAAGTATGCTCCAACGTTCCCCGCGATAGTGATGTGAAATGAGGGAAAAGGTCACTCGGAACCTTAATTTATCAAATGACCGAATGAACCAACTTTGGGCTTGAACCATCCGTGCGCTCAAGATGTGAGATGGGGGGACGGTCGATCGGAAAATTCATCTCTCATCGCTACAAAGTACAAACCCAATTCTGTTTCAAGATCAGCAATTCTTCCTGAATTAATTCAATTTTCATGCTTTTACTACTAAACCTCAAAACAGATCATTCGTTTCTAAATAATTCGACCATCTGTTTGTGTTTCTTGGGTATGATAAAAGAGAGTTAATTCAATAGTAACCCCCCCCTCCCCCCCCCCCCCCACCACACGTTCCCATTGGATGGTAGTAGGACAATTTGCCAGCAGACAAATTGCCAGGCACCTGTTTTAGGAGGGGAGAACAATTTGCAAGGCTAGATCATGGGGGGGCACTTTCAAGCCTGGCAAATTGTCGTCCCACCAAACTTTGACTGGCAAATTGTCCTCCCCCCATGATCTAGCCTGGCAAATTATCCACCCCCCCTAAAACAGGTGACTGGGAAATTGTCCGCTGGCAAATTGTACGTACACCCCATTGGTAATCCCAACTCTCAAAAAGCCTTTCATCGACGCCTTTTTGATTTGCATACATGCTTATCTAGATCTCAAGAAATTAACGATTGATTTTCTCGACATATTCTTTGAATGAATAAAACACTGAGAAATATAATTACACGTACCTATGTCAACACTTGCGTTAGGTATATCATTCTATTTTTATCCCCTTAACTCATCGTGACGCATTTTTCACGACCAACATTGAAGAGAATGAATCTCACTATGAAATTCTGAAGTTTGATTGCGTTGTGTAATATTTGTCGAGGTGTTTTGTAAGAAAATTACATTTTTTACCCCTCTTTTGAACAGGGTGGTGATGGGTGCTCAAGGGCAGGAGCACCTTGCCCCCAGGTTGATTTTGAATTGGCATGGTGTTATCTAGCCCTGAACTGAATTTTATGCTGGTCACCAGAGATGCAATATTTTCACCCTTACTGACCGCACTATAACCACTGATCTCGATCTCATGGTTAGCGTATTGTAGCGAACTGCCCGTAAGCGAGTGAAGTCGCAAGGAAGCATGGCGCTGATCAGTGGCCTATGGATCCCCCAATGGAGTTGGCCCGTCGGTCATTTTTGCCGTCGGCCATCTTGCACCTGAAGCTATACGTCACCCGTAAACTAGCCAATGAGCGGATATCATTTTACATGCCACTTTTTTTTTTTTTTACATGCCAAAATTCAAAAATTTTAATTCTGATAATCGTTTTCCGCATCAAAAAACAAGAAGTACTTATATCGATACTAAACACAATCTAAATATACCATATAAAAACAAATTAATTGGACAGCAGCATATAGATTATTTAGGTCCAAAAATATGCAATCTAATTCCTATTGAATTAAGAAAAATTATAAATAATAACTTGTTCAAATTCAAAATTTCAAATTGGATATTTAAATCAGGTCGAGAATATTGTTCTAACTTAATCAAACTTTAAAAAAATGATACTAAAATAAGATGTATGATTTTATGTGTATTGATAACCGATTTCGTATTTAAGCTAACTATTTACATCTAACATTTCTTTCTGACTGAACTGATTTATCTCTTTGTCTTTTCTTTGCTATGCCCGCACACAAGGAACTTTCCTTATGCGGGTTTCACACATTTATTAATTTAATTTATAGTGCTTAAATGAAATGTAACTTATTGCTTGTTATATGTTTTCTTTATTAATTATTGTTCAGTTAATATGTGCATATATGTGTGAATAAAAAATATTGAAATTGAAATTGAATTGAAGTTGAAACAGGAAATATAATCGATATTTTTACTTGGGCTAGAAATATTTACTAGGGTTAGAAATAATCAGGAAAATTATTTCCGCCCCATACAAGATTTATCTATAGAATTTCTAAAGCCATCTGAATCTGATAGACTTACGCGCTGATGTTGATGTCCAAAGCCATTCATAATCTCTTCGATCGAAGTGCATAACTATCTGTGTCAGTGGCCAAGATGGCGGTCAAGAATATTGCCCAGAGACCGCAATGATCTCGGGCCACGCTACCCCCCTGGCCCAGTGAAGACATCTTTGGCAGACACATTAGGCCTAGTATATACTCTTCTACTACTTACTGACTTCACTCTTCTCTTACAACCGTACGCTATCCATGTGATGGAGATCAGTGACATAACACGGTTTTCTCATACGGAGCTCTGAGTCGGATCAATGACTTGATCAATTGATTGTTATGACTGATAGTAATTCTTCTGAGAAAAACCTCTGTAGGAATCAGCGTATCTTTCGGCGTCTTTTCATATGACTTACACCCACGTTTTTTGTATTTGTATAGCCTCTGACCATCAAAATACCACGGTCTTGTACAGCGAGACATTTTGGAGAAAGATCAAATGAAAATAAAAATCATCGTTCCACCTGCATGTAAGTATTTCACTTGAATTACTCCATATATTCATTAATAAATACTGGAC
>OZ023327.1:47729267-47784267 GCA_964007535.1 Brachyptera risi | reverse complement strand
TCTTCTAATATTTATCTCAGAGAACATCAGAAAGCCAACAATGTGTATTCTCTTAGGCATTGGCCGATAAGCCTTGGAAGAAGGCATAGGCCTACTGCTTCCAGCTGCTGCCAAGTTGAGAGAACGCATAGGCCTACTCAAACGTCACGAAACCAGTAACTACAAAAGTGTACGTACCTACAAGTTGGTCCAAATCTTCATAGTCACTTCTAGGTTTATTAACCATCCTCAAAATCACGCAACAATAGAATATGAATCCCAAGATCTATGTTATTAAAAATACAAACTTAAAATGTAGCTCCTCGACGCCATATTTGATCTACCTACGCAGATTTCATATCGATAATCGACAGCAACGTTCTGGCGCGAACTGCAGTTGAGGATGCATTATTTGAGTACTGTCATTGCGCATACAGCAAGAAAAGTAATTCCCCAGTTTGATTAAGAATTAACTTAATTATTGTTTGATCAACGACACTATCAACAGCAAGATTATTTGTGGGTGCAAATGAGTGGATAATAGATGGGTGATGTTTACAAGAAACCCAAACAAGAGTCAAACCCAATTCGATGACGGTTTTTAAGGCTGTGCCTTAGCTGGTTGACCTAAATGGGCAACTGTATATGTACGCAAGATTTTTTAGTGAGAATTTGGAATTTTTTCAAACTGGGTAATCTGTCTAATACGAAAATTTTAAAAAGTACAGTATGATGTAACAATAATCATATAAATGATGTCAAATTATTTCAAAAAATTCAATTCATTTTGAAAAAAACAGTTTTTCTGATCGTATTAATCTTGAATTAAGGATTCAAACATTGTATTTGTTTTTGGAATATATTGTCAAATATCAGTATTCAGTATCCATCTTTTTACTAGCAAACCCTGCAAACTTTGGTCTTCTAGGCTCAAAACTACTTGACAAATTATCTGTGGGTCAAAGGTAATTACATATCAGAATCTTAATTAGGTTATTGGAAAATGATGTGTAATCTGAATTCTTCCCAAAATCTCTGATCCAAATTGTGAAAAATGAGAAACATTTAATGGATTCAAATCAAAATTCAATGTTTTGACCACCCTTCCACCCCCAATTGGATAGGTAATTTGAAGACCTCAATTTCTTCTTGAAATCACCTATTCTCACCTGAATATATCCTAAAATGTTTGCACTTTCATCACTGAACCTTGAACACTGTCCCATCCCTATCCACTAAAATACAACAGACTCGTTTCAGGGGTAGTTTTATGAGGCGAACCCAAGAGAATTTTGCTTGTCGCCCAGTTGATTTTGAATAGGCATCAAACTTACTTATAGTTAAAGAAATAGCATTGGTATCTGAGCTGACCATCAACTTCAAACTTGTGTTTGAGATAAACCTAGGAATAGCAGTTTGCTATAAATGGACCTTATTCTCTCGAAATTAATTTCACAATAATACAACTTTTGTTTTTTTGAAAATGTATTACTCGCAGTCGCTGTCACAGTGCAGCGGTTGGTATAGGTAACCTCTTGCAAAGTTGTTCAGTAGTGCGTAAGACATTGTAACATTTGGTTTTGTCCAACAGGTAATTCTCTACTTTTTTTCACGGTCATCACACATCAATTTTGTTTTCTGTTATTAATTCATAAATATAAATTGTTTTGTCATGATGACCAACTATGTTGTCTCCCTTTAAAATATGAATGTATTTTCACCATAATTGAATTCAGGCAATGAATACCAAGGTGGAATTCCGAAGACATCATCCCATTGGCACCGGAAATTTAGAAGTAAACAAGTCGTTGATTCTATACTCTGATCATGCAAATTGCCCGCCCACAACAGACGAGCAACTGTGGAAGCACAGGGGTGTGGCATGACAAGCTGTCCGACAACAAACCAAGGAGGGTTTATATATACATGTACATAGATAAAACCATCTAGAATGGTCTCTGAGGAATGTGGAAAATACGTCTCGATGTGGAGAGTCACGTAGACCAAACGTTCTAGAAACAATTTCGAAATATATCATGCAAAACGCGTGGCAACAGAGAGGACACTTGAAACCAAGCGACCGACCTGAACAGACGCACAACGCGAGAATACCAGATGAGTACGAAGCAGGGGCCGAGGCCACTGGTAACAATTAAAATATGAAGAACAAGCATTTCCATTGTTGAGAACGTAGCAACAACCAGAGGTCCATTGTCAAAGTCCATAGTTGATCATCCAGGCCAATTGACGATGTGACCAGCGTGTCCGCGTCGTAGCAGTGGAAGACCCCCCGGGTGCGAAGAAAGGCCGTCAAGACCAGCCGTCACCATAACCACGGAACGGTTTTGAATTGTATTTGATTTTGTATTTGAATTTGAACGTTAAGTCATATTAAATAGCAGTGCTCACTTCAAAATTCAACATTTTAGAATTCAATTAATCAAAGGTAATGGGTAGGCCACCAGAATTACGAAAGTAAATGTAGTTTTTTTTGTTACGGATTAAAAATATAGAAATCATTCAATATTTCAGTTATTTGTGATGCACTAGTTTTGTTTTATTTGTGTTTGGAAATGTAAGATTTTTTATTAATCAGTAAATGAGTTAATTTTTATTCGAGTTTTTCAACTTCTAGGTAGTAGTACCTTGAATAATTAATTCCAACCTTCAACTAATTCCACAGGTTATCTTCAGATTTAGTGAGTTTAGTTTTTGTCAAAAAAAACGCCCAAACCTCTGGTTCGAAAGAGCGGGAACTTGAGGCAGTGACTGAATTGATTCATTGTTTATTCAAAAGTTTAAGGGGGTACATGCACGGGTTTTATACAATGGTGAAATTCATCTTTACCATTTTATTTTTATGTTCACGAACCAGTGACATCGGAGAAAATGCATATGAAAACCAAGATAATTTCATACTCTTTAATTGATATAACGTATTTTTTCTAGTTACTTTGTCAGTTTTAAGATAATACGTCACGAATCACAAAAAATGTGATGGAATTTAACCATTGACGTGATATTTCACAAACTCTTCACTCTATAGCATTGTTTTTTCTCTCAAGTGTGTATCATTGTACGACCCAGGGGGTGCATTCCTGTACAATTGGTTTTATCTAGATAATCCTAGTCTAAGTTAATATCGTGTTAATACCGGTTTTAGAGAGGTTTAACTTCGTATTCCTGTACGAGTTTTATAGTAGGTTTATGTTAGTACGTTGGTAAAACAGTTTTGTGACAAATGTTCTTACAAATCAGCTAAAATGTACCTAAGTATCATCCAATTTCAACGAAACTTGAACTAAATCAAATCTCAGCCTAAAGCACAATTTTCAATGAAATTAAATGAAAAACAAAAAGTTGACGTTAGTGGGATCGAACCCCGTCCGTCTTACTCTGAATGCAGCCGCGCTAACGATGCAACCGATCTAGCAATGTGAAATTCTGCTCGAAGAACAACATGAGTATACAAGCTTCGAAAAGAATTCTGGCAAATGAATTATTAATAATAAAACTGATGATAAAATTATTTCAAAACATTCACATTCCGTTGCCTTCAGTTCTTATTCTAGAAATTGCATTCCCGTGACGATATTCACTATATTAGATATTTAAATTAATATTTGAAATCTTGAAGTGGATCTTAAAACACGATAAAAACCCGCTCTTTGGCAGGTTTAAGTTAATCCTGCTTTTTTGGTATTATTTCTGGGTCTATCTTTTTAGGAATACCAAGTTAGTACCAATATCACTGAAACCGGATTAAATCGTACAGGAATGCGCCCCCAGGGGGTGCATTCCTGTACGATTTAATCCGGTTTTAAGTGATATTGGTACTAACTTGGTATTCCTAAAAAGATAGACCCTGAAATAATACCAGAAAAGCAGGATTAACTTAAACCTGCCAAAGAGCGGGTTTAGCGTGTTTTAAGATCCACTTCAAGATTTCAAATATTAATTTAAATATCTAATATAGTGAATATCGTTACGGAAATGCAATTTCTAGAATAAGAACTGAAGGCAACGGAATGTGAATGTTTTGAAATAATTTTACCATCAGTTTTATTATTAATAATTCATTTGCCAGAATTCTTTTCGAAGCTTGTATACTTATGTTGTTCTGAGAGCAGAAACTTACATCGTCAGATCGGTGGCGTCGTTAGCGCGGCTGCATTCAGAGTAGGACGGACGGGGTTCGATCCCACTTTGGTCATCTTTTTGTTTTTCATTTAATTTCATTGAAAATTGTGCTTTAGGCTGAGATTTGATTTAGTTCAAGTTTCGTTGAAATTGGATGATATTTAGGTACATTTTAGCTGATTTGTAACAACATTTGTCAAAAAACTGTTTTACCGCCGTACTAACATAAACCTACTATAAAACTCGTACAGGAATACGAAGTTAAACCTCTCTAAAACCGGTATTAACACGGTATTAACTTGGACTAGGATTATCTAGATAAAACTAATTGTACAGGAATGCACCCCCAGGGGTTGTTCCAGTTTCAAGTATCTACAACCAATAGTTTGTTAGTAAGAAATTATAAATCGAAAATCGTTTTGAATTGAGCGCTGTAAATGCACGTATTTTTTTAAAGAAAACTGTAGTGGACTTGTGCGCTATTATTCGCTGACAGTGATCGAGGAATGTGCGAACTAAGTAAGAGTCTAGACTTGATAGAAAAAAGAGGTAGGTAGAGGGATGGGAGATATTCGGTGATCCTAGATGGCATCGTATTTTCTGTTTAGGAGTGCAGTCGTCTTTTGAGGCTGAACTAGTAAATGTGAATCCAACGCTCCATGACTAGGTAGGCTAGCTAGTAGGGCTGTTGACACCACAACATAAATATTGGAATATAAATAATTTTCATATAAAATTAATGACAATCACTAAATAATGCAATAGTGATTTAAATTAATGACAATCACTAGAATTAGATAATGCGCAGGTGATTTTGATGATGGTGATTATTGTTTGCTTAACGACCCCACCAACAGCTAGATTATACGGGAGTACGAATGCGCAGGTGATTATGAAACTATGACGTGAAGATGATGATTATTGTTTGCTTAACGACCCCACCAACCGCTAGGCTATACGGGGGTACGAATGCGCAGGTGATATGAAACTATGATGTGATGATAAGTGAAATTACGTTTACAAAAACCCATGCCTTATGCGGGACTTGAACCCACGCCCAACGGTGACTTCAGTTCCTGAAGCGGTGCCTCAGCTGACCGAGATACCTGCAGTGCTCAAGTTGAAGTACACATCGTGTTGCTGATTCAGCCACGCATTTTTGCTATGGCAAAACTTGACACGTTATCACTAGTGTACTGGAGATGTTGATTTGATCGATGTTTTCAATAAAAATTGTCAACATCAATAATAGTTCCCGAGTGCTAATGCAACCACATTTATTCTGTCATTGAATAAAGTTACAATCACAAAAATTTCCATCAGTCGTGAACTATTTACAATGTATCTGAATCTAATGCGTAGAATATCATGGCAAAAAAATAAAGAAATCAATAAACTTGAATTCAGTTGATTAAAAGAGCATCGTGAACAAATAACAGGTTGACACCAATTTACTCAATTAGAACTGTACGATTTGTTTTAGTCAAATCATAAATCACAAGAACGTTGGTGAAAACATTATATGCGTGAACCACACATTCACACAACACACATTGAAATCGGATTTCAAAAAAATCGAGGATTTATCTCGTAATTCGAAAATTCTGTAGCCATCTTTGTATCATGATGCAATGTGGAGAAATATTGAAGAAATACGTCTTTTACGATTTCATACACCTTCGTAAATCGTTCATTCACCAACAAATAGACCACATATATTTCGTTATCCTAGGTAAATAAATTCAATGAAAAGTAAGTCCACATGTCTCTACTGAACTTGATGGTGGAAACAATTTATAGATATCGGTGATTATTAATTGAACCGCCTCAATTCATGGCGGCGTATAAGTACGTAAAAAACGTATGAATCAAGGACCATCATCAACATGTTGAAAATACGTTTATTCATTTATTTTCATACTCGCGAAAAAATTAATACTATAAGCGGTATCAACAATTTTTATCATTTTCGCTCAAGTGGTGGTAAATTATAGATATAAAAGAGGAAGTTTATCTACCACAATTAATTATAATCGTTGAAATCGTAATGAACACAAATGTGTGATCAATCAAGAATTTTCATTTGCGGGATGAGACTTGATTTGTCACCAAATCGTGGCTTTCAATAATAGTTCTTGGTTTTGAACAGGTAGGAAATATATTTTGATGGAATAAATGAGAGATCTGATTCTGTACTTTTATTTCGGCCATCCTTTGACCATATTTGAAAATTGAAAAAGTTGTTCAATTATCATCTCGTGTTCTGTAATTATGCAATGACAACAATATACTCATTTTAGATACAAATAAAATCATTCATGAGTGAGGTTGTGTTCATTCAACAAAAGAAAAGGTAAACGAATCTACCAGGCTGGACAATAGGTCGACTGCAAGTCTACGGTTCAAGATGATTGACGTGTCTGAGGAAGGGTAGATGGACAAAGTGTGGATGTATCTTGCAGTCGGTGCGGGGGAAGCAGCCTTACACGGAGGAGCGACGTGAACCAACATCGACCATGGTCTGAGACCGACTGAGCTGTTACAAGTTTTAGGCAAGCCTGTATCCCCTTAATTCATTCAGTTTCAACATGTAGGATCTTTGGGAGGTTTGCACAGGGTAGAAAAAGTTTGATGTAAACACTTACTTCCACAAATATCATATTAATATAATTAATATAATAAATCACTATAAAGATCCCAGTTACTACTTAGGGTACGTTATATAAATAAATAAAGATAACTAATTAATGTAAAACAAACTCACAAATACTGTTATAAATCATACTGACTTTATAGTACAATTCAGTAAATATAAACCATAGGAAGTAAAAATATTAACAAAAATTCAACTAGTACGGTAGAGCGGTTTCAAAAGAAATCCCAATACTAAAATGCTATGTATTAAGAGACCACTTTAGTTCTTTAATAGTAGACCAATAGAACTAAATCACATTTCATATGATAGCCTATAGCCAGATGAAAAGTATCGTAACAGCTTGCTTGGCGGAGAGCACTAGAACAACCTCATTTGCGTTGGCCGGGCGGCAAGTACATTGGCTGTTGATTGCGATTCACTCTTGCCAACTTGACAGTAGCAGATTTAACAAAAGGTCGTGACCCTCCTCGGCGGAACTCTACAATCCCTAGAAAATAGAATGCGCTTTATATTTTATTGTTTCAATATTTGCGAGATCAGAACTAATATGTGCACAGTCCAGCATGAGCATGAGCAGGATGCATTGGATCACTTTGAAAGTGTATGAGGGGTGGCAACGCACCATGCGGGAAAGGGGGTATTGGATGCGGAGGAGGCATTTCATAAGCCGCACATTTTTTTGTATATAGCTATGAATTAGGCCATCTTGACTTGAATATCCCTCGAAATGAATGTTGTGATGCTGTTTCTTTATACTTTAAACAAAAAATTGAAATCTTTCAACTTCATTTCCTTTCAATGGAAGATCAATCTCAGAGAGAAGATTTCTCTCACTGTTCAGAATTCTCACTTTTCATACAATGAGTTTCAACGAAAGTCAATAAAACAAAATGGTATACCTACACATGCAAAACTTGTTCTTAACCCCACTGAAATTTTGAAAGGAGTAGCATTGTAACCTCCCCCATTCTGGCTCCAGTGCAAGTCAGCAATGGTTGCTCCATTACTGCGAGACTGAGTCACATACACTAGGTAGGTGTACTAGACTTCATTAAGAAAACTAATGACTCGAGGTCTGGATGGTGCACGTCATGCAATGGTATTAGTTATTACCATACATCAAACATATGGCAATGAAATAAGTACGTAGCTAGATTAAGCTCTAGATTCAGTCTAGGCGGCAACTGGCGTGTAGTCTTTACCTGCTAGGTAATTATATAGTACACCTTATATTTCAACTTCATGTAACACAAAAGTATCCATAGCCAATTTGTTGATCAAACTCCCCCCAAAAGACATACTGTACCATGTATAAAGGCAAATTGCTGGTTTGCCCTACGTAGTTCAATACTCGGATTTTTTAATGGTTGATAACAAAAATTAATGCTATTTTCCTCGCATTGATAAAACTTGAAATGAAAAATAATGTTTATGAAAAAAGTTGCTATGCTTGTAGAAATAAATGATCATTAAGGGTGTGCGAGCACTCAAATTTTCGAGTTTCGAGTTCGATTTCAAATTTAGCTGAATATAGGCCTACACATTTTTTTTTACAATTTTTCTGTACCTCTATTATTGTCCGAGATGAAAAAAATTACTTAATTAGTAAACACTGCGTTTAATTAATTTAAAACGTGTTTTTTCCAGAATTTTGGGTTCAGAGGTATACGAATCTTGGCCTAACATCGGTCAAAAACACGTTTTTTATTTTTGTAATTGGGCCGTCTATACATACTATACGTACGGCGTGTTGAAAATGGTCACTATATGGTAATATGAAATACCTCGTTTTGTTGACAGTTATTGTATTGTAAACTCAATTGTTATGGTGACGATGATTGCAACAGATTGATGTTTAATAGGCTAATAAAGTAACACTGTAAATCAGTAAATCAGTAAATTTGAATTTTAAAAAATGAATGAAAAAATTATGGCAAATGTTATTATTGGGCGGTTCAAATGTCAAAGAAACACTGCTCATAGCATCCCGCATGTTGCCCATATGTCATCTTGAGACATATCACACAAGACGTGTCCGTATCTGGTGCCTGATACTATGTCAATAGATCGCGCAATATATGGGAGCGTATTAACCACCTTATTATGAATTTTGGACGTTTAGAAATCGACAATAAAACATACATGGACTGTAGATAAGATGCTGGGACAAGGGGCAAGCTAAAATTGAAGTTGAAAACAAACACACTTTGTAATCTAGAAGTGAGAAAATATTTTTGGTTCAGCAGTAAACTTTTTCGGCCTTTTATTGTCAATGTTATACTGGTGGTCTAGTGCCGTGAGGCCATCTACACATAGCTGAATCAATGGGTCTAAATTCTACAGACCGAGATAAAAAAATTACTTGAATAGTAAACACTGCATTCATTAGATATGTGTCTGACACTTGAAATTGAACAATAATTTTAAAGTTTCAAACTGGTGTTTGTTAACAAAATAATGCCACTTGGATACCATGAAATATTCAAGATATTTAATCTTGCAGATAGTTAGAGACCTGAAAGTATTCGGGGCAGGGAGAAGGGGGCTAAACACGTGGGTGAGACTGAAAAAATAGAACTATAAGCTAAAAAACATCATTTTTTTTCAATTCGAATTTTCGTTCTTGCAGTCCCTTAAAATTCGAATCAGCAAGGGTTAACTGTAAGTACTTTTCAAAACGGAATGCAAACTCAATATTTAATAGGGCCTAGAAGACCTAATCGTTTTTCTTTCAACTTGAACTCGAAACTCGCGATTTCTCTCAAAACTCGAACTAGACTCGAACTTGAATTCTCAAACTTGCACACCCCTAATAATCATTATACAAATCATGATGAATGTATTGACTGAACATATAAGTAAAGTATCAACATTTTGCATGTTATTTGATCGCCCTCTGAGCTTGACTATGCGAAGTATGTGTACTTGAGAAATAAGTGACATTACTAATCTGAAGATGATGCAATGTGGTAACTCTAGTACATAATCGGGTAACTCTAGTACATAATCGAGTAAAACATGGCAAGCTCAAATGTGTGATAAACTAGCGACTAGTGCCACTATGCAAACTACTACACACTCGTGAAACATGACAACTTCCCTGACCTGAGAAGTGGCTTTGGTTGAAGTTTTGCTGTTGCTGTGCTATTGTATCTGAAGTGTTATAATAGCCTTCGCAGGGTTGAGCTGCCGCATGTCCTAACCCGTCCTAGAACATGAGCCACAGACAAGCAGCAGGTGAAACTACACGCCACTAACAAACCCAACAGTCACAAAAACGCAACTAACAATCACTTGGGGAGTTGTTTCATGTTTGTATTTCCATGGAGAGCACCACTGTTTCTTTTGTTGTTCACATGGTAGGCCTGTACTTGGTGAGGATGTTGGGAAGTATCATGTCATACTATTATTAGGATCTGAGACAGGAATTAGGTTAAAGGGGTTACTGATAACCTCAACCCAACATAATCAGCAACTTCAAGTCAGGTCTAAGCACTTCCCACTCGCTTAACGTACCAATTATTTGAATGTTATCTAGATCTCAATTTTGGTTGTATCATATTAGTGATAACTTTGGGGAGCAAATTAGGAACCAGGTAATTTCGAAACAATATCGAGATCCATTGCTCTGCAGTTTCAACAAGAAAACACTTAATCTTGATCACCATCAGGTACCCATGATGGTTAGCAGGCAGCCATATAACCAAATGAGCTGAGAACCATACAGCCTGTTGATTATCACAGATTCCTGAAGATAACGAGTGCCATCTTGTCAAAATCGAGCAACAGATCTTTTCAGAACAAACAACTTTTTTCAACGATTTTCTTCCATCTACACCATTCCTTTCAATTCCCACTATTTACTGTTACAGTAAAGTTTGCTGACAACTAGGTCACTCTTACCTCTGTGAATGGAATGCAGTCATCTTGCAAGACTTCTTCATGATTGCCAAACTCCAGAAATCTCACGACACATGTTCTTTGAGAAACACCAGTCACTTCAGCATTGTAATACTGAAATCATAACACAGATTTACTCATTACACCTAGTTGATAGGATTTGTAAAAATACGCTAATTGAATGTGTTAGTCTAGGTGAATCTAGAATCAATACATCTTTTACGTATTCATCAATTAATGAATGGCATTGACATTTTAAAAACATTTTAATGTTATAGTTGTTCATTTTCTTTTCAATTACCTCTTGACAAGTATGTACAGGTTCACTACAAGCTCATCATGATGAGGTAATGTTCTACTTATGTTACAACTAACCTTGACTCTTACCATCACTACTATTCTTTTCATAGGTTATGAAAAAACCCAATTTAAATATGATAGGGTCGGGAGCTGATGGATGGGCTGGAGGTGATCCGAGTAATTTGGCAAAAGTGAAATAACTTCTGTTCGAGATAACTTCGTTGTTCTAGTACGTAATCTCTTATTATCTTAAGAAAAATGTCTCTGCCAAATGTCAAACCACCCAGAAATGTATTCATCTCATTCAATTATGATGTAATTTTGCTCATTTTACTACTCTCTCTAGATATACTGCATACAACTGAAATGATCAATTTCTTCCAGCAGTACAGCATCTTGGACTCTTGTATCAACACTTCAGTTGATGGCCTGATGCTGACTTGAAAAAGTGATCAAGAATCTCCAAAGAATCCCTTTCCAAGACAGCTATAACCAAAGTCCTAACAGAATTCCAACTTGGAATTGGATTAACAGACTCTTGATAACCATTATAATCATCTCCAAGTAGATTGCAGACTACAACATCGACTCTGGCGACATGGACAAAGTTGTTCCACTCCATGTACTCTTGCCACTCTCACATGGCTGCAGCTTCAATACCTGCTTTACAACCCGCATAATCCGTTCCCTTCCTTCCGCATGCCAACCCTCATAGCTAAGATGCTGTGAGCTTGCACACCAGAGAATAGCTAGGTTTTGCTTTGCCCCAAGCCTCAACCTTAATTAACACAGATCCTTGTATCATTCTCCCCCTCTTTTCTCCTTCCAAAACTTCCCCCCCTCACTCATTTGCTTCAACACCCTATCCACTAAATCGCTATTCTCTTCTACAGCCACAACCCCCTCCATCTCAACATTTTAATCCACACCGCACCCACGTCTAGCTTCCCCTCTTCACCCCTCTCTCTTGCTACATGCAACCCCTTCATTTTACCTGAACATACAGTTGGTCATCATCATCATTATCTTCTACCATTACTGTTGTCTCTGCAATGCCAATTCGAGTAGCCAAAAAGTTGAAAATATCTCGTACATGTTATTGAGTATGAATCTAGATTTTCTGTCAACAGGGTTACTACAATGTGTGTCTCAACTAATCAACTTCCGCAAGCTGCAGTTCATTCTTTCCCTTCTACCCAATTCATAGATGTGCGTTTAATTTTGTAAACAAATCATCTATATTTTGTGCTCCATTGCGTCTATTACCAGCATTTTTAAAATGGTCAGATGCAAAAGTTTTTCGTGAAATAACATGTTATTGTATGCAATAGGATTGACCAATACTGGTTTTAGTAATACGTATACATTTGTATATAAGGTAGTTGAATCTTACCATATTATCTTCCCAGTACTTGGCCATACACTTGTCTCCCTTGTGCCAGACCCATGCCTTGCTCTCTTGTATATACTGATTCGACTGATTTTCAGAACCCATGCCAAACGAGTGGTAATCACCGCCGAACCCACTCCCAACTTGGCCTGATTTATAACCAAAGTCCATAGGAAACATAGAATTCTGACTTGGAATTGGATTAACAGACTTTTGATAACCATTATAATTATCTCTACTTAGATGTTGCGAGTTCAATTTTGTAGTCAAATCATCTATATTCTGTGTTACATTGCGTCCGTTTCCAGGGTTTTCAAAACGGCCACGATTCTTATCGGCATCGCTTTGCGGTCGTGCATTACGGTTTCTAGAGTCATAACTAGAAGCAGCAAATGACTGGTCGCGACTGTTTGGAAACTCGTCCCTGCTTTTCAAGCTATTCGACGTTGGATTCTGAGCATTCCAATGAGATGACGAAGAGAAGTTAGTCTCCGAGAAAGACGGTGATGACCAGTTCTGTTGCTGTTGTGGTGGTTTATCTTGTTGCTGGTAGCGTTGCTGGTTTTGAAATCGTGGTGGTTTCTGTTGATACAAGGACACAGCTTGTCGATCAGAATTGCCATGTCGATTCCTATCGTATCTGTCGTCTCTGGTGTTCGTATTATATGAGTTATGTCCCCTTCCTCGAGGTGCGCCACCACCTCTAGCGCCACGGGTTTGACCTTGAGAATAGCTCCCTCGGTCGGACCGCCCCCCCCGAGAACTGTTGCCAACTCGATAAGAGTCACCGTATTTCCTATCGCCACTAAGATGATTGCTGCCAAAGCTACGAGATTCTGTCTCTTTTTCTGGAAAATGAAAATGAAACACTTTGAAATAATAGTAGGCCTACTTAATTATACATTTTATATCGGTGACAATGACAATTACTGTGACAACCTAACCACCATTCAATGTCGATATTTCAGTCGGTCAGACTGTCTCTGTCTAAGCAGTCAGCTCAATGATAGCATAGAGACTATATAGTCCAATGAGGTTAGCTTGCTCACTTTAAATTGTTATTCAATTCAATAGCTTTGCAAATTTATTCATTTTCAATAAAATTTCTCTTCAACTTTGATACAAAGCAGTCAATAAGATTTCGATTATTAGTACAGGAATTTTAAGCTCAGAAGGTCTGACCTAGAAAAGATTAAAATAGAACTGATAATTCAAGACTATGTTCAGGTGACCCTCCCTAACATTGGTTGAAAGTTCAATAAAAAATCAACTCAGCACATCTCCATGTTCCACCTCTGAATAGGGGTGTAGAGATGATTACTTAGGTCACTATAAACTATATAGATACATAGCTTACAGGTACTATAAGGTACCTAGTATAATGCATTATTTTATAACATATGCATATCTGCTAGACTGAATACTAGATACGTCAAAAATTGAATGGTAACTAAAACAGATAGCCCATATAGCCATTTTAGTATTTATGAAATTGTTTATTCATTTATTTAAATCAATGATGCACTGTACTGACAACCAAGGCATATTGGCATATGACGAATGATTAATGAATCGTGAAGTATGTGGCCGTGCCGTATATTGTGTGAAACATCCCGACATTCACCACTGGCTAAACCACCGGGGAGGGGGGTTGACAGCGAAAAACCTCTGTAAAGAAAGATGTTCGTTGGCAAAGATCGAACCTAGGCCTGATCTATACACTCACCTATATAAGGCCTGAATAAAGAATTTCTAAACTAGGAAAATGCGGGATGCGCGTTGTGAGATGAGCTTAGAAGTATGTTAATCTAGAATAAAAAATGACTTGTCAGCTCAATTTACATCTACGGGCCTTGGATTACTTCAAACGTTCAAAAACCTTACTTGCAACTTGTTGATATTCATAGCAACCTGCAACCTGTCGCATAAACACTTTGCAAAACCAATTGATCCAAATATTCAATAAAATGTACACTTTTATTGCGTTTTCTCTGTTATTTTTCATTCGATAGTTGCAAAAATCTCTGAAAAGGTGTATAATAGTATTGTTCATATTCGATAAAAATTTTAGAGCTTTTCATAAATTCTTGTTTTCAAGTATTTCTCCTCCGTGTTATTCTTATGAGGATTTTTCAAACTTTCCGATCATTTTCCGGAAAAAAATTCAAACCGATTTCTCTGAATAACAATCCCAGCCTATTCTGGTATAACAGAAATATGTGGAAAAATTTTGAAGTCGATAGGTATTTTTTCCTGACCTGTATGCCGCGTACATAATTCCAAAAAAAAAAAAAAGGAACCCCTTTTTTTCAGGGTGTGAAAAGGAAAGCTTCGCTACGCTCATCTAATAAAAATAGAGTATGTTTCAGATAAAATATCTCTACATTCAAGTAGGCCTATACTGTACCATATGTACTTGACATCAAAACATCTAGCAATTAATTTGATTACTTTTGGAAAAGAGTCTTCCACTGGTAGTATTAGTTTCAAAACCATATGCAATCATGTCAACACACTGAGAAGTAAAGTAGGTCCAACTCCATTGCTATATTATTTGGGTTTTCGAGGAGGCTATTCATCGGACTCGTGTGCTATATGGCAACGCATCAGTTTACGGTTGGGTTAGATTACTTCAAGATAAGTATGCTAGGTTAGAAAAAAATCGAGTAAGTTAGTCAGGTTGAATTAATTTAGGGTGCACAAAACCACAACAACAACAATATTCACATGGGTTTGCTGAAACATTGAGCATTTCTGATCAACTCACCATTTTGTACTGGAAGTTTGTCCTCAAGGAAATCGAAGAGTGAAACTTTGGCCGACGGTTTCGGTGCCGCCCCTCCCTCTTCCTCACGCTCTCCTCTCTCAACCCGCTTTCTTCTCTCTCTTCTGTCATCTCTGCGGGGCGGTTCTTCCACCTTAGGTCTATCTCGATCTCCTCGTGGCACTGGATCACGTGGCTGCCAGTCGTTACCTCGTTGTAGGTTACGCAGAGCAGACATTACATTGTTGTGAGTCACACGCAACGCATGCTCCGCCTGCTCTATGGTAAACCCGTAATCAACTATTTGTTGTACGTTGTGGTCCAGGAGCTGAACATCAGAACACTTCAATCAGACATGGTTTAACCATATGATTAGAAGATATATATATATATATATATATATATATATATATATATATATATATATATATATATATATATATATATATATATATATATATATATATATATATATATATATATATATATATATATATATATATATATATATATATATATATATATATATATATATATATATATATATATATATATATATATATATATATATATATATATATATATATATATATATATATATATATATATATATATATATATATATATATATATATATATATATATATATATATATATATATATATATATATATATATATATATATATATATATATATATATATATATATATATATATATATATATATATATATATATATATATATATATATATATATATATATATATATATATATATATATATATATATATATATATATATATATATATATATATATATATATATATATATATATATATATATATATATATATATATATATATATATATATATATATATATATATATATATATATATATATATATATATATATATATATATATATATATATATATATATATATATATATATATATATATATATATATATATATATATATATATATATATATATATATATATATATATATATATATATATCATCACACCCTGATAAGACATTAGAAGATATGTACAGAGAATGCACCGATTGAGATGGAGGTTGTACAAACGTTTCTAACCCTTTCCGGCCATTTGTCGGGTCAGGCCAGACATCCAGTTTTGAGCTGTTCATCTTGAAAGAAAGTACAGCAATACAATCTATGAGAAAACTGTTGCAACTAAATACACTTTTATCTACCGAGCCAGCGATTTACAGCCATCTAAACCTTCGTTATGTTGGGCCTATAGAATTGAAGTTATCATGAAAACAGAACTGTCAAAATCAATATAGATGGTTGCTCCAGTCCATGATCTAGTATTGTTTTTGAAGATTTTCCAAATGTAACTACCCTCTCAGTGATTAAAAATGGAAAATATAAGTACCTAAGAAAATTATGAGTGGCATAACAATACTTTAAAGTGAAGTTGAGAACAATTTGTCTGATGACGAGAGTAAGCTGGCGGCCCATGTAAAGCAATGGAGTTATGCTGGCGCGACCTAATTCTAATGTGACCCAAGGAGTCTGCTAGTAGTAAATTAATATGACTGGTGAGGGTTATATAAATTATTAAAAATTTGGAAAAAATGTATAGGCCTATATTACCCAACATATCACAATCGGTATCAGGAATTTCACAACGCATGACCAGACTTACAATACTGATTATTATTATTATTATTATTATTATTATTAACTCTTGCAGTTGCACATAAATGCGCGGTGGCAAGTTCCCTATCAATCCTATCCTATCGCCTCCCTAACCTTCTGACGGAATAGCTTCAACCCTATTTCATCCTCCTCAAGTATACTTCTACTAAGCCCATTCCAATCCCTACCTGTCCTATTCAAGAAAGAGAACTTACCGACATCTAATCTAGCCCCCTTTATAACTACTGCTCTATCATGACTTCGTCTACCCCCATACCCTGACTCATTCCTTTCAATCAACCTATTCAACTCTCCACAGCCCCCTTCTCCTTCCATTACCCTGAAGAAATTACAGATCCGATCCTCCTTTCTCCGTATTTCCAATTCCCGCCATCCCAAGTCTCGAATCATCTCAGATGGACTCTCCAATATTCTCACCCTCTCCCCCCTTTAATTCTCCCCCCATTTCCACCTCCTAACCCTACCTGTAACCCTTCTAGCTGCAATCCTTTGCACCCTTTCCACATCCCTTATCTCACCTAATCTATAAGGATCCTAAACTGAACTAGCATATTCCACCATGAGACGCACTCACGAGAAATAAGCCTTTTCCTTTATCTCCATACTTGTCCCCCTAAGCTGCCTCATTACAAAGTTTAGTGCATTTATACTCTTTTTTACTATTCTCTCAATCTGACTCCCCCACCCTAGACGTCTATCAAATACCACCCCTAAGTACTTGTAATTTTCCACTGACTCAAGTGACTTCCCTCCTACATCATACTCTACATCAGCCCTCACTCTCCTCCTACCAAAGGTGACTAACTTACACTTCCCTTCATTTAACCCCATCTTGTTCAACTGAACCCAACAATTAAGTGCCGTCAAATCTGCCTGAATGGCTACTACATCCTCCTCTGTATTGATTTCCCCATATACCACACAATCATCTGCAAATAACCTTATTCTCGAATTAACAACCCTAGTCAGATCATCTATATATAAATCAAATAATAACGGACCTAACACACTACCCTGTGGAACTCCTGACGTAACCTTAACCTCACTTGAAACCTCCGAACCTACTCGAACTGTTTGAACTCTATCCTGAAGAAAGTTTCCAATCCAATTAACTAACCCAGCATTCCCAATGGACAGTTTCAACTTCCCTAATAATATAGTGTGATCTACCTTGTCGAAAGCCTTTTCAAAATCTAAAAACACTGCATCAATACAGCCCCCCTTGTCTACTACCCCTGCCAGCTCTTCCGCAAAACTCAACAACTGTGTCTCACATGAATACTCCTTCCTAAACCCATGCTGCACTTCCGAAATACCCCTATGTTCATCTACTTTCTCCATTATTCTCTTTATAACTACCCTTTCCATCATCTTACATACATGTGACGTTAAACTGATTCCCCTGTAGTTGTCTACCCTGCCCCTTTGCCCTCCCTTTGAAATTGGAACCACCTCCGCTTTTTTCCAATCTTGCGGTACTCTACCTGCTGTGAGTGAGGCTTGGAACAACCTTAGCAAATAACCTACAACCCCCCTACCCGCTAATTTCAGGAGGTCGCTTTGCACCCCATCTATGGGACTGGTGACTTTCCACTTTTTAGTTTCCTTAATACATTCCACACTTCCCCCTCTGTAAGCAGGACTTCTTACCCCCCCCCCCCCCCAGTGTTGTTTCTCCCTCCCCTATAATTCCAGTCACATTGAACACTTCCCCGTAGAATCTATTTAATGCTGCTGCCTTCTCCTTATCCGTTTTCCACTCATTCCCTCCCTGATCAACTAAGGTGGGCAACTCCTTACTACTACCCTTCTGACTAGAAACAAACCTGTACATTCTCTTCCAGCTACCCTGTACATCACGTTCATTACACATACCACCCATGAAGTTTTCTTTCGCCTCCCTCTTAGCCTTGTTCAAGTCTCGCCTTAGGTCCCTGATCGCTTCCTTTCTCTCCCATGACTCCCTCAATTTCCTACTCATCTTTCTACCCTTTCTCTTAAGCCTCCTAACCATACTATTATAGTAGGCAGGATCTGCATTTGCCTGCAACACCTTATAGGGGACCAACATATCTCTAACCTCCTCATATACTTTCCGAAAATTGAACCACAGACCTTCAACATCACGCTCGTCTATCTCACACCACTTCTCAAACCTATCCTCAAAAGCTTTTTGAACCTCTCTTGCCTGCACCCTTTTGTACCCCCAAACTTTCTTCCCAACGTTATCGGTTTGAACCGGAGCTAAAGCTAAGCTGACTATAGGTACCCGATGATCGCTAATACCATCAACAATCACTGTTTTTGCCCACAACTCACTCAGCCTGACTAACAGTACGTCTAGAATATTTGTACCTACTAACCTTCTACTCCTGGTTTCCGCCTCCACAACCTGATGAAAACCTTTGTTTAATATGCCCGTAACGATATTTTGCATTACTCCCCTCCCTTGTTCTCTACCTCCTACCTCCCATCTTACGTTAGGCATGTTCAAATCAACTATATCAGTTTATCAACTGATAAATGATGATACACACTGATAATAGATTTGTAGATCATAAAATATTTATGCTGTGAGGTAAGGTTTAAATTTTTAACAATGAACTTTCTGGCAACTGACCATACCAATGATTTCAACATCACCTTATAGATAACATGAAATTTTGATTGGCATTTCATTAAAATCTTCGAAGAAAAGGAATAGAAGCCAAAACAGTGTCACACTTCAACTGTTTTAACTTTAACTGCCTCGAGTTACACTCAATATTGCAAGAAGTATGGGTAGACCCAAGTCAACTTAAACCTACTCAAGACTCTGTTCTTGATATGTGCAGAACCACTTACAGGTTTATTTCCACCACCAAATACTTTCTTCGCCCCGCCCTCTTTGGCTGCTTCGGCTATAGCATCTTTTCTCTGAGCTTCAAACTCTGCATTTTCTCGGTTTTCCTTGTCTTTATTGGATTCCAGGGACTGAAAAGAATAGAAGAACAAATTAGCTCCAGACCCAATTATATGTAACTAGTTTCTAGCTCATGTGTACGATGTAACTTGATGTTCAACGAAACTTACTTTGAAGTTACGATCTTGTGGATTTGCACGTAAGATTTTCTGTCCGAAAGGTATCCATGGAGGAGGGCCTCCTTCTTCACCAATTCGACCTCTTGTGTGTTTAGCTAGAGACTGAAAAGTAATGATTATATACTGATAGCTGGTAATGATCAACAATTATCGTAGTGCATTGGATATCAAGATAAATATTTTGTAATAAGTCTAAAATTGGCCAACTGTTTCAAGCGTTTGGTTTCGATTATTAATAAGAAGTAAGATTACAATTTAACATGTTGAACATGCAATTACAGGCTTTTAATAATTAATGATATTATGAAAAATGAGATAATTAATAAAGAAATATATTAGTATTCCTTTTTACCCTGCTGAGCTCCCATTTTTCTATCATCGAAGTGACTCTTCCACCCAATACATCTACAAGTGATGGCTTCAACAGGATGATACCATGCACCATTGGCAAACTTTCACCTTTGAGATACAGCTTTGTGCCAGGTGGAGTGTTCAAGCTGAAACATACAAGAACCTATTGAGAAACGACCTAGCAACACAGAGTTGACTACACATGCCATGACATTTCATCTATCTAGCCTACTAATGATTTCATTAATATCTTAAAATCCTAGTGTCAGTGAAATAATTTCGAGATTCAACATATGTCACGACATTGATTTCACAGATAATTTATCGGGTAACATAATGAACAGTCGGAACAGAATAGTTGCAACTATTTAAATATTAACCAAGCTATTTTCTTCTGACGATCAATATTTTGGTTGGCATTCCAAACTTTTACGAAAACAATTACATATATATTGGATCCAAAAAACAGTCCCTGTTAACTGGTTAATGCAATATTTAATGTTGATCCTGATGAAGTTGGAGAGCAACCACCAAATTATTGATTATTGAAATTCAAGTAATATACATCAGTAATGGTTACTGACTACTATTAATCATTTTCTTCAAGCTATGTACAAAGTACTGTACCGTAGTACAGCTTGAAGCAGAAGTAAAAGTCTCTTTGCTACCTAGTCAAACCAGTTGACCATGTTACATATATATTGCATTGGATTTAACAGGTATCAAACGACAGAAACACACTTTTACTCATGCTTCAAGCCGTAAATGTGACAAAATGTGACCTCACTTACAAAATATGTTAGTGATTCTTTAAGAAAGTGTTGTTACCTTAAAGAAGGGATGTTGTCAACTTCTAGTGCTTGACACACAGTTATTCCATCTGTTATTGAAAGTTTCAGCATACGCGGTGCTCCACGAGATTCTTCATTCGCTTTTGGTGCAGAAATATTGCGCACTTTCTGAATTTGCACTACTATCTTGCCAGAAATCTGTCAACAAAATATCCAAGTTGTTAGGTCAACAATTTGTCTGCATTTGTTTTTTGTCCATGGTCTGCAGATCATACAAATTTGCATACATCATACAATATCATACTCATCTCAACGAAAGTTTGCATTACCACTCGGACATAGTAGTTTAGAGCTACTGATACATGTGGTTGAGAACATTCGAGTTGGCCAATCATTTAATAATGACATTTGATCAAATTCCAATAAGGTATTCCATTTAAAGTTTCTATAAAGCTATAGGTTGTACTATAAATATATATAATTGTTGAAGTGGGACTATGACATAAAAGAAACTGCTATAGACCCTACTTACATTTTCCAGTTTTCCCTTGTTGATGTCTTCTGGGAAGGTCCCACTGCTTATTTCCTTCAAGTCCAGCTGAAACATTGAAAATAGCATACAAGCTGCACAGATTAAAAAAGATATTGACAGATAAGCAGTCGACTGAAGTATATTAACCAAGAAGTAACAACAAAAAATGGTCGGCTAAAAGCTCTCGAGGAGTTCAATACCGGAACTTGAGTCCTAGGCCGCACTGTGTACGTCATGTTCATCCCTGCAAGTGAATTCATACATATAGCTGTAATGTCAATTAAATTGCAAAATATCATTACTATTACGGTCCCTATAGGCCTGCAAAGTTCAATTTTCAAGTATTGACAGATATCTACCAACATCACAAGGCATTATGCATAATGGCTTCGTCAGCCTAGCGGTAGCACTCACAGTGAATAAGATTCAGGACTTATACATTTTTCAAAAGTCTTACCACAAAAGCATTAGAAAAAATATAAGCTCATTATATAATTAAGCAAAGATCATACAGTAGTACTCCCTAGTCAAATTTGGGTCTAGGAAGAGTCTATCCCTAGAAACCAGAAAGTACATTCCTGTAAGAGTTAGTCCAGTTTCAACGGGTTACTTTCAGTAGGTAAATCTAGATACTGAAATGGATCCCCTGGGGGCGCATTCCTGTACGATTTAATCTTGTTTCAGTGATATTGGCACTAACTTCGTATTCCTAAAAAGATAGACCCGGAAATAATACCAGTAAAGCAGGATTAACTTAAACCTGCCAAAGAGCAGGTTTAGCGTGTTTTAAGATCCACTTCAAGATTTTAAATATTAATTTAAATATCCAATATAGTGAATATCGTTACGGGAATGCGATTTCTAGAATAAGAACTGAAGGCAACGGAATGTCAATGTATTTAAATAATTTTACCATCAGTTTTATTATTAATAATTCATTTGCCAGAATTCTTTTCGAAGCTTGTATACTTATGTTGTTCTAAGAGTAAATTTCATACTGGCAGATCGGTTGCATCGTTAGCGCGGCTGCATTCAAAGGAGGACGGACGGGGTTCGATCCCTCATAGGTCAACTTTTTGTTATCCATTTAATATCATTGAAAATTGTGCTCTAGGCTGAGATTTGATTTAGTTCAAGTTTCGTTGAAATTGGATGAGATTTAGGTACATTTTAGCTGATTTGTAACAACATTAGTCAAAAAACTGTTTTACCGACGTACTAACCTACGCTTCCCTTAAACCTACTATAAAACTCGTACAGGAATACGAAGTTGAACCTCTCTAAAACCGGTATCAACACGGTATTAACTTAGACTAGGATTATCTAGATAAAACCAATTGTACAGGAATGCACCCCCTTGGGGTGCATTCCCGTACAATTAGTATTATCTAGATAAACCTGGTCCAAGTTAATACCGTATTAAACTCGGTTTTAGAGAAGTTTAACTTCGTATTCCTGTACGAGTTTTATAGTAGGTTTAAAGAAAGCGTAGGTTAGTACATCGGTAATACAGTTTTTTGACAAGTGTTGTTACAAATCAGTTAAAATGTACCTAAATCTCATCCAATTTCAACGAAACTTGAAGTAAATCAATTCTCAGCCCAATGCAGCATTTTCAATGATATTGAATAAAAAACAAAAAGTTGACCCAAGAGGAATCGAACCCCGCCCGTCTTGCGCTGAATGCAGCCGCGCTAATAATGCAACCAAACTGGCACTAAGAAATTTACTCTCAGAACAAGATGAGTATACAAGCTTCGGAAAGAATTCTGGCAAATGGATTATTAATAATAAAACTAATGGTAAAATTATTTGCAATACATTCAATTCCGTTGCCTTCAATTCTTATTCTAGAAATCGCATTCCCGTAACGATATTCACTATATTAGATATTTAAATAAATACTTGAAATCTTGAAGTGGATCTTAAAACACGCTAAACCCGCTCTTTGGCAGGTTTAAGTTAATCCTGCTTTTCTGGCACCCCCTGAGGGTGCATTCCTGTACGATTAAATCCGGTTTTAATGATGTTGGTATTAACTTGGTATTTCTAAAAAGATAGAGCCGGAAATAATACCAGAAAACCAGGATTAACTTAAACCTGCCAAAGAGCGGGTTTAGCGTGTTTTAAGATCCACTTCAAGATTTCAAATATCAATTTAAATATCTAATATAGTGAATATCATTCCTACGGGAATGCGATTTCTAGAATAAGAACTGAAGGCAACGGAATATGAATGTATTGAAATAATTTTACTATGAGTTTTATTATTAATAATCCATTTGCCAGAATTCTTTTCGAAGCTTGTATACTCATGTTGTTCTGAGAGCGGAAATTCTCATTGGCAGTTTGGTTGCATTGTTAGCGTGGCTGCTTGCAAAGCAAGGCGGGCAGGGTTCGATTCCACATAGGCCAACTTTTTGTTTTGTATTTAATTTCATTGAAAATAGTGCATTAGGCTGAGATTTGATTTGGGTGCATTCCTGTACAATTAGTTTTATCTAGATAAACCTAGTCGAAGTTAATACCGTGTTCAACCCGATTTTAGAGAGGTTTAACTTCGTATTCCTGTACGAGTCTTATAGTAGGTTCAACCCTCCAGTGGTCGGGGGGGTCCTATGGACCCCAACACTTTAGTTATGTTTTATAACATAGATGCCATGACTTGTAATTTTTGGGATTCTTTATACAGTCTCGAAGTTGAACCTTCTAGTAGCCAACAAAAGAAGTTTCAACACCAACAAAAATTTGTATCATATGACTATTGTAGTCAGAACTTTTTTGGGGTCTCTGGGACCCCACGGGACCACTCGCGTCACAGATACTGTCTCATTTTCAGCAGATAAGAAAATTATTTTGTTCAATTTTTACATATTTTTAGGATGCGTATTTCATAGATACATATCTTCGAAACTTTTCATACACCATCTAACCTTTTGACATTGTAAATTAGCATAAAACAGTTTTTGGAGTTTTAAATTATGTCACCAAATTTGTGTATTCTTTGGTTTTGAACAAGCAATATGGATATTGCTGCAATAATGCATGTGCCCAAAGATAGAAAGACCAAGTACACATGTCATCTCTGCCACAAATACCTTTGTTTGGATCATGTCACCATATCGTGCAGCCGTTGTACCGTTACCGTCACGGAAGTTGACGCCGAATAAACAAGATGTATGCTCAATTCTATGCTGAATATGAATCATTAAAATTAAAAATCTTATGAATTGAGTCTGTGATGGTATATATTTCTTCAATCAAATATAGAAAAACAGAAAAATCTGTCATTTAAAATGATTGGTACAGTTTTACTCATAAATATTACATAAAATTATCCATTTAAAATTGCATAAGTTCTAAACAAAAAAAACATGTTTTTTCTATGTTTTTCCTCAACAATATATATTAATTCTATTACCAGGTTCAATGCTAAGCAGAACGATCAATTAAAAGTGAAAAATTTCTACATTTTTTATTTTTTATCGATTTGTATAAAGTGCGTTGTTTATTATTTCGACTTTTAACCAAAAAATGTCAACTTGAAATCACTAACAATATTTAGAATCTAGGTACAAAAATAGATTCTAATGCTTAT
The DNA here is from genome assembly GCA_964007535.1 of Brachyptera risi. Taxonomy (NCBI): domain Eukaryota; kingdom Metazoa; phylum Arthropoda; class Insecta; order Plecoptera; family Taeniopterygidae; genus Brachyptera; species Brachyptera risi. The sequence continues at coordinate 47,759,095 of OZ023327.1, read as the reverse complement.
TGAACCATGAAATAACATTTATGGAAAAAAAAATATAATAAAAGTAATTCACAAAAAAGTTTTAGTAGATACACAATGAGGTCTGGTAGACCCCACGCGACCACTGGTGTTCTAGATTGGAGCGCGCCTACTGGAGGGTTAAGGGAAGCGTAGGTTAGTACGTCGGTAAAACAGTTTTTTTGACAAATGTGGTTATAAATCAGCTAAAATGTACCTGAATCTCATCCAATCTCAACGAAACTTGAACTAAATCAAATCTCAGCCTAATGCACTATTTTCAATGAAATTAAATGAAAAACAAAAAGTTGACCTAAATGGAATCGAACCCCGTCCGCCTTGCGTTGCAAGCAGCCGCGCGAACAATGCAACCAACCTGCCGATGTGAATTTCTGCTCTCAGAACAACATAAGTATACAAGCTTCGAAAAGAATTCTGGCAAATGGATTATTAATAATGAAACCATTAGTAAAATTATTTTAATATATTCATATTCTGTTGCCTTCAGTTCTTATTCTAGAAATCGCATTCCCGTAACGATATTTACTATAGTGTCAGATATTTAAATTAATATTTGAAATCTTGAAGTGGATCTTAAAACGCGCTAAACCCGCTCTTTGGCAGGCTTAAGTTAATCCTGCTTTTCTTGTATTATTTCCAGGTCTATCTTTTTAGGAATACCAAGTTAATACCACCATCACTAAAATCGAATTAAATCGTACAGGAATGCACCCCCTGGAGATCAATCAATCATCCTTTCAAGGGAGGACTCGGGTGATTTTTTCTCCAAATAATTATTGATCTGGATGTTTATTCGAGTGATTTGTTTCAAAATATTGAAAAATATCATCAATTATACCTGAAATAAATTATTTAGTGTCACTGTACATCAACTTGCCTGCTCATTTTCAATTTAGAAATATACATTGTCAATCTTCAGAGGCCATTTACTGCAGTACAGGTACATTTTTTTTCACAGAACAAGAATTTGTTTTTTTGTACTACGTCTATAAAACTTGTTCTATTCTTTTGGTGTATCGTTTATTATTATCATCAAGGCTTAGGCCTATATTATTATTATTATTATTGTTATTATTCATTTTTTTAAAACTTATTTATGTGTCATATTCTTTAGTGTTCATTGTCACTCTATAAAGGACTGAAGAAATCACTTTTTTGACGTCTTATCTAACAATGGAGATAGAAAATGGACCCTGGATATATTTCATATAAAATTATACAAAAAAAAACATTGTAAGTTAAATACTATCTTAAAATATAACCAGAATATCAAAACAACAATATGACCATTGGTCCTTCAACAACACTTGAAAGCAAAACATTTACGAAAAAAAAAAAATCCATCCCATGATCAACTGAAATTGAAAATGTTATTGTCAAAAAATTCGTGAATACCAAATATTTACATCCATTGTTGAGTTTTTTCTCATTATTTTTTAATGTCGTTAGCATGATACTGTAGTTGGGTCATTCCATGTCAAATCAACAGTTGACGCCATATCCTCACCATCTTCGATTTTGATAAACCTTGGTATATCTATATAGACTTGTATCTAGAACAATCGTGAACAATTTTGTGTTTCTAGCGCTCTTTTGAGTTACAGCCTGCCCAATAAGCCAAATTTTGTATCGCACCGTGCGACATAGAAGCCTGATTTTTTTCTAAATGCAGAGATTTCAATAAGCATTTTTCAAAAATGTTGCCAAGAGTCCATTCCTACAAGAGTAGGCCTATCATGCAAATAAAATGAAAACAAAATTTAAATGCAACACACTCTCAAGACGGTACGGTACTTCTTTTCTTTTTTTTCCCATTACATGTTTCCACATACTGTATATACAAATTTCCATCATGGGATATAAATGGGATCATAAGACATCAAAGGGTCATACATAGAATGTGCATGATTTGCCTGATTTCAACAAATATTTGAATATTTTCCGCTCAATCATGCAGCATATTTGACGGGGAAATACTCAAATATGTAAAAAAAAAATCATCTGGATACTGTAATGCACATTCAATGCATGACCCTTTGATGTCTCATGAAGGCATGGAATCCCATGAAGAAAGTTTGTACTTGTGGAAACGACATGTGTATAATTTTTCTTTTCAATAGGCCTACCGTCTTGGGAGTGGGGTGGGTTTGAAATTTTGTTTCCATTTCTTTTTGCATGATACTCTCATGGGAATGGAATCCTGACAACATTTATAAAATGCTCTTTGAAATCTCTGAATTTGGGAAAAAAGAAAATCAGGATTCTATGTCGCACGGCGTAGAAGTTAACAAATTTTTCACCCCGTAGGACGTAACAAAATTTGTTTTTTTGAGCGGGCTGTAACTCAAAAACTAAGAACGCTAGAAACACAAAATTTCCCACGATTGCTCTAGACGCAAGTCTACATAGATTTACCAAGTTTCATCAAAATAAGAGATGGTCATGTCAATTTTGCTATCTGACTGAGTTGATTTGATATGGAATTTTGTCTATACGTCATATTTGAAGCGTATACTATTAATATTATGCCTATCAAAGAAAGGATTTTCACTTGAGTCCCCTTAAGGGAACAGTGAGGTGAAACTACCATGAAAACTGAATATTTTTTTTTTTTTTTTAATTATTTCTTCATGTAGCCTAGACTATCCATTTTTCAAATATGATGTATGAATAATATGTGATGTAAAGGTAATTAGCAATGAATTATTCAGTATACCGATTTGTGGAACCGCTATCTAAAAAAATATTGAAACATATATTATACCTGAACTTCAAGCATTAATAACTCTGAACAATTATTATTTACTATAATTTGAGAAGCAAAAATCCTTCCACAATAATTGATGGATTTGTGTGAAATGTTCAGGATATGTTCAAGATACAATTATTAACAAATTTAAGGATAGTTTTTTCCATTTTTTTCTTTTCCCACTTGAAAATAAATAAAAGGTAAACAGATGCACTGCTGCAAAAAGAAAACCATTTTTGTTTCTTTCTTTGTGTCTCAAATAAGAATGATTTTGGAAAAAGTGATGCATAGATTTAAACATTGGAGTACTGTGAAAAATTGAAAATAAACAATTGAAAAAAATGAAAACTGAGAAAGAAGTAGGGCTTTATTTCAAATGTCAAATTTTAGGGGGTAGCCAACACAGTTGCCCCCCCCCCCCGTATTTTTTTTCAAATTTGAAAAATTTCATTTTTCTTCTACAAATGAGTTTCAGAGTGAATTTTTCTTTAATTCCCCTATTTGAGAGACTTTTCAGTTTCACCTCACTGTCCCCTTAATTAAAGGTGCAAAACTTGATTCTCACCATTGGTTCATCTCATTATGTTATGACAGAAAACGCCCTTGCAAAAATTCTTATCCCATTTGACATGGGAGGAAGAAAAACGTGAAAAGTCGATAATTTTTGATCGGGTCTCACAAAAATCTCTTTTATGGAGAATAACATGTAATGCTTTTTTGAGCTAGGAACGTAGAATAGGTCGAGAAAAAGTGTTCCTACAAAATATCTGCGCTCGAATGTCATCTTTCGTTTGATATGTATAACATAGCTACTTATTACCGCCATATAATTTTAATTGATTAATTCGCATGGCAAGCGGCTTTATTGTTGCATCTTTGATTGTGTATGCCAGCAATAACCTAGAGCTGTCAACAATGTATTTCTACTATGACAGAGTGAGGGCAGGTGTTTGAAGGGGGGAAGAGGACATTGGCTTATTTACAATGATTGTCAGAAACTTGAAGGACAGTTTGGACTACTGAACAAAATAAAATCATATTTGGCAAATATTGGGCGTTCTCACACAACCTGTTTTTTTCAAAATATTTTTTGTAAATATTTAGAATAGTTATTCATTTTTAAAGGGCGTTTCATGTCATAACATAATGAGACGGACCAATGGTAAAAATTAAGATTTGCACCTTACCCCCATTTGAGAACCTAGCCATAGTAAACTGACTGTCAATAAGGTTGAGGGCAAATATAACGAGCAGGTCAAGACAGGAAATTAACCATTAAGCCCCCCCCCCCCTTCCAGAACCAATCACAGACGTGTTTTAGGTATTGCATTCTTCGTTTCCCGCTTTTCAGTTAGTAATAAAGAATAATTCCAATATCGGTAGATGAAAAAAACACATGACCTATACAGTGGCGTAACTACCAAGTGGGCAAGTGCCCAGGGGCCAGAGGCTCGTATAGGGGCACCAAGATTAATTTCTATTATTATAGATAGTCTAGTCTAATCAAAGAAATAAGAATTTTCAATGATGGACCTGTTTTCACAATTCTTCAAAATACGCCATCTCATCATATTATTCAAATATTTATAATAATTTGCAGATGTGGAAGATACCACACTAATTCAAGAAAGAGAGAGTCAAGAAAGTGAAGCGTCATTTTGACGAATTATGTGAGGACCAACGTCTAGTTACAGAAAAGCGCTTCAAAGTTCAAGTGTTTAACACGTCATTTGACATCATATTGGACCAAATTCGTATAAGATTCGAGAGTTTGCGTGAAGTAACAGAAACATTCAAAGTCTCACATCCAAGTCGTTTGAGTGAAATCTCAGATGTAGAACTTCTGGGCAATGCAAATAAATGAAATAAGTTTCGACTCAAACTTGAAACTCAAGTCAAAATCCACTCCCAATAACTATCACATACACATTCAAATTATCAACTTCATAAAATAATATACAATATTTTATTCATCAAAAACTTTATTCTTTCTATTCTAATCATCCAATTTAATTCCAGTTTCGATTGAGTTACGGGGGGTGCCCCCCCCCACCCCTGTATACGCCATTGGTTGATTCATTTCTTTTTCACTGACGCAAACTTTATTTGTATTTATTAATCCATAGCTTGCTCTGATTTGAAGCCAAAATCTACTTGAATATACATTTAACATCGTTTTTATTCGCGCCAAGTAGTTTATGACCGACGCCATAAGATTCTACATCCACAAGTTGGCATGAAAGTGCTTTGTTTAGCACTACAAACGAGGTATTTGATGAATACGAACTATCATAGCAATTTTCACAGTACTGCGTGCTTGGCTAAGTACAGGCCTATAATTCAAATTTATTTCAAACATTTAAACGGATTGAACGGGAAACGTGAGAGGGGTACTCTGGGTGATACCTGCCCAAAGGCACTCCGTATCGAAGTTACGCCGCTGGACCTGTAGCTAAAACCAATTTATATAAAATTACAAAGAGAAAAATGTGTAGGACCTAACTCACAGTGGGAATAAAACCCTGAATCCTGCCGTAAAAGTAAAGCGCCATAGCACTGAGCTAGGCCGACACTTGAACTTTGTCGTGGGTTATGAGAATGTTTGAAAGATATTGTTCAGAATGTTTTTCTGGGAGCGTAGGTTGCGCTGTTAATTTCCTGCCTTGACCCTCTCGTCAAATATATGTTTGAATAAAACAAATATTTTTCAGATTAATACCGTAGGTGAAGATTCTACAATACACTATACCGTAGTCAAACTGAGCCTGGTAGCATCTAGGGCTCATCCTAGAAACCTGTTGCTCGTTTTTATCAATAAGTCTACATTATTACAATTTACCTAAAATGAACGTCACATAAATAATATAAACTCAACACATTGATATGCAAATATCCTACTGTACCATATAGTCTAAATTGGGCCTAGGAAGAGTACGGTATTATATCCCTAGAAACCTGGAGCTCATTATCCCTTTGAGAACCTAGCTATGGCAAACTGATTGTCAATAAGGTCAAGGGCAAAAAAATGATTAACCCTCTCACTGTTAGTCAATATTGTTATGGTTGACAAATAATCAAAATTTTTAGAAAAATTGTATCCCATTTAATGATACATGAATGTTGAGATTTTTGTCGATTTCCACGTTCATATCAAGCTGGAGATCATTAATAAAATTACGAATGTTCATCCTAATCGGGATAATAGGTATAGGCTTATCCTAATAGTTGTTGCCGGTTGGGCTACCTGAAATGTCAAGTCATGACATAGGGCGATCTGTCATCGTCATTAGTAGGCTCATCACAGTAAATAAGGTCCTCAAAAACACATCATCACTCAATTCTTTTCAATTTTTTTCTCTAAAGTATCTACATTTATGTGTATTAACTTAGTTTTCACATATTTTGGTAGGCTGGTGGAAGTTGTACAAAACTAAAAGGCGCCATTGTGACAATTTTCAACAATTTTACTCCAACTTTGCTCACATTTTTTTTTTAAATCTGAAAGACACATAAGGAACACACCTTCACAAACATAAAATAAAATATTGAATCAGTTTCACCATCTAGTGCGAATCGGACTAATTATTTGAAAGTAATAGTTTACAAAAAAATCCTATAGATTGAGCTACTCATAGCAGAAATATACGTAGATAACACAGTAGGGGCAAAACAAATTGACGGAACAGTGCCGTTCATAACAGTGAGAGGGTTCAAAAACAACCACATTATGGTCTTAAAATGAGTACAATCTTATCCGATTAATAAACAAAGATCCTACAATATCCTGGAGTGAAATTCGACCCTAGAAATCTAGGAACAGCAAAGTCTCAGGCCTAGGCAGCTATCAACTCAATAGCCATGTGCCCTAGACAAGGAAGATGCCTAGAAACAACTTGCTGTCTAACGGCACTTTAAACTTCGTAATTAAGTCCGAGGACGTCGTCAGAGGGTCCAAGGAGAGGCACCTCCAAATTGACATATCCCCCCCCCTCCCAATAATGTATCCTTCTTTAAAATTTAAAATATATGTATTATGTATGTATGTAGGCCTACTTAACTCCCTATCCCACCAATATTAAATATATATACCAATATACAATTCTTTACAATTCACCAATTCTCTTACAAGAAAACGGAGAGAGTGAGGATAAATTACACATAATTAAACTGTGAAGAGATTTATAATAACGGAAGTTATAATACAAGTAAATGATATACAGATGATTGATATAATTATGCTAGCAGGTTTGGCCCGTCGTACGACGTGCCATCATTATGAAGTAAATACTTCGCCTTTCTCCCCCCCCCCTTCCCCCTCAGGCACGATTACGACTCACAGCAGACTGCACCATGACGAAACTGGTTTCCCCCACCTCCCTGTGTCCACTACCCCTATCCGACACTACCACCCGTTTTCAGCACCCAAAACCACCGACCGCCCTACCAGGCATTTCATAGAGGGAACACACGCTCACACGCACAAACATATTCTCCCTCCCATAATTGTATTAGTAAAGATAATCGAAATTGTGTGAGAAGTCTGCCCCAAACAAATGAGTATTTGAAACCTTTATTCAATTATGTTCAATTCTACTGGCAGTAAATATCACCTTTTATAAGCCTAGCACATTTGTTTACATCCATCGCACCTCTGATGTCAATATGCACTGCACCCTAGATGTCTATATTTGAGGTATATAGAAGGCATGACGCATAGTTACAATTTGATCACTAGGTAGAGCATTGATCGGTTGATTCAAAGAAAAGATCAGAATTGAGAGCCGAGTGAAAGCACAATGTATGCTCATACATCTTGAGCTCGACTGTCAGTAGACGTGGCCTCTTTGGATGGCTCATTTACTTTACATTTACAAAATAATGTTCACCCTCTCATGCACATAAACTAGGTTAGGGACTAGGCCTACTCGTAGCACCTGCTTCCACGTAGGCCTACACCAAAACTGAACACTACCGGTACAAATTTAATTTACTGGTGCTAGGCTTGGCATTTATGCTAGTGACAAGTGCTTCAGACCATCTCACAGCTTACTATATAAATTAGCTACATACCATCAGAACTATAAAGCATATCATTCTATGAACCATGTCAGGTCTAGCTCACTTAGGCCTAAAGCAGTTTTTTAGTTGTTAGGGCTTAATCTCGACCAAGGTATATGCCTTGGGTACTAATTCCATCTCGGAGAATAAATTACAAGCGTACTTACATCAAGAGCGTTTCTCAGGAGACTTTTAATATCGGTGATCATCCCATTCTCGCTAATTTTGTGTGCACCCTCAGCTGACAGATTCCTGTGGGAAAAATAGAAGTTGACAAGGTGACAATGAGGATGCACGCATGTATCGCCATCAAAGTCATGACCTGGGACTGTAATCAATTAAACAGTAAAAGAATACCGTTTATCATAGATGGAGGACCTGTATATAGACCAGGCATAATCATGTATTGCATATTATTTAAATAAATATTACCAGCCCTGCTCCTTCATTCTGTCTATGGGTGCCATCTTGAAACTACATTACATCCAGCTCCGTACCTCGTCTCGTCTCGTTTGATCACAGCCACAAAAGTCAAAACATTTGGGAACTACTCTGGTGGAGAGTAGCGCTACACTGAATTCGCGGTATAACTAATATTTGAACCGTCGGGAAATTTCCATGTAACATTTATAATATCTCATCAAAAGTAAATACTTGCCCTTGCTATTTAAATCAAATACTTCAACATATAACCTTCGGTTATTTGTTTAAACCCTTTGACAAATATAAAAGTACCAGTAGTGATATTAAAACCTTGGCCAAGTTGATTCTTTAAGAGAGGGGAAAAGCATATGTGTGGTCTGTGGATAGATATCAGGCACACAAAATTATAAACAAAATTACATCTTTACAAAAATGTGCAAAATGAAGCAATGAGGAGTAGGCCTATGCTATTTTTTTAATGTACTCCTTTCTAAATCCCTCCTCACTCCTTTCTAAATGTATTAGCTTACATTCAGTAAAAATTAGCCATTTTCAAAGGGATTTGTTAATCCAAGTTTTTCCGCCTCCAGCCTCATATTACATTTTTTTCTTTGAAATTTCAAGATGGTTCTCTCATAAGTAGTCCAACCAACTTGGCCCCAAAACTATGTAGTTCTATAAGCTGGATAAGGCTGTGTGTCCAGAAAAAGTTTCATGTTGATCAGCCAAACCATTGAGTTTACACTGTAAACTCAGTGGCCAAACCATTTGACATACAAACATACAAGAAGAAAACTGACAAAGCTGCTGGAGTGTGGGACGAAAGTCTTAGCTGTGTACTCATCTAATTATATGAGTTTAGCAAATATGAACCATGATTAATATTTCTATGAGATAATGGTGTTTGACTATAGCATATGGTGACCATAGTTAAACGAGGAAAATCCGGGACAATGCTAAGAAGTTCGGAGTTGAAATCATTCTACACCAAATCAGGCGCGGGGAAGGGAGATAACAACCCGCACGGAAATTTTTGGAATGAGTAGTCTTTTAGTAGGTAGGCCCTAGTGTCTTTTTTTCAGTAGTTGACTATAAAATCATGAATAGATCTTTCATGTTTGGTAATTGCATGCATGCAATGAATTTCATACACTGTAGGATAAAACCCAGACACAGTTACGATACCAAGTAGGCCTAAATTAATTGAAGTGATGTTCAAAAATGTATTCTACAAAATATATTGCAGCTTTTTCAATTACAGTATGGCAATTCTTTTGGAAATTATGGGTATCAAAATTAACTTTCTTGTCCTCATGATTATACCTAAATAATAGCTCACACTTCACAGTGACCGAGTCACTGATTATACACTGCGGACTGGATAAGGCAGAGAAATGTAGTGTGTAAAAATTAATTACAAAATAAGGAGAATGTCATCCTATTCAACGTCGATATTTCAGCAATTAGGGACAACCGGTCAGACACTCATCTGTTTGGAACATTACGTAAGCCAAGCATTACCAATCCTGCATGATGCCAGCTAGGGTCTGGGCTGTCTGCTACTGGTTGACTTTTGACTCCCCCCTAAGGGATTTCACCAATGGGGATGATCATAAAACTTGAACAGTGCAAGATACAAAAGTAACAAATACATCACAAGATGCAGACAATACTTGTTGAAAATTCTAATGAAACAAATTTTCTTTTCAAGTAGGTGCGAAGATCAATGGTATAACAGGAACACCCAATATTTTTGCTAATCCATTTTTTACTGCACCATTAACAGTTCCATACAACTAGGAAAACGCTTTGTGTTCCCGCGTTGATGGATGAGCCTATGAACATATCAACTGATATCTTTGGATTGATTTATATATATATACACCTTGAGATGCAAATGATGAAGTCACTGCATCCTATTTCCTAATCAATTTCTAAGATAATAAAAAAGGCTTTGTTTTAATCGTTTTCAATCAATTGGTGACACCTGCAGTGGTTTATTTGGGCCAGGGCGGCGCCATGGTACTTTAATTTCGGGGCAGGGCACGCTTCGGTACTTTTTTTTCTTGAAAACCATATTTGAAGACATATAAAGCTAATTTGAACCAGCCAACTTGTGAACGCACAATGTTGAAAATGATGCATCCTGATAGATGGAATCTGCCAATATCCATGTCCATTTGCAATGTCAGACTTCACAATAATGACAGAATCTTGTAATGTAGGCCTAATGTAGGGTCAGTTCGTAATATTTTTTGTACTACCTTAGAAAGGTACCTTATTCCTTCAGGAATAGGGGGTTTAGCGCAATGAACTTGAATAGTAACCGATCTTCGTACGAAACTAATTGTTAAGAATATTGCCTCGCTTTTGATCATCAAACTGAACGGACCACATCTAGTCAAGTTTGACCCTACACCTTATGTAGACTTGGCTCCTTCAGTCATCGATCAGCTGGAGATACACAATCGCAACATGTAGACCATGATGCACCCGTGGAGGATCAAGCTGCGAGAGATTCTCTGTAGCGATTATTTTAGATGCAATGGTAAACCACATCATTTTCATTTTAGATTTGAATTAGAATCTCCTAAAACTGACATTGTGACAAGTTACGGCTCACAAGTCCCGCCCTCCCCCGCTGAGTTGGATGAATGTTTTTTTTTTCAGTTATCACCGCCTTGGTACATTTATTTTTACGAATACACCACTGGACACCTATTGCTTGGATTTAATTGGTTTCTTAATAGCTTCAAGTGATTTAAAAAAATTGGATTATATATTTTTTTACATCGAAACGGCTGATTTGATTGGATTGAAAGTTTGGAATAAGGTGAATAGTTTTTATATTGTAATTCTCTGAAAATTTGTATTCTCTCGAAGGTTTTTTCCTCTTGGTTATTCTTATGGGATTTTTAAAAATTTTGAAATGAGTTTTCTCAGAAGTGGTTCAACCGATTGCGCCTCAAAACTATACAGTATCGAATTAGGTAAGGACACTTGTGTATGCCAAGTTTCAACTGATGTTGAATCTTCGTTTGACCTGTGGAGCGCGAAAAAAAAAAAAAAAAAAAAAACGGGCACTTTTTTTCGGGAATGGTGAAATTGAATCTTCGCTTTGCTCATCAAGCAGTTTTACTGAAATATGTTCAAGAGGAAAGTCATTGTGATTGTTTAGATGTTGGGTTGACATTGAGACTGCCAAGCTGTTGGTAGGTCAGGTTGGTGTTTGGCTTGATAGGTCCAACTGCCAGGTTGTATGGGGGGTACAAATAATGAAACAGTGATAAAAGGTGAAAGGAGTTTTATAAAATTCATGCCTTATGCAGAACTTGTACCCACACCCACTTGACTTCATTTTCTAATACAGCGGCTTAGGAGAATGAGCCACGCGACTATTAAAGCACTGGTTAGCAATTTGTTGATTTGGATACAGTTCGATCGAATTGGCGCCGTTAATGGTCATCATTTGACCTCAAGTGACTCGTTAAGATAATGATCTTCCTCTAATAATAATAATAATTATCTAATAATAATTCAAGGTGTAACAATATATTGAAATGAATAGCAATTTTTTTTTTTGAACATTTTATTTTGTCATAAGACCTCTTTTCTGAATGATCAATTACACAGCATTATTAAAAAACTATCTGTTTGCACCTATTTCTGATCAGTACATTATTAGATATTTACTCTTCAATTTAACGACAGTACAAAATATTGGAGAAATACCTGAACTACATTTACAATCTGATTTTCAGTTGCAGCTCCATTGTAGCATAGCTTCATCTTTAATACTATAAATATTACAATCATTTCAAAGAGAATAATAGGCACCAGTTGATATGTTAGAACTTTTTAAGTACATAGATAATTTATCACTATTGCAGCTTGATGCAGTACATTTCATCATTTCTGTACGATATGGTAAAACAAAGGCACTCTTACACACAAAAAGTAATAATAAAACATATCGATAGTGTCAAGCAGAAAGACGTAAGCACCGGTTTTCAGAGGTATATGGATTTAATAATAAGAGTAAAATCTGTGGGCAAGTGAGCATTCACGAGGAATGATCCAGTTTCTTTTTTTTCTATTCAGTATTTTTGCAACAATCAATTTGGCATAATTAACAGATGAATAATATATTTCAATTATTACGTCTAGTTTCTCGAGTTATTCTGCAATGATATTAAGAGAAATAACCGGAAATGAAGTTGCATGTTGCTCAGCCCAAATACAATCTTGAATTTACTAATCTACTTCTGGGAATATTATGGTGGCAACTTGAACCAGAATTGCTACAAAAAATAACTGTCTGGCATTTGCGTTATGTATCAAATTAATTGATACCTGGCCACAATCTTGAAAGGAATAAATTTAAAGTTGAACACAACTTGGAGCCTTCCTGCCTGGACACGATTGATATTGTTATTATAAACACAGTAACAATAACAAAGAGAAATAAAAAAAAATCAACATTAGGATACAAATACATTTGGTAAAAGAAAAGGGAAGAGGGACAGCTAGAAATATAATCATGAGATTGAGATATTCCTAAACTAAGTTGAGAAAAAAGCATCATACTGATAGGCCATACAGTAGTAGCACACAACTGACATTCAATAATGGCAAGTATCAACAATCACGACTCAGCTTATACCTATGTTGGAACAATTTTCCATTATTGTTCATTCAAATCCTAACTCACCATATATTGTCTACCAGTTTACCATGAATATCAACTATGTAGTTTGTACAATATTGCAATTTCTTCTACAGTTATTTTTATTTAATGATGTAACCATTTTTGAGTATAACAAAAGTGTTATAGTCAGCTTTAATTGAGACATTATATTGTCACGCAGACCTGTATCAACTGCATGTTCATATAAAAATAATAGCATATATCATACTCTACACTGCACACATTTCCAGACGTGTATTTATTACCTGCAGCACCTTGGCAAGAGCAAAGATCAAGGGACCGCGAAGGTGTTGGGCCCAACTGTCGGAAGCGCTTTTTGCCACAGACCAAATTTTCAACAAATCAATTTTCACATGTTATTATTTATTTGTGCGCAATGTAGTCCCACTTTTTGACCACACGAAAGTAATCACACAATCTCTCAGTTTTGTGCGAGCTCGATGTTACTACATCAGAGTGCGTGTGTTTGTGTGTATGGGGGTTATTGACCCTTTTACACCCCTTCCCTTTCTACGAGCCAGCATATTCAAGTCGTTGTAAGAAATTATTGCAAAAAAACTCCATATTCTCTAAAACTCACTCTCTATCTCTATAAAACTATATCCTATGAAAAATGCAGAAGACAGGCAGCTACACAAAATATATAACAAGATACATTGGAACGAGTCCATTAGGCCTACAGTAATAGGCTGATAAATCAAATTATAACTTCATTATCACTTTATCGCCGATAATTAGGTTACTATTTTCATATTCTTTGTGATATTCGATTTTGATATAATATGCAATTTAATCGGAATGTTGTAGAAATTGTTCATTTGTTAGACTGCATCACCATTTGGGATGTATTTCGTGGAATGTCCATTGCTGATATGTGTTAATGGGGTCACATGGCATCAGTGATAGATGCTTTGTTTGAGGATGGAGTGCAATGCACTTCTTTTGCACTCGATGGAGCAATGTAAATGTGGCCTGGAACAGAGACATGTTGTCAGAACCAAGACATTTTGTCTTCACTTGTGTCAACAGGAGACTCGATCATGATTGTCACCAATAGAACTGCTATAGAACAGTTACCATACTTCACATCAGTTAGTAAGAATTGTTTGAAATGGAAGAAGAGAAAGATGTTTTTCAGTTGTAGTACAAATACAAGGATCGAGGTAAAACAAATTGAAACTAGATTGAACTGATGTGGTGTTAGGTTGTACAGACGTATTAATCCTGTTATGAGACGAAATGTTATGAACAGAAAAGCTGATTACGTGAATATCTGCTATTGACTATGAGGATGTAGGCGGTATAAATATGTAATGATTAACGAGTAACATGGCTGAAAAATACAAAGTGCTCTCATCAATATGACAACATCTACGTGTGTCGGTTTTATCAAGCGACGTTCAAGCATTATACACTTTACTGATCAACCTATTAGTTCATTTTATTTGTGACGGGTTTAGTGGTGCATTGTAATGATAAGAAAGATCAATTGGTGTTAGTCAATGAGAAGGTGGGTAGAGAGATAAAATGTTATTCAACTGCTATTGGGTGTTATGCTTATGCATAGTGAAAAGGAAGCAGTCATGGTCTGCTCTTACAGACCATCTCAGCATTCATTGTAATGACAGAGAGAAAGAATGAAGTACCTCATTCAGGGTGGTCGACCAAGACGGGAATTGAACCCCGGTCTATTGAGTGACGGTTCACTGCACTAGTGCCTGATCCATCCGTCTCAGTATTTTTGAAATTCAAATGTACTTGGAAGAGAATCAATTCTACTCATCATATAGCTTCTTACATTAGTGATTTGATAGATTATTTACGAGGGTACACATTATCATCTATGGCTACCCACTTATTGATTACAAGGATCTATACAATTTAAGTATGAGTTGGGCTAGGCTGAGGCTTACCTCATCGTATTCCCAAGGTCCGTCTACTGTCCCTAGTCGACAATAGACGAGTTTGATTCCTTGCGTGTCAGCTTCTATGCATCGCTCTCCAACACCCAGCTGGCCTTTGGAATTCAGTCTCATCAGCTATATAGAGAAATCACATGCATGATAATTAGGCCAACAATACTAATTGAAAATGACATGGTAAATCAACCAATAACCTTACACAACAAATAACAAAGCATCAAGAGTAGAGATGAATTGAAAATTAATATATTTAATTTTTAATGGAAATCCAAACGTTAATATTGTCTGACAAACACGGAATATTAGGCTTACAGAACGAACGATATATTTACAATCTAATTTGAAACCATATTTCAAATGGGTCTGATACATTGTTACAGAAACCTACATTTATTTCAAGTTATGAAAGGCTAAAAGAAAAGGGTTTATCACTAGGGTTGCCATTTAATTTCAAATTTTTTGTTATTTTAGGAATTCAATTTGGTATCAAATTGGAATATTTGATATTTAATATAAAACAATGATCCATATTGATTAAGAATTGTAAATAACTGAAATGAGAAGTAGCTAAGTAACATCAGTCGTAATATCAACAAAATTATACTTTCCAAAAAAATAGTTGACGTATTACTACTTCCAAGTCAGTCAGCTTCAGTTCCTGGACTGAGTACACAGGAAAGAGCTTGATTGTGCCTCTCGTAGCATTTCCTTAACGCTACATACAAAGGCTACAATACATGTTCAAGACTCATGACTAACAATTTTGTAATTCTCTTCGATTCGATATTGATTGAACAATCGATCGATTTTGAACATTCGATATTTTTTAAAAGCCATTGTTCCCCAATTAAGGCTATGAATGAAAGATAGGATCGTTTGATATGATATGATCGTAGGATTCATTCGATATGAAAATATTTCAATAAGGTTTGGAATTTGTATAATCAACTCTTACTATTACACAGTATGGACACAGGCTATACGTAGTACAATTCTAGAACTAGCTCTCAATGTCAATATTATGTTTGAAACACTTTTTCATACGTGCTGATTTTTGGTAATTAATGTTCCTGACACACGTCAGTTGCTGATACATTGGAAATGCAAGCATCACAGAAAATGACAGACGTTCACGGAATGTGTCTAATCACAGGAACTGACAATATAAAACAAAGAAAAGAAGGAAAGAAATTTCAGTCTATTTAGTATTAACATTATTTTTATAAACCACACTTACACATAGACGAAAAAATTAATTCAATTGATGTTCCATTGATGTTTTAATAATAGCAGGAGAAATGTTTAGCAAATCTCAAGACACCTTCAGGAAAAACCAGCATGCAATCATTTGAACCAGTAGCAAGATTGTCTTTTTCACTTTCTACACGTCATCCATCTTACAGTGATGGCATTTCCATGCCAAACCGGTTAAACTAACACCAAAGATATTAACAAAATGATTCAACCATCTCACTTGTAGAGGTCTACTTCGTGGTCATTGAATAATCTTAACAAATGCTAAGATGCTAAATGCAAATGCTAATTTTAAAACTAAAACCTACTAACTTGAAGCTTCTTAAGAGTGGAATGAGACATTCCTTTGACAGAATATCAGGATTTTGGTGATGACTTTTGAATGGTATAAGATGACAACATTATAATACAAGAGAAACACAGGCCTCTTTGATATCATCAAAAAGATAGTCCTGAAATTTGTATAGGTGCAAGTATGGAAATGGAAATATTTCCAATGGAGATTTCCGGAAATATTCTGAAATTTCCCAGTGATCGAAAATTGAAGATTATGTCTGAATAAATTAATGGCAGCAACAGAGTTAATTTTTGGATCTGACACTGGCAGAATTGTATTGTTCATGGCCAATGCTTGCAACTGGCTGCACATAGCTGGTATTCAAGGCTAGAAATTGAAAATTGTCAAACGACAGTGATAGAATCGTAAAAAATCAACACAAATCTGCCTTTGTGATTTATCAATTTATTTATGCTAGTGTGTAATATACAACCTCGGTATCGACATAAGTCAGAGCTGTTATTCCAAGAGTTTTTTTGATAGGAATTTTGAGAGGAATACCAAATAGATTAAAATTAAATGGCAACCCTCCTTTACTAGAAGTTTATACTGCCTGATTCATCAAAATTTTTGTCCCAACTTTGAGTCAAATGAATGTATGTATCATGTTTCAACTGTTGGGTCACATGAACTGTATACATATTACTAGACAAAAAAAAAACTGTGAGCCTGTATGGAATTCCTTCAATAGTCTGATAGGGAAATCCTGTGATGGAATCCTGTAAGGGATTCCCTATTATTTAGTACTAATATAGGACAAGGAAGGCAACCTAGGACTGAGTTGAAAGTTGAATTCGAGAGTAATCAGCTAGAGCCTAGAATGGTCATGAAACAACTACTCGCTATTCAATGTCATGTATTCACTAGTGCAAATAAATATCTACTTTTCTCAAGTAACTAGTGCTACCTCCAGTATCAATGTCAACCTAGGCTTGCATTCTATGAATCCAAACTCCCAAAAGTAAACATTTTCATTTTCTGTAATAGGCCTACACAATATTTCTTTAAAAAAAATCAATCTTTCCAATCTTTCTGGATTCATAAACCCAGCTAAAAAATGTATTTTTTGTAAAAATTATACAATTATAGTCCTATGATGTGTTTCTGAATAGTATTAAATGTTTGAATGTATTATTCCCTTTGAAAGTTTTAGTCATTAAATTGATATTTTGCTAAAACGACTCCCATGACTCATAATCATCTAATTGGATGAGCGAAGCGAAGACTCAATTTCGCCATACCCGGAAAAAAGTGCCTGTTTTTTTTGTTTTTTTTGTTCACGCTCCACAGGTCAGACGAAAATTCAAAATCAGTTGAAACTTGGCACACACAAGTATCCTTTTCCAATTCGATACTGTATAGTTTTGAGGCGCGATCGGTTGAACTACTTCTGAGAAAACTCATTCCAAAGTTTGCAAAAACCCCATTAGAATAACCCAGAGGGAAAAATTCGTGAAAAATATTTAATCTGAGAGGATTCAAATTTTCAGGGAATTTCAATCTGATAATGATACACATTATTCCGAACTTTCACTCGAATCAGATCAGCCGTTTCGATGTAAAGAAATATATAATGTAATTTGTGTTAATTATTCAAAGCTATTAAGATACCTATTGAATCAAAGCAACAAGTGTCACCACTTGATTGTAAACGATTAAAACAAAGCCTTCTTTATCATCATATAAAGTTTATAACTTTAACCGTATAACTTTAATATATAACTTATATATAATATAATAATATAACTATAATATATGATAACATATAATAATATATTATAATAATAATATAATATTATATAAATATATTATATTATATATTATATTATATTATTATTAGGCCTATATTATATTATATTATATAATATAATATTATAATAATATTTTAATATATAATAATATAACTTTATATAACTTTAACGATTAAAAGAAAGTTACATAACTTTTCTATTATATTTTCTCATGTATTTTATATTGATTGTTATCCTGTGCACTTTGGAGTCAGGGGCCAATAAAGGTTTATATATATGGAAAATAAGATGGCAGTGATGTAATGGTTTGGATCTCAAGGTGTATATATATATATATAATAACCAATCCAAAGATAAGTTGATATGTTCCAGCTCATCCATCAACGCGGCAACACATAACGCGTTTGCCTAGTTATACTACGAAGTACAATTGCGTGGTATTACATTTCTATTAAATTTTGTCATCGTGCCATTTTGCAATTGAGAATGTAGGAGGAAGACTAGGTCTGGTTCACATTCGTTAGCATCAATTCCTAATCATATAGCTATCCAGTACCATAACGTTTGTTTTGCTATCCAGATGCGAACATAAAAATGTGCCAACTAAAACTAGCAACTAAAGATGAGTGGGCCGTTACCTGGTTATTGCCAAATCCGTGGCAGTGAGATGTGCCAATCAAACTTGGTGGGCCGTGGCCCATTGTGTCCAAACAATTGGATGTGGCAGAGTTACGTAACTGTTAACAGATGAGAAGAGGAGAAGAGAGCACATATTAGTACGGTGAACACACACACCTGAGAGTCGCTCGGGTCTGGGTCATGCTCGCTGCTGCAGCCTTGCACACTCAGCAGAGCGGGTGCGGCAACACCTTCCGTATCAAAACACAACGGCTGAGCATTGCTAACAAGCTAAAATACACATTTCTAATGAAAACATAGCAATTTTACTCAAGTTGACTGTTGATTCTGGAAAAAATACACTGAAAAGATATGTCGTGTAGAAGAAATAAAACACAGAGATGAATAAATAATAATAGAAATATTAAACTTGATGCCAGTTTTACTTGATTAAATAAGTAAAATGGCCATATCTTGCCAGTACAGTGAAACCTCTATGCATCGTTCCCAGAACCATGGTTTTTCTGCTTATATCATTCATTTTTTCTTGCCCAACTCCCATATAATCAATGTTGAATTTTCCTGGATGATTGGTTTTATTTTCCTGGTCCCTTGAAAAACGATGGATAGAGGTTTCACTGTATTTAATTGATACAGGAACAAAGTGCCAAGCATTTTCACTACAGTATTCAAAATAATCAACTTGAATTGATGTTGTTTTCATCAATGCCTTGGTCACAGTAGAATGGAGAGTGGAGAGTATATAATATTGCTAAAAGACATGGTGTGTATAGGAAAGAAGCCTGAGGCTGAATATATGAATTGGGTGAAAGGGAAAGAAAGAACAGCAGCTTACCGAGATTTATGAGTAGAGAAAGGCCTACTCATAGTGGAAAGCCCGTTGATAGAACACAGAGATGAAAGTTACATGAGGTTTTGACGTTTCGGCTATTGCCTTGGTCACAGTAGAGTAGAGAGTGATGAACTGATGAAGGCTGCTTGTTCAGGTGGGTGGGTGTAAATGGGAGGAGGGGGAAAGGGGGAAACAGTAAAATAAAATGAAGTGAGGGGGGGGGGGGAGGGGCTAAAAGAAGCTGTGCAGTGTAGTAGAAAAGTTGAAAGGATGAGATGAAAGGCAGAAGAAGTAGCAGGGATGAGTTACCTAAGGTTGAGACCTGGAGCAAAGCGAGACTGCTCCACTGGTGAGCAAGCTCCCAGCGTCTTAACTCTGAGGGTTGGCACGAAGATGGGAGGGAACGGATTATGCGGGCTGAGAAGCAAGCATTAAAGTTTCGTCCATGTGAGAGTGCATGGAGCGGAATTACTTTGTCCATGTCGTCAGGGTTGATGTTGCAGTCTGACCTGTGGCCATTCATACGGGTACGTAGGGCATTGGTGGTCAGTCCTATGTATTCGGCAGGGCAGAAGTTACATTTAAGTTGGTAGACGACGTTCACTGTTTCGCAGGTATTCCTTTTGGAGATGGGATAGGAGAGTCCGGTGGCATGGCTGTTGAAGGTGGTAGAGGGTGGGTGGATGTTGCAGGTTTTGCATCTGGGTTTTTGACAGGGAAATGAACCATGTTCTTGTTGTAAGGGACTGGTTTTGGGGTTGGTGTGAACTAGGAGGGTACAGAGGTTGGGGGGACGTTTGAAAGAGACTTTGGGTAGAACTGAGATTAGATTTTGGGTTTGGGTCGAAGATGATAAAATGTGAAAGCCGTTTTTTAGGATGGTGTTGAGGCATTCGAGACCGGGATGAAATTCTCACAGTGCTCTGTGAAATCTGTGGAGTCAGAGCAGATGCGTTTACCGCGGATGGTAAGACTGTAGGGAAGGGACTTTTTGGAGTGAAATGGGTGGCAACTGTCGAAATGGAGGTATTGGAGGTGATTGGTAGGTTTTTGGTGAACTTTGGTGCGAATACCACCTCTCTCCAGGAAAATGTCCACATCAAGGAATGTGACGTGGGAAGAGGAAATATCCCAGGTGAAGTTCACAGGGTAGCTGCTGTTGAGTGTGGATAGGAATGAGTTTAGGGAAACAACACCATGTGGCCAGATCATGAAGATGTTGTCGATGAATCTGAACCAACAGAGAGGTTGTTTGGGAGTGCGGGACAGGAAGTCGGTCTCGAGTTTTCTCATGAACAGGTTAGCATAGGAAGGGGTCATTCGGGTTTCCATGGCTGTGCCTTTTAGCTGAAGGTAGTGCTGGTCAAGATGCCTGAAGTTGTTCATAGTGAGGATCTTTTGCGCGAGATTTACGAGAAAGGGGGTTGAGGGCTTGGAGTGAGTAGGGCGTGTGTCGAGGTAATGTTCTATGGCAGACAGTCCGTGTGCGTGGGAGATATTGGTATACAGGGAAGTGACATCCACAGTGACTAGGTAGGCATTTTCAGTGATTGGGGTGGGAATTTTGTTCAGTCGGTCTAGGAAGTGGCCGGTGTCTTGAATGTAGGAAGGAAGTTGGTGTACAAAGGGCTGTACAGTCTTGCCATCCGCGGTAAACGCATCTGCTTTGACGCCACAGATTTCACAGAGTACTGTGAGTAACTGTCTAGGGCATTCACCACCAGGGGTTATCCCCAGCGCCTTGTGGAACAACAAATTAACCAGGTTTTCAAACCGGTCAACACAAGGACACCTCCCGCCCCCATAGCAGACTGCATCCCACTCATCACTCAATTTCATCCCGGTCTCGAATGCCTCAACACCATCCTAAAAAACGGCTTTCACATTTTATCATCTTCGACCCAAACCCAAAATCTAATCTCAGTTCCACCCAAAGTCTCTTTCAAACGACCCCCCCAACCTCCGTACCCTCCTAGTTCACACCGACCCCAAAACCAGTCCCTTACAACAAGTACATGGTTCATATCCCTGTCAAAAACCCAGATGCAAAACCTGCAACATCCACCCACCCTCCACCACCTTCAACAGCCATGCCACCAGACTCTCCTATCCCATCTCCAAAAGGAATACCTGCGAAACAGTGAACGTCGTCTACCAACTTAAATGTAACTTCTGCCCTGCCGAATACATAGGACTGACCACCAATGCCCTACGTACCCGTATGAATGGCCACAGGTCAGACTGCAACATCAACCCTGACGACATGGACAAAGTAATTCCGCTCCATACACTCTCACATGGACGAGACTTTAATGCTTGCTTCACAACCCGCATAATCCGTTCCCTCCCATCTTCGTGCCAACCCTCAGAGTTAAGACGCTGGGAGCTTGCTCACCAGTGGAGCAGTCTTGCTTTGCCCCAGGTCTCAACCTTAGGTAACTCATCCCTGCTACTTCTGCCTTTCATCTCATCCTTTCAACTTTTCTACTACACTGCACAGCTTCTTTTAGCCCCCCCCCCCCCTCACTTCATTTTATTTTACTGTTTTCCCCCTTTTCCCCTCCCCCCATTTACACCCACCCACCTGAACAAGCAGCCTTCATCAGTTCATCACTCTCTACTCTACTGTGACCAAGGCAATAGCCGAAACGTCGAAACCTCGTGTAACTTTCATCTCTGTGTTCTATCAACGGGCTTTCCACTATGAGTAGGCCTTTCTCTACTCATAAATCTTGGTAAGCTGCTGTTCTTTCTTTCCCTTTCACCCAATTCATATAATATTGCTAAAAGTTCTTCCACAATTGTTCTGACACGGCATTGATTCTCACTGGCCGAAAGCGTTCCCTAGTCAGGAGCAGCGGCCGCTGTCTTCTATGTCAATGATTTTCGTTATCTCAATGGCCTAGCCAACAGCTAGATTATTCGGGGGTACGAATGAAGAATGAAAGAATATTTGGATTTATGGCGCCTCAACATGTGGGTCATTTTGCGCCAATTAAGTTGCCCTTGATTACAAATTCAAAAATGGATTTTCATTCAATTATTCAATCTATTTGATTTTTTTCCTCTCATTTTTTCTCTCTTTCAATTAGCTATAATTCAGGAGTTAACTCCTAGACCTGTGTTTATAGTCAGTCCAAATTTCTGGAAGTAGTTAGACTTGAACAATAAAGTTAATTCGAGTTAACATCAGTGGAAACGTTGCTTAAAGTGTAAGCTGTGGTGTCTAAGATTACAAGTTTCCCTGAGGTTTTTGTACTTTCACATTCAGTTAGGATACACTCGACTGTTTTGGCAACTTGACATTTGTCGCATTCTAGTGGCTCCTTGCCGGCCAGAAGGAAGCCGTGTGTCAATCGGCTGTAGCTGACAAGGAGGCACAATAGTATGACCTCCTTCCAGTGACTACGACCAACTGATAACTTCCAGCCTCTCACTGTGTAACACTCAAATGATAGCTGAATGATATTTTTTAAAAAACAAGCGTTATGTGGGAGTATCCAATGCTGAGTGAAAGCTAACTGCCAGAAGGGTGGGACACGGGTTAGAGTCTAGGGGAATGAGCTGAATGATGAAGGGCTGTCTCACCTCGCCCCAATGCACGTTCGGTGGCAGCTCGGGGAACTTGTCGAGCACATCGTAGGCGACGTTGTCCATAAACCACTGGAAGCTCTTACATCCCAGCCTCTTCTTCATCGCCAGTTGTTCGCTGATGTCGCCCATGTCGAGGAATCGGGCGAGAGGCTCACGCGTGTAGAAATATTCTTTGTACTTGTCGTCGAACCACGTCTCGATCACGCGCTTGTAGTTCTGCAAGCAGATGGAGCCATACATGACACCCTCCAATGTTAATTGTGTTTTGCTTCTTGATCAGTGAGAGATCAAAAGTTGCTTGAAGATTTTAATCTGATCATAATTATTGCTGTTGAAATGGCAAAAAAACAGCTAGGCTTAGGTCAGGGCATTACAACTAGATATCTTGGAGGGCCATTTCTTTTATGGGAAAAGTTGAGGTGAGACACAGTTAATTGTCACGTATAACAACACGTAACACATTTAGTAAACACACATTTTCAAGCTTTTTACAACTAAACAATTTTTTAAATCAAAATTCAATTACTTAAATTGCACTACTTGTCTTTATGTCTTTATTTAGATATTTATAACTGATATGGTGTGCACAATGTTGCCATATGGGTGCGCCTGTTGTCACAGGCTAAACGATAGGGCAGAGCCAAAGTTCAGTCATATGGCTATCCGAATATTTTGTCGGGATTCATCAACTTTAATGATAGTTCAAACATTCCAAAATAAAAAAAAATACGTGTCACATGGCCTATCGTTAAAAGCTTTTTGGAATATTTAAAATCCAAAAAAGAAGCACTGGCAGTAATTGAACCCTGTCTCTCTTGCACTGAAAGCAAATGCCTTTACCAATGCACAACAAGAAGGTACAGAAGCAATCCGAGTTAAATGTACTCTTCTTTCCAAGATTTCAGTGGAGAGATCGGATACGTTCGGGAGCCCACATGACTGAACTTCGGGTCTGTACCATTTGGCTTGTGGCAATAGTTTAACCCTTGCCAAATATATTCTCAATTTGACTACACAGAACGTTATACTACATTCCAGTGATCTTACAGTGGTTTATCACATTATACCACGGGCCATTTGAAGAGGGCCCGCGGGCTGCCAGTTGGGAAGCCCTGGCCTGGGTTAATAATGATAAGTTCATTAATGTTGATATGGAGATCAGCCAGCAGGATATGTACAATGTAATCTGAAGGTAATACCAAGTAATTATGATTAATATTGCACCAAACTTGAAAGCTGCCAAGCACACCTTAGGCACCCTGTAGAAGCTCGAAGGTCTAAAGGATATAATTTCTTCATAATGTACGGTACTTACAATTGTAATCAAAGGTCCCCTCTTCTTTTGTGCCAGTTTTCCGAAAGAGTAAGGCATGAATCCTCTGTAGACATGTCCAACTCGAGAACAAGGTACCCACTCAATACTGCCACCACATTGCCATATCTAAAAACATAACAATCTCACAACACGGGACAAAACAGCGGTATCATATACACAACTTGCACAGCGTCCTAATATTTGTGTCACAACATTGCAATAAGAGTTTTATCAGTGTTATGTCAAGTTGAAATTTGTATGTTATATTTAGGGTTGCCAATCTATATCGAATATTTAGATCAATTTTCGACTCAAGATTTCGATCGATATCAAAATCAATTATACGATTATTTCAATATTGAATAAATAAACAGCAAGCTGTCAGTTGTGTGTCAGATTGGCCATATCGCTGACACATGTCTGTTTGCACTCTGTCCTCTATTTTCAAGACCGGTCTTTCTATCTGCTGGCACAGTTATTTTTTAGGAGGATAAGAGAACTGTACCACCTTAGCATGGATATTGCAATGTAAACAATCATATTGATGCAAGTTTTTTTGCTGAGATTAGCCCTGATAATAATGCTGGAATAGAAATCCTAATTCTATGTTGTTCATAATTCAACTCTTCATATCTGAAAAAATTATTGATGTTATTGAGGATTATTGAGGTTGAATCGCCGTATTCATATTGCATTTATTCAGGACTCCAAGAAATACAGACGAAGTAATGCGCTGTTTACTTCATCAAATTGTTAATATTTTCATCAATATGACCCCAGTAATTGCAATTCCAACTGCAAAAATCGAAATGGTGAAAACGTTTTTACGTTTTTGTTTGTATAATACAGCAGGCTCACATGTTGTATTCTCTCTCTCTCTCTCTCTCCTAACCAAAGCTCTGGATAGCTCTCAATGGGTTACTTCAGATAGGAACAATAATACTGTATCGTGTTATCATATCATCAGGAAATACACATATCATTTTAAAAAGGCAAATTAAATGGAAAAAAATGAAAACTACACAGAACAAGTCATCAATAAACTTGTGACTATACTATGTAAATATTTATTATTTATTATGCAATGGATTACCGACAGTACTGGAAAATGTTATAAGAAAACAGTTGTCTGTCTCAAGATATTTACATACGCATAAGCAATAATGATAATTCCCTCATCATCACTCAACATTCTCATGAATGCTATCTCTAACATCTAATAATAGTGAAAGAGAGAACAGAGAAACATTTGTCCCTTATGAGAAAGAGAGAGAGAGAACTAGTCTATAACCTTGGATGTGATATATTTACTATGCACGCCCGACCGTTCATGTTAAGAATAGGAAAAACCGAGGGATGATTTTATCTAAATAAATATGTAGTTGTGACAATTTTTGTATGCAATTGTTCCTGAAATTCAGAATGAAGAAATTAAACAAAAACACCAAGTAAGTTCGCGATTTTCGTATTATCGTTTTTTTTCCAGGATGACTGGTCCTATCCGGTCTTTACAAACAGGTAGGGCCTACTCAGTCTTCAAACCTCAGGACCGATTTCATCATAGTTACTAATCAAGTGGAGAACTGATACTGCAAACATAAACAGTCTTGTCAAATATTATGAGCACCAATGAATTGAATGAATGAATGGTGTTGTTTTACAGCGCTTCAACCGCAGGGTTATTTCATTTGCACTTTATATTACTGCATATTCTGTCTGGGCAATCACATGTTTGCCCTGTGCCCTTGCACTGACAACCAACAGTCTCCGTATTATTGTGACTATTCTGTGTGGTTCTCAGTCATCAGTCGACACTTGAAGTGTTAGTGTCGACGCAAAGACAGATCCTCACTATGCGTCACAAAATGATTACAGTCACTAAAAAATACATGATTCTGACCTAAAAATAAGGATATTATCGATAGACATTCGATATCGCCATTTCGATTCGATATCAAATGGAATTCCTAATATTTCAATATTTTTGTTATAGCACATTTCAGTATAGTTTGCATTTTCTTGATCGATTGGCAACCCCACTCATATTGGTATTTTAAAGTAGGATATTTTGATTTAATACTTATGCCCTCATTCAAATTTCACCTACAACATGGCATAAAATGATTTTTGGAAAACCCAGACTGAGTGCCTACGTCTGATTTGCTGGTTATTTTCGTATACTATTGTAGAGCAATCGGCTTAGACGTACTTTAAAGGAAAGCTCGAAGTTCTCTCCTCCCCAAATAAGAAGTCCAGGATCATAAGCACCCAGTTCCAGGAAGTATTTACGATCAATGGCAAACAGACCCCCTGCGTGTGTTGGAGCTCTAAAAAAAACAAAGAAATTGTAAAAATAGTGATAGGCATACGTAAAAGATTTTGTAGGATGAGTTACATTGTACAGAGATATTTAGAGATTGAAATACAAATTTGTCAAATTTTGATATGGGGCCTTTTAGATATTCTGAGTTTTACAGTTTGTTCACTTTGGAATGTCAACATGAAAACTATTTATATCAATGCACTTAAGGCTATTCATCCCATCTAAAAATGAGAAAAACTACTTAGGTTCTTACAAAATGAAGATTTTGAGTCAACTAATGCAGAACCATTGAAGTGAATTGGAATTAAACTGATAAAAATAATTCAAAATATTTTTTCCCGTTTTCCCCGTGAAATAATCAAAAACGCTCGCTAAATACGGGAATGCCGCAAAATGGTTGTAAAGTTTTGAAACTTGCAAAACTGAGCAAATTTAATGCTCAAACTGGTGAGCATGTCATCAGATAGTTGTAACTTCCATAAGTTTTGCTGTTTGATTATTATCAACGATCTAGTTGCATGCAATTTTTTACAAACTTCTTGCGATTCTAAATAAATCTGTATCAATAGAACGGCAAGACTTATGAAAATTCTAATTATCTCATGACATGCTCAATAGTTTGACAGTAACTTCAACAAGTTTCAAAACTCTACAATCATTTTTATGGCATCCCCGTATTTAGCGAGCATTTTTGGTTATTTGGCCGGCACACGGGAAAAAATAGGAAAAATATATATTTTTTTTTTTCATCAGTTCAATATCAATTCACTTCAATGGTTCTGCATTAGTCAACTCAAAATCTAGATATTTGTTAGAAGTTGAAATTCTAATTTTTAGATGGGATGAATTGCCGAGAACAACATACTACCAGTATAATATTTTCTTCATTTCTTCACTAGAAACTCATGTTTAATAGCACTTTAGTTCACATAATACAGATATCTTTGTACGAGTATTATAGTGAGTCATGCTTCAAACAGTTGGGCTACTCTAAGAGACAACAGGTCATCGCTCTCGTGGCGACTAGACAGCAACATTCGTTTGTTTGGAGCAGTCTATATGAATATGATACATATAAATAAATAAAAACACAATCATAATAGAATTAATGAAGCCTATAGGTCTACTCGTAATCAAACCCTCATTTTGATGGTTGATATTGAATTGTCAGGAAAAATCTAAATAAAGGAAATGATCTATATGCTGATAAATGAATAATGAAATCTAGTTTGTTTCAATGCCCATACCTACAGATAGGTTATTGGGAAGTACGAATGTTCAACAAATTCAGGAGGTAGGCCTACTCTCTTTTCTTGGGTACCATCAATTATCATCTTGAATAATTTCAAGGATGATGACCTTTTTTTCACACACCAACATATTAATTAAAAGCAATCATTCAAAGGGCACACAGATAAGTTTACTTGATGATGATTGATTATTGTTTGCTCAACGACCCCACCAACAGCTAGGTTATATACAGGGGTACAAATGAGCAGGTTATTATGAAACTATGAAGTGATGATAAGTGAAAGGACATTTATAAAAATCCATGCCTTATACGTGATTCAAACCCACGTCCAGCAATGACTTCAGTTTCTGAAGCGGTGCCTCAGTTGACCAAGCTACTGTGGGCGACCGATAAGTTTACTTGATTACCTGTTCAAAGATTCACTGACAAGCACACATTCTACATACATTTAAAGGTTCTTTGTACCAAAGTTTAAGCTCATAAACTTGTTCATGTTTTGAATGACTACTGCCCCAGTACTGTACATATATGGTATGACTGAGGGTGACTTACTTGTATGGTGCACTGCTATGTTCACGCTTCTTTGCCTCTCGATCAGGTAGTTCGTTCTCTTTGTAGAGCATACCCCATTCAAAAATGCCGCGATAATGATGGCCATCTTGGTAAACGGGACGATACTCAAAGTTCTCGTGGTTAACACCATCAATGACCGGAACAGTCATCACTTTACTGAAAGGGAATGAAAAGAACAAATATATATTTATTGATGGTCAAGTCTGTCAAATCCAATCCAATAATGGATATAAGCCCAGATAAAAAGTTACAACAACTGAGAACAAGAAGTTCTAGAGTTGAACAAGAACTTACAAGAGAACATACATGTAAGAAACAAGGCCAAAACAAATGGTGTACAATCATCTCAGTTGTGCTTTATAACCTACTATATTCAACAACAGAACTATTTTAAGACTATTCCAACCCAAGAAAATGATCATTCAAAATTTAGATAACTCAAAAACATATTGAAATTTGCTTTTGAAATTACATAAATGTGTAAAAAATGTGAATGAACATTTAATGACAGATGGAGAGGCTGCAGACAGTGGCAATTCTTGAGACATCAATTTGATTTATCACCAGCTCATTAATCATTCAAATTTAAGGTATAGGCCTACCTCAACACAGAGCTTTGATGAAAAATGATCACTTTTAAAAAAAAAATATGGACAAAAAATTGGTCTTTGCGTAAGCCTAGACACATATTTTACATTGCCTGAAGAAAACAAATGAAATATCTCAACAGTGTGAGCTAGGGAAATAACGGTGGTTACGTTAAAATGAGTTCGGGAGTAAATCTATGTGCTACTTCTAGCACACCATATCTCCCTTTAAGCTTTTCTTCCCAAGACGTGGCTAGCAAATGTGGAGCAAATTTGGAGCCTGCCCGCTCTTAACTTGAGTAAATAATCTATGGTGAAACAAGTATGTCATCTTACTTGTCCTTGTAGATTGGAGCAAGAAGTGGAGGCAACCAGTTGGTATTCACTTCACAATGTGCATCCAAGAACAGGATCACTTCGCCTGTCGCTTCCTGAGCTCCTTTCGCTCGAGTTCGTATTAACCCTTCTCGCTCTTTGTTCCTCACAAGACGGA
>OZ023327.1:47719267-47726767 GCA_964007535.1 Brachyptera risi | reverse complement strand
CTTTAGATACCACAAACAGGCACATCATGTACCTCTCATTGCAGTTCGATCTCAGGTCACTTATTTGTCATCTCTCGTGTCGTATGGTTCGGCCTATATTGCCTGCATAAGTCGTCATTTCGGACACCCGTTCGTCAGTGTCTTTTCTCGTGTATGCAAGTTGCATAGTGTATCTCCTCGTAAAGCAGTGAAGTTTATTTAGTTAAATCAAGCCATACTATTCCTTTTCTATCATTTATTCATCACCATTTCCCAAACCATTTCGTCAGTTTCCAAATCCAACCTCCAATACGTACGTACTTCTTTCTCCCACCCAACGTCTTCACAAAGTGCATTCTCTCAAACATCGTCGCGACGCTTCAAGACGCTTCAAGACGATTACCTCAGGGGAAACACAGGTATCGTGCTATTTATTACAAACTTCTTCCCAATTACCCTACATACAGTCCACTCATCAAATTCACTCGACGATAGTCGTAAGATTATCATCCCGCGTCACAAATAAATCCTATTGGACTTATAACGGCGCCAACATTTTGGTCCCTCGAGTCGGAGCCTTGCATCAGCTAGTTTTCGTCGTGGAAGTTTTAGTTTCGTGATACATGCTCCCCTTGACTTGTGTTTTCATTCCCTGTGGAATTATTTCGGTGCATTCTCATTATGCACATTTTCGTACTAGCTATGTTCTCTGATCTCCTGATCATCTCAGCTTATTTTCGACGCTCGTGAATAAGTCTCGGTAGGTCTAGCGTCGTTGTGGCCGTGTCTAGCGTCGTTTTAGTCCGTCATTTCACATTGCTATGCCATTTCTTGTATATACCACGTCATTCTCGTTGGTTTTTCGCTAGGTGACCTCGTGATAGTCACTACCCGCATTCCCTCTCGCTTGGGACGCTCGACCGTTTCGAGTTGGTTGTCCTTTGCCCTATTCTCGTGCATTTTTGCATTAACGTTGATTCACGTGTCTGTTTCAATATACGCTCGGTTATTATTAAGAAAGAAATTCTTTCATTTCGGTTTTCGTCATGGATGAACAAATCCGTGCACAAAGGTTGTTCATAGTTCAGCGTGAAGAACTGTTTGCTGAAATTCAGCGAACCTATGACAAATTCAAGTCGTTGAAGCCGGACGATGTAAACGCAGTGCGGGATAGGTTCGAACGTCTTGCCGTGATTCGAACCGAATTCAACGCCGTGCAGCAAAAAATAATGCAGCACAACGTTTCGCTGGACTCAACCGTGAAGCCACTCGACGTAGTACAGGTTAATGCCAGCTTCGACGATTTGATATACGCTGCTCAATCAGCCTTCAGGAAAGCTGAATCCAAGGTTATTCCAGTGGTTAGTCAGGCCATGCCAGATCTTCACGCAAGCACGGCAATGCAAGCAGTCTCTTTGCCTAGCATCAACATTCCTAGCTTCTCTGGTGATATTGTTGAGTGGACGGAATATTATTCCTTATTCAAGTCTCTAATAGACGAGAATGAGTCACTGAATGCCATTCAAAAGTTTCATTACTTGAGGTCCACGCTTCAGGGAACTGCGTTAGCTGTTATTTCTGGTCTCCCAATAACTCCAGTGAATTATCCACTTGCTCTTCAAGCACTGGTAACTCGCTATCAAAACCCTCGCGTGATAGCAAGTTTGTACATTCGTCAGATTTTAGAATTTACGCCTCTAAAGTCAAATTCACACTCTGGCTTTCAAAGCTTTCTACGAGTTCATAAAAACTCGATTAATGCGCTCAAAGCGCTAGCTCTCCCCGATTTAGCGGATTATATCCTGCTTTCGTTGACAGCCAGAAATCTCGATGTTTCTACGCGCAAGGCTTTTGAAGCCAAGCATTCGTCGCAAAGTGTTCCTACGTACGCTTCTTTGATCGAGTTCATTGAAGATCACTCTCGGACATTAGAACTGTGTGGCCTCGACGTGCCAACTTCAAGCCAGCATCAGGCTGGTACCTCATCGCCCGTCAAACGGGTCAATTCATTGCTTGCATCTCACTCGAAGATGACGTCACCTCACTCTGGTCAACAGCAGAAGTCATGTCCGTTATGCTCGCAAAGTCACACCCTTTACAACTGTGACATGTTTCTCAATAAAACTCGTGATGAGAAATACCAAACTTTGAGGCGTCTTCACCGATGTTTTAATTGTTTAGGCGCACATACACGTGAGCAGTGCAAGTCAAAACGGGCTTGTACAAGTTGTCAGAGCAATCAACATCACTCGATATTGCACTCCCCTCGAGTGAAACCCCTCCCTACCCCGAGTGTCAGTGCCGCAACCGCCGTGGCCACCCCCGCTGCGCACGCGAACCCTCTAGTGTTAACCTGTCAATCGAATGACACCCCAGTTGTCAAGACTGTGCTATTAGGTACTGTCCCGCGCATTTATCAGTGACGCGGAAGGAAACCTCCAACCCTTTCGTGCCGTAATCGATTCTGGATCTCAGATCTCGGCGGTCACTCACTCTTTAATCAAGAAGCTTGGCCTGAAATTTGAATCTAAGCAATCTGAACTGGTCGGCATCGGAAACTCGGCTGCGCGTGTCTTTGGCACGGTTGACTGCAAGATCACCTCTCGCGTCCTCCCCCACGAACCTATAAGCGTTCAAGCTGTAGTGTTATCATCAATCTCGACCGAACTTCCCAACAGCGATGTTCCTATCGATGTCTACAACCAGTATCGTGGTCTAACTCTAGCCGATCATCAGTTTCACCTTCCCGGCAAGGTTGATTTTCTCATAGGCGCTGATCTCTACCCGAGCATTTTGATGAGATCAGGCGACACGCTGATAGGACACGCCCCCTCAGCTCTCAACACCCTATTCGGCTGGGTGGTGCTTGGTCCTATTCACTCTGAGAAGCTCACCTCACCCCCTCTCACTCTTCTCGCGTGTTCGACTCCGACGTTGGACCGAACACTTCGTCTTTTTTGGGAATCCGAGGAAGTTCAACGTCCTCCCCAGCAAAGTCCTGAGGATGAATGGTGCGAAGAACATTTTGTCGCTACGCACGAACGTGACGCCACCGGACGGTATTCGGTAGCGCTTCCGTTTACATCATCCCCCCCTCCCCTCGGCGATAATCGGGACGTTGCTATGCATAACTTTCTTGCGCTAGAACGTCGTTTGAAACGCGCTCCTGACCATGCTGACGCCTATCAGCAATTCATGACTGATTATTGCCAGGCTCGACACATGCAACTCGCCACCACTTCGTCGTCGTATGTGATACCTCACCACTGTGTGCACAAAGTTGCCAGCACCAGTACGAAGCTTCGAGTCGTTTACAATGCCTCCGCTCCCGATAAAGCGGGGAGTTTCGCTCAATCAGCTCTTGTTGAGTGGTCCGAAGCTTCAACGTGACTTGTCCAATATTCTCACCGGTTTTCGCACTCATCCCGTCGCCGTCTGCGCGGACATACGTCAAATGTACCGCCAGATTTGCATCCAGCCGTCTGATCGCCATTATCAACACATATTCTGGCGCCCTACGCCTGACTCACCCATTCAGGAGTACGAACTGAACACAGTCACGTACGGTCTTACTCCTTCCGCATTTCTCGCTCAGAGAGTTCTGCGCCAACTCGTCGCCGACGAAGGAACCCGGTTTCCGCTCGCATCCCTCGCTTTAACTGCACACACGTACATCGATGACGTCGTGTCTGGTGCTGAAACCCTCGAGCAAGCACATACCTTGCAAGAAGAACTGACAGCTCTCCTCTCCTTAGGAGGTTTCGAGCTACGAAAATGGTCTAGCAATGATCCTAACGCACTGCGCAACCTTCCGGCCGATCATCTGGAAACTCCCCTCGTATTTTCCAACGACGACCTGGGCATCAAAATCCTCGGTCTTCTATGGGACCCTCGTGCGGACTCCTTCTCGTTTAATACTCAATCCATTGAAGGAGCCGTCACCAAACGTTCAGTGCTATCCTACATAGCCCGAATCTTCGACCCGCTCGGCTTTCTTACGCCTTTCGTGTGCTGGA
Organism: Brachyptera risi; assembly: GCA_964007535.1. Classification (NCBI taxonomy): domain Eukaryota; kingdom Metazoa; phylum Arthropoda; class Insecta; order Plecoptera; family Taeniopterygidae; genus Brachyptera; species Brachyptera risi. Next base: position 47,722,772 of record OZ023327.1, on the reverse strand, counting down.
TGAAGATGTTCCTCCAGCAGCTATGGCTCACTCCTCTCGCGTGGGACGACACTCTACCTCCGCATCTCTGTGACGCCTGGTTGCGTGCCGTCGCCGAAGTGCACGAACTATCCCTCTTCAGGATTCCGCGCATCTTCTCCAACGGCACAGGACTCCGTCGACTGATCGGGTTTTGCGACGCCTCCGAGAAAGCCTATGCAGCTGTGTTGTACGTGCTCATCGAAGCCTCGCCAACCTCTTCGTCCTCAGTCAGCATCTTGCGTGCCCGAAGTAAGGTAGCCCCTGTCAAACCATTGACAATACCCAAGTTGGAACTCTCTGCCGCCGTGCTGCTCACTCGGCTGTTAAAGGATGTCTCCAACTCTGAAATCGATTTGTCCATCTCTTCGGTGCATTTATTCACGGATTCCACTATTGTTTTAGCCTGGTTGGCCACCCCCTCCTTACCGGCTCAAAACATTTGTCGCCAACCGTGTAGTGGAAATCACCGAAGATTCGTCTCCCGACTCCTGGGCCCATGTACCTTCGGCTGACAACCCAGCTGATTGTGCTTCTCGTGGTTTGACACCCGCAGAATTGATGAACCACCCGCCTGTGGATGTCCGGCCGCCCGCTTTCTTGCACGACTCATCGGCGTCGTGGCCCACGCTGTTCTCCTTCACTCGTATCGGACACTGCGCTGCCGGAGGTCAAACCTGCTACGGTCAGCCTCAACGCTCATGTCCCCGTCGACACTCTACTTGACAATCTCTGCAAGTTTTCAAGCCTACGCAAGGCCCAACGCGTTTATGGTCACGTAGTCCGTTTTGCTCGTATCCTACTGGCGACGCGTTCGCGAACAGCTGTTCCAACCGGCCCGCTGTCGCCTCCGGAACTGAATGATGCCCTCGACTTGTTCATTCGCGCAACTCAACGACGTTACTTACCTTCACCGAGCTGCGTCAACTAGAACACCATCAGCCAGTCAAATCCAGCCTTGCAGCTCTCAAGCCTTTTCTCGAACCCTCCGGGTTTCTCAGGGTAGGCGGCCGGCTACGTCACTCGTCTCTACCCGCTGACGCTCGTCACCCCTCTCCTCCCTTCCAAAGGAAGCGCATCTTTCAGCACTACTCTGTGATCACTATCACCTGCTTTCTCTACATTCTGGTCCCCGAACGGTCCAGTCCCCTTATTCAACAACGGTACTGGATCGTGTCGCTCCGTGGGCTGTTACGTCAGCGTATTCATCGGTGTCTGACGTGTCACAAGTTTCGCAGCAAACCCATGCAGCCCCCGATGGGTGATCTACCTTCCCCACGTGTGCAGCTCTCTCGCGCCTTCGCCCACGTGGGCACGGACTTCGCCGGCCCTTTTCTCGTGAAGACTAGTACTCGTCGAAACGCGCCCCGCACTAAAGGATATTTGTGCCTCTTCATATGCATGGCCACCAAAGCTGTTCATCTGGAGATGGTGTCGGACTTGACCACCGCAGCTTTCCTTGCTTGCCTGGACCGTTTTTGCTCGCGACGAGGGCTTCCCGCGCATATTTATTCAGATTGTGGCCTTAACTTCGTAGGAGCCGCTAGGCATCTTCGCGAGATTTTCGCTTTTCTATCCGAGGACAAGACCTCCATTTCTGACGCCCTCTCGGCCCGCCAAATACACTGGCATTTTAACCCCCCTCATGCTCCGAATTTCGGTGGTTTATGGGAAGCCGGCGTCAAGTCTGCAAAGGCTTTACTTCATCGCCTCATTTCCGACGACGCATATACTCAAGAAGAGTACTCTACACTCTTCTGTCGTATAGAAGCCGTATTGAACAGTCGGCCACTATGCGCCACTGCATCGGACCCCGAAGAGTCCTCCGATTACTTGACACCCGGTCACTTCCTCATAGGCACGTCTTTGCTCGCACCCCCCTGAATCGCACTTTTCTGTTGACAAGTCGATCTTGACTCGTTGGGACCCGCGTTCGTCATTTGCACCAAACGTTCTGGACCCGCTGGTCCCAAGAGTATTTGAACTCCCAAATGCAACGTGGGAAGTGGTTGCGCGGCTCCCCCAATCTTCAAATAGGCGACGTCGTTTTCCTTTTTGAACCCCAACGCTCCCCTCTTTCATGGCCTATCGGTCGGGTAACTCATGTACATCCCGGCCCGGACGAAGTAGTCCGTGTGGTGACCTTGCGCACTCCTACCGGAGTGTACAAGAGACCAGTGAACAAACTGGTCTCTCTCCCTGTCGATTGTTAATTTGGGTGCTTTTCCCAAGTTTTTTTTTCGTATCATTTTCGTTTTCTTTATGCAAAAACATTGTTTTCCATGGTAGGCGGTATGTTTGCGCCAATCCTATTATGACGACCAACTAGGTCTTTCCCCCTTGTGTTTTGTTTTCGCATCCCTTACCCCTAGTTGTAATACGCAATATGCCTCCAGTTATTATGTCGTCATCCGTTGACCTTTAGATACCACAAACAGGCACATCATGTACCTCTCATTGCAGTTCGATCTCAGGTCACTTATTTGTCATCTCTCGTGTCGTATGGTTCGGCCTATATTGCCTGCATAAGTCGTCATTTCGGACACCCGTTCGTCAGTGTCTTTTTCTCGTGTATGCAAGTTGCATAGTGTATCTCCTCGTAAAGCAGTGAAGTTTATTTAGTTAAATCAAGCCATACTATTCCTTTTCTATCATTTATTTCATCACCATTTCCCAAACCATTTCGTCAGTTTCCAAATCCAACCTCCAATACGTACGTACTTCTTTCTCCCACCCAACGTCTTCACAAAGTGCATTCTCTCAAACATCGTCGCGACGCTTCAAGACGCTTCAAGACGATTACCTCAGGGGAAACACAGGTATCGTGCTATTTATTACAAACTTCTTCCCAATTACCCTACATACAGTCCACTCATCAAATTCACTCGACGATAGTCGTAAGATTATCATCCCGCGTCACAAATAAATCCTATTGGGCTTATAACGGCGCCAACATATATATATGTATATATATATATATATATATATATATATATATATATATATATATACATATATATATATATATATATATATATATATATATATATATATATATATATATATATATATATATATATATATATATATATATATATATATATATTATATATATATACATATATATATTTATATATATATATATATATATATATATATATATATATATATATATATATATATATATATATATATATATATATATATATGAATATATATATATATATATATATATATATATATTACCTTTTTACCTTATATATTACCTTATATATACATTTTACCGTTTTAGCATAAAACGAGGCACCGGAGAGCGTTTCAAGCCATTCGACTGCTTACCACCATCGTCTGAAGATGCCGGGCGAAATTCCGGCGAAACGTCGCAAAAACAGGTTCTTTTTAGAACCCAAATTGCATTTTAATCGTGGCAAATTTACCGTTAAGACATTTCTACCATATATATATATATATATATATATATATATAT
>OZ023327.1:47712101-47719067 GCA_964007535.1 Brachyptera risi | reverse complement strand
ATGGTCACTACTCACTACTGGACCCTTATTCCTGAGATGAATGAGATGTGAGAAAAAACAAAAATGAGTGAGAAAATTATTATCTCACTTAAAATGGCCGATTTTACCATTACAAATCAGCCATTTTAAGTGAGATAATCGTCTTCTCACTCATTTTTATTTTTCTCACATCTCATTTATCTCAGGAATAGGGGTCCTGATGGTCTAAACATGGTTTCCAACTCGGAGCAGAACGGTAGGAAGTTTCGCAATTTTACGAGAGGTCTCAGCTCGCGCAGATACTATATCGCGTTTGCTTTAAGAATTAAACTGCACCATAGCCGGCCGCGTGTCGCGCTTTGCTAATATTCTGAGTACCGATAGGCCTAATGCAAAAACGACAATACAATTTCAACGAACAGACAAACAAACAAACGACAAGGAAATTTGGAATATAAGTTGTAATTGAGTAATTAAAAATACGTATTGTAGGCCTATGGGCTACTTATGTAAAGTATGTGCAATATATATTTGTAAAACAAGCTCTCGTTTATCCTTGAAATTGAGCCAAAAGTGAGATAGATACACATAAGCTAGTTCACGTCGATTTTTAATCCAACAATGGTTGGAAAATTTCATAATATGAGACTAATGACTGATATGACTGATAGCATAAGTAACATCATTTCCATCAGATAGATGAGATAGATACACATAAGCTAGTTCACGTCGATTTTTAATCCAACAATGGTTGGAAAATTTCATAATATGAGACTAATGACTGATATGACTGATAGCATAAGTAACATCATTTCCATCAGATAGATGAGATAGATACACATAAGCTAGTTCACGTCGATTTTTAATCCAACAATGGTTGGAAAATTTCATAATATGAGACTAATGACTGATATGACTGATAGCATAAGTAACATCATTTCCATCAGGTACCGGTATTGAGTTCCATGTTTGTTAGCGTTGGCCAAGTTGGTCAATTTGTTTGATGCTACAACTAAGTTTGGCTTGACAACTACTGTGGGCCTATGTGACACAGTATCATAACATGAGTTTGAACAGCGTGAGACAGGTAATTGCGATTTTTCTGGAGGGGGGGGGGGGGGGGGGGGGGGGGGGGCATGTGAGTGCTTTGCCAGAGGCCTATAATTTCTAGTTACGCCAATTGCCGTGTACGGCCTGAAGCATAAATAAAAGTCTGTTTCTGTCGTTTGATCCGTGTTAAATCTTATCCAATATAACATGGACAACTGATATTATTCCCACTAAAAATAGCGGGCAACCATCCCACCGTCCCCACGTATCCAGCCAATGAGAAAATTGAAAATAAAATATGTGAATCAATTTTACGTACATTTAAATGTCGGCCAAAAATGAGTATGCGACTACAAGCAAGTATAAGGTCTACATACATTATGGACTGTTAACTAACCCAACGTGTCTTGGCTACACATAATTGTAATATTCTGTCAATCAGGCTTAGTAACGTCATACAAACTGTCTTATTATTATCGAAGTGGAATATCTTGGTAAATACTTGAGTGTACGGAAATAGTGGCTGTGACAATTAGTAACAGCTGTGAGCTATGACCAAGGTCAGTGGAGTAATGAGTAGTCTATAAGAACTGTGACTAACCTAAGGTGAGGGCAGCGTAAAATCAAGAGGCCTTGCTTTCTTACGAACACATTTCACTCCTTTAAATCAGCTACTGGCAGCGGAAAGACAGCTATAATGAAATCGATTGGTAAGATTAAAAATCTATGTAAAAATCGCATATATATTATATATATCTATATATATATATATATAATATATATATATATATATATATATATATATATATAATATATATATATATATATATATTTATTTATATATTTATATTTATATGTATATATATATATATATATATATATATATATATATATATATATATATATTATATATATATGTATATTATATATATATATATATATATATATATATATATATATATATATATATATATATATATATATATTATATATTTTTATATATTATATACTTTCATATATTATATATTTTTATATATTATATATTTGAATATATATATATATTTATATATTTAAATATATATATATATATATATATATATATATATATATATATATATATATATATTTACATAGACTTATGTATTATATATTTATGTTTTATATATTTATATATTATATATTTAAATATATATATATATATATATATATATATATATATATATATATATATATTTACATATACTTATGTATTATATATCTATATATTATATATATATATTTTATATTTATGTATTATATATTTATATATTATATATTCATATATATATATATATATATATATATATATATATATATATATTCATATATATATATATATATATATATATATATATATATATATATATATATATAATATATATATATTATATATATATATATATATATATATATATATATATATATAATATATATATATATATATATATTCAAGTTGGAGATGCCTCTCATCATGAAAGTTGACACTTCACATGTTTCTAAATGAAGTTTTGTGTTTCCTCTGAGCGACATCTGTATTTTCTTCCTAGGATGATAGCGGTTACTTGGTACATAGAGAAGTAAACTGTTTATTTCTCTATGGTTGGTAGTGACTGATCAAAAGGTTAATATGCCCACCATGAATCTGTGCTTAGTTCTGAAGCAGCGCCACGATTATGAAGTGATAATTGATTGATTACATCTTTGCACTTTTCGAATCTCACTTATCGCCTTCTTTTCGTTGACAAGACATCATCAACTCAAACAGGACAACGTCTGGCCCTTCCTGTTCCTGTGAGCGGCCTGGTTGCACTGGTATCACGCGCGGGGTGAATTGGGGATATCAGGCATTCTAGTAGTGCCACTGGCGTGACTCGACATCTGCTGATCCAAGTAACCTAATCAACCCAACCAACGAAATGTAATTTAGCTTACAACGACTTCTTCAAAAATAGCGTAGGCCCCAATCAAATCTCTGCGAGTCACTTTTCATACGAAAATCGACGCAGCCGCTGGGTTGGGTTTTTCTATTGGGTTTCTGTAAATATCCCCATCCGCTCATTCATACCGCAAACAGCCTAGCTGTTGGTGGGGTCGATGGGCAAACAATAATCACCATCGAAAATTGCTTCTGTTGAGAATCAATGAGCAGGCTAGCGAGGGGTTAACAACTCGCAAATTTGGTGTACACCTGATTTCAGGGATTTTGAGAGATTTGGGGATTTCAAGAGATTCCAGGGATTTCAAGGGATTCAATTACTTCTCAGGGATTTCATGGCAACTTTACAACGGATTTCAGAAGTTGTTAACCCCTCGCAGGCTAGTCTAAACATACTCGTCAAAGCATGTTATAAACATTTGCACTAATTATAGGTGTCTCATTTCATCATCATTATATATCCCAATCTACACTGGTATCGCCTTTATAGAGTCGAAGGCTTGAACCACCCGTGCGCTATTGGCATGAGGTAGGAAAGGCGGTCGATCGGAACAAGCATGTTCTCGTCGGACGCCACTTTTCAATTTGCGGTTATCGTTGTATATAGATTATTACGATTATTTCTTGTGATACGAGAGGTGAGAGATATATCGCTCCTTTGGTCGATTCCTACCACCGTCCATCTTTACAGGGGTTTTTCGTGGTTTTCCTCTGTAGTCTGGGCTATAATGCCGGGATTGTTCCTACAATATAGGCCATGACCGCTTTCTTCCTGCTATAGGCCTATACTCCCCATAACCTATACGACACCTTCATCTCATCATCTCATTAATCTGTCATCGATCCGACGCTAGTAGATCTTAGTTACCATCACAGTGCGTCGTTATAGAGCTCACTATAAATAATATATAAACAATATTATTGTTTCACCATTAGCTAGGCTTTTGGAACGTATACTAGTGAATCATAGATCTACTACTCTAATATATATACTGTATTTCATTGACTCTGGCATGGCATGTGTGATCAGTATTTCGAATTGGGCCTAATACCAGTGAACAGTTATCATTCCTCATACCTGTAACAATATTGTAGAATATGTTATTCCGTTACTGGACTGCTTTGTCGAGGCATGCTCTATAACAGTGCATGGGCTTCTCTATGTCTAACTTCTCTATGTCTAACTTCTCTATGTCGTAAAATCGTGTCCAACAATATTAGTAATTACTATTGGGATTAATGAATTTTTATGGTTATATATAACTATTATATATATATATATATATATATATATATATATATATATATATATATATATATATATATATATATATATATATATATATATATATATATATATATATATATATATATATATATATATATAAAAGATTGGATCAGCCAATCCTAAATATTTCACTAAATTCCCTCAAGAACTGCGTAACACATCACGGTTGTACATTTGAAATCGAAAACACATTTCAATTTCTATCAAAATGTAGCATTAGAAATGTCCCTTGTGTCTATAATAATTTTATGGTCAACTGAAAACTCTCTCGGCTTCATTAGTGTTGTGCGTGCATATGCTTGTTATTGATCGTACATGCTTTTTTTTAACCAAAGACAATAATTGTTCACTATATGTACAACTAACTATATGTTCTAGTATAAATCTAACTATTGAGGAAACATTCATTCTAATTATCTTCCTTATGAGGGCTGTGACAACTGCTAAACTATTCTAGATGATTAATTTCCTGATATATTAAAACCAAAAAAATGCGTTGGATACCGAAGTCGAGGTGGACGTGCGTTCGAGTCCCGCGCTTAAGGCAAGGGCATTTTGCAAGCACTGTTTGTCTCATCATCTGCTTCTTTTTACGCCCATAAAACCTAGCCGTTTGTTGAGACGTTGAACGATATCACAACCCTGTAACTAGATTTTACTGAATAATGACGAAATCTATTTATTTCCCTAATTTTAGAGGAAACTAGTAATCATCTCAATTTAATGAATTTTAATAATTTTTTTGTCCTCAGAGTCATGACGTGGACATTAGCGATTCTGTATAGAAACATCAGCAGAATTGATTAATGTCTACGTCACGATTCAGAAAACAGACTAAGTCCTATAGAGTATAGGCTATATATATAGATGACAAATGAATTTCTGAAATTGAGATGTTGATTCTAATTTTCTCTAAAATTGTGAAAATAAATATCTTTATTATTTGTTGAAATTTAGTTTTAGGGTTATGATGTCCTTACGGCAAACAGTAATCATGAATGATTGTGTCGACGCTCATACGCACGCTATAGCACAGATAAAATGTAAGCTTCCTTTATCTGTGGCTATGGTGCATGTACGTTTACCTCGTATTCCTTCCCATAGTTCCAGATGTGACGTGTCGTTTTTGTCTCTGCCCCAGAACAAGTTGTTGTCACTTTCAGACATGGTCTATCTTTAACGTGCGGCTGATAGGAGACTTGCTATCTTCCGAACGTGACGAGAGGATGTGTGAAATTATTCAAGTCGAGCAGTAAGCGGTGTCCCCCCCCACTAATGCAGGTCACAGTTGAATCATTTTCATATCATATAATTATATCTACGCTCCCGCATTCCTAATCGAGTCGTCATCAGTCGAGATGAGAATTCTCCGAACTGGAGTGACAAACATGGAAGTCGATTGAGTAACACTGACGAATAACTTGCTAACGATGCAGGCTTCATTACAATGTTGCGTTCAGGGAAAGGGTTATCATCATGTATGGGTTCAAGTTTGTAACTTTGGCGTACGCGTCGATTTTTGATTCCGGAATTATGAATGATTTTTTCATTCCATTTGGATTTTTGTTGCTTTTTCTGGATTCTTTTGATTCCTCGTGATTTCCTAGCTTTTCTTTCAGTATTTTTTTTAATTACTGTGATTTTTTATTCCACTTGATTTCTTCCCGAAGTATAGTCTACCCTTCATTCCCGGTGTTGTTAACCCCGCTTGATGTCTTATACTTGGTACAGGACGCAAGCGGCTATTCCATTTGTCTCTTATCTAGTTGGAAGCTAAATGCGTTCCATCTCTTCTGGAACTCATTATGTATGATTTGCATTGTCTAATTGGTAGTATAATGTGTATTATCTCGTCTCATAGTGAGATGAGACAAAAGCCGGATTGAATTTGACGAGTATAACCTATAGTGACAGTAGTTGTAATAGTTTTCGAAGCTGTATAGTAGTAGTTGTGGTAGTTGTGGTAGTTGTAGTAGTTGTAGAAGTTTGAGTAGGTTTAGTTGTAGCAGCAGCAGTAGTAGTAGTAAACCAGCAGAAGTAGTAGCTCAGTGGAATGTTGAAAGAGAGAGAGAGAGAGAGAGAGAGAGAGAGAGAGAGAGAGAGAGAGAGAGAGAGAGAGAGAGAGAGAGAGAGAGAGAGAGAGAGAGAGAGAGAGAGAGAGAGAGAGAGAGAGAGAGAGAGAGAGAGAGAGAGAGAGAGAGAGAGAGAGAGAGAGAGAGAGAGAGAGGACAAGACAGCTGCTCGGTCCAGCCTTAGGGATATAATGCTCTCCCCCACAATACAACACCCCATCGTTTCAAGCGATGTTGCAATTCACACAAATGTTTCATAACATTATATTTCTGTTCTCGCACGCCAGACGGCTTTATGTGGCTCCATAAGCTGTGTTGCTAATTAATCGACAGAATCTATCTATCTCTAGCTACATTTGCTGGTCGCTACTTCGCTTTCCTCACTTCTAGGGTCGCCCTACTTGGCTCCAAATCGGGTCAAACATCATTGGCAGTAGTGTGCGTTTGGGTGGGCTTCCGCAATCTCAAAATTAATGGGCAGTCTAAAATAAATACTGCATGATGTGAAAATGTATATTGGTTATTTTGTGCAGCATTTTTTGTAAACACTCTCGCTAAAACGAGTTTAAGATTGTAGGGGTTTGGAATGACTGAGTAAATGA
>OZ023327.1:47634601-47709601 GCA_964007535.1 Brachyptera risi | reverse complement strand
ACCTGGATTCAAGCCACATCCGGCCATTCCGCATGCGATTTGCCGCGGTGTGGGCAAAAAGTTGACTTGAGCTGAACTTGTGCGTCAAAACCACGCACCATGACGCAGTCTTCGTTGATTGGTCAATAATTCAAAATGGCTGATATCGCTCCCGCATGCGGTTGTAATATCGCATCGAAAATGTTCATGTAAGGTCATCTTTACATGAACATCTTTGATGCGAAATCGCTAACGCGTGCGGGAGCGATATCAGAGGTTGACAGCCATTTTGAATTATTAGCCAATCAGCGACGACTGCGGGATTGTGCGGGGTTTCACCGCACAAGTTCAGCACGGATCAACATTTTTCCCACACCGCAGCAAATCGCATGTGAAACGGCCAAATGCAGTTTGGATTCAAGTGAAATCCGCTAGAGGGCGCCGTCTTGCTTCCCCAGAATAGCTGTTTCGATTTTAGCATGAATTGTTCAAAAATAATTTCTTAATTGATCAATGTGCCCACGTGCGTATGGCTTGTTTTATACGATTTTGTTTTTATTCATCATTATTATTATTATTATTATCATTGAGGAGACACCAGCGTTTTTTTTTTTCAAGTTACAACAAACGAACTTTAGTCTTGGCACGAAAAGCGCGGGACACTGAATACTCGTCTGACTCTTGGCCCACCATCCTGTAATTGCCACAGGTAGCAACAATTTACTTCATTCGCACCGCACCGTCTTGCTTTCACATGCGGGAGCGAATTCGCAACAAAAACGTTCATGTAAGGGCAGCCTATTATTTGGAAGTTAAAAGACGTATCAACTATCAAGCTGGCCTCCCCCCACTCTTGGATCTAACGAAACTTGTGAATAAGTCAGCATTGTGTAGCGATGATTTGGATCAAAATCAGCATTATTCAGATTCTACCCCGCAATTCACGTCACACTCCTTGTGCAGAGAGAGGGTCACTACGACAGATTTATACCGAGAACCAATACCTAGCGGCCAGGTCGCAAACAAATAGTACTCTGCTATCATTAGCTTAATCACTTGTGTGCTGTTGCCTAATGATTGATCTGCTGTACCAGTCACACCCAATTAAAATAGATTGCATAGTTGACTATGATAATGAATTTCGCCTGAAGATATTGGGGTTTTATTTCGAATATAAAGACCCATAAACAAGTAGTTGGATGCTTTTTGTGTATTAGTTTGATTAGCATGTGATTCGCGCTAGTGTTTTATCATTTTTAAGCTTTAATTCTGTTCACGTATTACCATTTGCGTCTTTAGATATTGCGCCACACTTTATTGTCTTCATCTTGTGCTGGAAACAATGCGACAAGAAGAAATTCCACACCATTATCATAGATGAGTGGTGATGCTTGTTTACTTTCTTTTACTTTCTGTATAGCTACCTCTTTTAAGGATATGGATATGGATATTTTTACCTCTTTCTGTTTCTATATATCTTGACGACGTTTGAAATATGTCATTGTTTTTTCTTATGAAGTATTCAATGGGTCTTTTCAGTTGCTATTCTTTTATTCTTTGTTGCATTATAAGTTTGTCACCGTTTTTTACGTTTTAATTGATTAAAATTAGATTGAAACGTTGCTTGCTTTTTGAATAAAATAATGTCGAATAAGTTATTTCCACTATTGTATTTTCATAATGTATGCCTATGCTCGAACAATAGTCTGTGACTCACTTGCTTCCACGCCTTTCTTTGTCCATTATTTTCATAACACGTAATCGACGCCTGTATTCAATATTTCTTGTCCCACTCCCAAACACAATCACAGTTCTATTTTGTTAACTAGATTTATAAAATACTACGATTGATTAGTTTTTCCATTCCCGTTACCTTCTCCCTAACATGCTTGTTATCTAATTGCATTTTCATACCTCTTCTTCCAGCAACGTTTCATATTATACTATTGCTAGAGGTTTAACTGAAGAAAATGTACGTAAACACTTGAACAATTCAAATCACCGGGAAATGTAATGAAACTGGAATGAATTGAGAGGCGAACCTGAGCCCGAGGGCGAGAGGCATATCCTATAGCTTATAAGCGACACTAAATTAAAACACTCGCCGGCTTGGATAGGTTTACCGAACTACTAATCTGAGAATTGCTGTTGAACTTGGGAGCAATGGAAAAATTTCACTGATATCCAGCAAGCCGATCAACAACTTTCATCTGAACGTAAAGTAATCTAAGGTTGATTACTAGGTATTATTTTTTAGGTTAGACTCCAGTAAATCGCTGAGTAAAACGATCGTATGTGGGGCTTGAAGCATAAGTAAAAGTCTGTTTCTGTCGTTTGATATCTGTTAAATCCTATCCAATATAGCATGGTCAACTGGTTTGACCAGGTAGCATATAGAGATTTTTACTTATGCTTCAAAAATCATATCCCATTAGTTGACCCGACACATTTTGACATTCATTTCGCCAAAGCAGCCCACCGTGGATCGCCCGATAACTCGATGGCCCAGTCCCTCACTGGCTATAGTGATCAGCCAGTAGCTCGAGTAATCGGAAGTTAATTGCAGATGTATGTGAGTGGTGTGAAGATGTGCACGGAGATTTCTGGTTTGTTTTGCCATGAGCGTGGAGTGTCTTGTTATTTGCTGTGGATAACAAATTTCTGGGCCAGTGCGAATGTATACGGCGGTATTGTTTGTATCGTGAAGCCAATCATTCATTTGTTTTTTCTTCTCGCCAGACCGGAATCAGGTTTGGAGCATCACAGCCGCGTTGTGAGAACAGACAGATTACGTCCCAGTCTTGCACTAAGCCTGTCTCCGTCTTACGACGGTGATTCATACCGCGTTATTAGCATAGGTCTCAATCGGCTCATTGCTACTCTCAGTTTGGGAGTTCATGACTTTATTGCTACCGTTTATTTACATTTCAAGAAACACTATACAAATGTACACATAGAACATGTATAGTTACAGTGTGAGAGAATCGGCTAGATATAGCTGGCGAATAGTAGAGGCAACGTGAACTACCTTGCAAGCAAGACCCATTAATCACTGACCTACCTTATTAATGTCACGTGCCGACCAAGCCGTCCAACATTCTCCGCCTCCTTGGGCCGTGACTGACTGATACCAATACGAGAAGAACACGGTTTTTAAAGGTTTCTGACAATGAATTGTTTGCAGTGTGTATGACGTCTGTCAGTGAGACCTCCCTTAGACAACGATCATTCAGTCGACAGAAGTTACAATAGGAGCTTCCTGTCTCTTGACGGTTCACAACTTTACATTCTCTACGGCTAAGACTGTGGACACTTCTCAGGCTCTTCATGAGTATATTGATTATTTTTTAAAGTTCCACCAGAAAAATGAAAGCTGTGCATACACAATTAATTACATGTGAAGGTATATCATTTTCGTCACGACGAGATGTGTATTTCGAACGTGCGAATTTCATTTTGTCATCATTGCTTTCTTTTGTAGTCTAAAAAGCAGATTTAAAATGTGATCACTGGTAGCTCATACTTTTTTTCATCTATTGACTATTCTCTTTTTTTGTATTGTTCCTTTTTTCGTTCATCACATTGTAAGTTACAATAATAATAATGATAATATTTAATAATATACATTTCGATTGACATATAATGGTACATCTTGTTATACAGTTCTTTAGAACGTCTACTGTACCTAGACAGTAGACCTCAAGACCACTAGTCACGACAGCAGTAACTGAAAGACGCTTCTAACGTGCGTGGTAAGCAAGTAATGCACGACCTGTGACCTCGTCATTCTTTCCACCCGTCAACTGATTGGGATTAATTCATGCTGCATAACTTGTTCGAGATCTAGCATAACACGAGGAAAAGCCTGTGTAGTTTCAGTTAGCTGCTACATGCCAACAAAGTATTGGACGCATTATTTTAGGATATATTCAGGAAAAGAAGCTGATTTCAAGAAGACTGAGTTTTTCAGATTATCCATCCATTTTGGGGTGGAAGGGTGGGATGATTTTGTAGGTTGAAAATTAATTACGATTTATTCTTGGTTCTGACTTTGAATCTGTTTTATCACTGAATGCACTGTACATGAATCACTTATAAATTATTTTGAACAAACTATAGTGTTTTTGACATGGCGTGGCTGTATATAATATTTAGATATATGTTCTCCTTGGGATATCTATTTTTCTAACCTATTTTGGGATGACTCTTTGGATAAGAAATTTCAGGAAGAATTCAGATTACTGATGTATACTCGTTTTTAGATGCCCTAGCAAATTCTAGTGTGTGATCTTTGATCAACAGATTATTTTTTGAAGGTAGCTAGATTTTGAGCCGCCAAGACAAAGATTGGAGGGTTCACTGATGAAAGCATACAAATTTGAAGATATATTCAGAAGAAAAATACAATTTTAATTGAATGAGTGAATAGGTCCCCCCCCCCCTTCTCTCCATCGTTCGAGTGTGATAGGATGTGACATTTCGGGTAGTGAAAAATTAACTACGCCAATTTGGTTCCGGCTTTAATGCTGTTTTTCATTGAAAATATCATTTTCAAACCATACTCCTAATACTATACTTCAACTAGAGTGATTTCGATCTATGACGGGGTGAGAATTGAATTTTGATCTCATTTCATGGGAAATTCCTATTTTTTAAAAATCAATTAGCTCGTAAGCTTTGTGTCAATTAATGACGATTCATTACTTTGAAAATTCCAGGTGGAATTCAGATTACACATGAATAATTGGTTTCCGATAACCAACAAGATTTGACCCACAGAGAATGGTGAAGAAAACAGTGCCACACAGACGAAAAGAAAAATGTAATTGGATTAAATCAAAACTGGAAAATATAGGCCTAACACACAGAAATATTCAATGAAACTAACCAAAACCAATTTTTGGTTCCATTATTGGCCAAATAACTAGTTTCAAATATTATTAGTTTCATAATATATGAACGTGGGTTACCAACAATATATGTGTTGCAGTCTGAGAAAAAAGACCTTATGGTGCATTGGACATTTGATGGATATCACCAAGCAAAGTGAACAAATTGTGATAACAATATTTTTGGTATTTGTTCTCTTGGTTACTTCATTTTGTATTTTTGCGCGTAATGTCATGCTTGCCATGATTGGTCACATATTAATTGTAAATTCAAGTGAATAATTAAAATAACTTCATTATTGTGATTAATTGGAATGAATGAAATGACTTTATAAAAAATTTCAAGTTTTGAATATAAAATGTGAATGAAAATGTATCTCATGCAATTGTCAATATGGGAATGTTTAATTTGTGTGTGTGAAATCATCGCAGGAACAAGCTTTATAAACTGGGCGCATAAAACGAAAATCTCTTCTCTCAACATAAGGTTCCTTGTCTCGGACCGCATCACGTATAGAGTTTAAAAAACAGATTTAAAATCGGCACTAAATTGGTGTAAATGTTTTTCCGCCCGCTAACCTCCTCCCCCCCCCTCATCCACCCACAACCAACATCACTCCCAATGTTCCCAAATTCATGAGAAATCGAGAGGCCTTCTCTATTTCACTAGAATGATAGAATCAGTCATTTTCACTGAATGTGTCCTATTTTTGTTTTTAGAGCTTCCGTCCTGAACCATGAAAACATCAATTATTTCGATCAAATCTGCCCAGCTATTCAAAGTTTTTGACGACTTTTCAGAACTGAAAAATTCTAAAAACTACAAAGAATATTGAAATTTTGCTTATAATATCGTTCAGAAGAGTTTCTATTTGTTCTATGATAACAAAGTGAAATAACTTGCTTCCCTATGGCTGTAACATGGCCTAAAATAAATGTCAATGATTTTGATCAGAAATATTCATTCAAATATGGTTACAGTAGGCCTACTTGTTTTCAATTTCACATTCAAACCGCATTTCACGATTTGTCTTACTTGTTTGTTTGAAAGATGTCGAAAAATCCGAAGTATTTATGCGAATGTTAAGAATTATGACCCCGCCACGGATAAAAATCACTATTTTGGGTGGAAAGATCAATTATTTTGTTCTTACAAAAATATATTGGTGCAAATCCAGGATCAAAAACGATACGATATCAGCGTAAATACTATTCGACCCCCAAATAATTCGGCGTTTGGGTTCGAAATACGTCAAGTCTAGTCCAATAACACTGTCATGCCGTATCTACGTATACTGTGTCTATGGCGCCCGAGTGGTGGTGTGTGCCTATCACCGCGTACAGTTGTCGCCTGCCTGTCTGACGCGTGCATAAGCCTATCTTTGTTACACGGATGATAAGCTTTGCACCCGACAGGCGAGTCGCGGTGCGTGCCGATGTGGACGTGCACCGGATGAATGAACTGCATTGAAAACGCATCCGGAAACGAGATCGAGTGATCCAGGTCTGGTCGGATGCAAGCAATCGTCGCGCTCGTTCGATTGGCTGGGTAGTCGAACGACTGATAATAGCGACGATCGGGTGACTTTCGGTCCGCCAACACTCACCGGACGAACGCCAACAGCAGGATGTTGTAACTTGTCGGCTAGACGTGTCGTGCTGAGTGACAGCCTCGTGAGCGATTACTGTGTGACATGCACTATGTGGAAAGATTCATTGTCGTATCAGATTGGCAATCATTGCTACAGATCTATTTTAAATCCATTTTAAATCCCATATGAATTTCATAACAATTTCATGCCAACTAGGACATTTATATTAATTGATTAAACGTTTCTAGTTAATTTGCCGGTACAGAGAAATAACGAATTTTTATAATTCGATGTCTTCTAGTGTAATATAAATTCATATTTATGGTGCTCCATTATTTATTTGATTCTGTAATTATTTGTCAGAAATACGCATAGTTTTTCTCAGTTTTCATATGGTGAAACGGCCAATTGATTGCACACGGGAGTCGATTCAGCGAAATATTAGTTGGTTTGGTGATAAATTTTGAACGGTATAAGATAACAGAATTCCAATTTGGGGGACACAAAAATTAATTTAATACCTTCGAGATGATATGAGTGAGAACAATTCAACTTATATCGCATAATTTTCACAGTTATATATACAGCTAAAACAAATTCTTTAGCTGTATATCTGTGACAGTGGTAGAAGCCAAGGTTAATCATTTTATTTCACATCGTTTTGACAGTACTAAAATTATCCATGTTTCTCCCATATTAAAATTTTAATATCTCATACTTTTCAAAGTTATCAACTAAAAGCTGATATTTCGCTAAATTGACTCCCATATGCTCTTTACGGACAACCACCAACAATCAACATCCAAGTTATCAAGTGATGATGAGTGAAACTGACGGGCTTACATTAACCCGTGCCTTATTCGGAATTCAAACCTACGCTCAACAACGACTTCAGTTTCTTATTAACGGTGCCTGAATTGACTGAGCTACGGTGAGCGGCCCCCTTGCTCATTTGTCACTGTCATCGTTAAGAAGTGTCGGTATAAAATGCATTCCACCCTTTTCTGTAGCTGCAACTTGCAATAAGGGTGTTTCATGATCTTGAATCAATACGAGAAACGTATCATGATGTATGCACTAATTGTCAAGAAAATATAGATATCGGACAGTAGATGCGCCTATTCGCTGGCCCAGGTCATTGCAGCCAGTGCACATTCGCGGTGATATAAACAAAAATCATACATTTTATTGCACTCAACACATATTCCCCTGCTAAGTTTTTCGTATAGCCTGTTCGTAGAGTACGTATGTACACTTGCGATCATATAAAGTGGTCGATGAAGCGACATTGAAATGCATCGTGAAGAAAATATACTGACTTTATACGCGTTCAAACTATAGCAGATGAGTGGACTATGAAAAAATTGGTGGTAAAATATGCGTGGGCTAGATTTCAAAAATTTTGATTCAAATTTGGGATGAAAACAATTGTATATTACCTTGACTTTGGACTAAAGCTACCTACGATGGATACGCAACTGAGCTCAACGTGGTTCTGGATCTGTGAAACCGATTTCATAAGCCACAAAGATCCACCAACAGAAGCCACCAAGATCAACTACTCAGGCCATCAGCCAATTTGTAGGTGATCTAGGTTCTCCACAGCGTATTTACTCATTCTTTGTAGAATATCTCTCAAGACAAATGAAAAAACAAGAAACATATGGTGATCGAATGAAACTAGTCGATAACAGAAATCCAAATAGCAAAATGATTTTAACTTTACCTTTCGTGCACAACTGAAACTATTTATGCCGTGCAAATTATTGCCCAATTCGACATCCATCTTGATTTCACATTGACTGCTGGCCATCAGAGCCCGCTAGAGACTAACTATCTTATATGGGAGATCTAGGTGGCCCACGTCAATGGCTTATCTGTAGGTGGCGTCGAAAAGTTTCATAGCACCTGAGATGATCGTCAGCTGGGAGTCTATGGGAGAAGTGCAAGTTGCGTATCCATCGTAGGTAGCCATATAGTCCTAGCATTGACTATATATTCTCTGCTATTTTCAATGCTCATAATGTCATTGTCTGTGAAGTGACTTCAATATCCATTTTAATGTTGTTTGATCGATCACTGTGTGTGACCGTAAGTGTACGTTACCGGTGCACACAACTGCTAGTGGAACATTGTCACCTGACCGGCGGTTCTGGCACTTGGCGGTTTCTCCATCTCCAAGACTGCATGGACGGAGGCAGGCAACGTTTAGCCAACACAATGTTCAGGGATGTAGTGGGGCCACGGCGACGCCCTTCTCCTTGAATTATTACAACTTTCATAGATAAAATACCAACAATCTAAAAGAAAACCGGAGTCGACATATGAGAATAAAATGTATTCAACAATCTGTGTATTAAATGAAGTATGAAAATAACAAAATGGTCACATGTGTTTGTGATAGGCTTATATTAGAAATATAAAATATCTAGGTTACCAAATCAAAGCTGAGATGGAATATACACTCATAGTTATAATATAAGCGCCAAGTCGATACTCCAATTACAAACTAAACAGACAATATAGTTAGTGCCAAACGTCAATCCAACGGCTTACGTATGAAACGTACAAAATGTAATCTGAAGAATTGAATTCACAAGATTCCCTGCGGGTTTATTGTGGCTTAATTCTTTACCCTATTGAATTTACCGAAATATCAAGGGTCCTGGTACTCCGTTTTTCACGATTACGTCCCTGCCTGTGTTGGGAAAGTTACTTTTTCAAAGTAACTTTCAAAAAGTTGAGTTGGGGCGTTGAAATAATAACTTTTTGAACATTAAAGTTACCGAAAATTGAAAGTAACGAAAAGTTGCAAAAGTTACTCGAAAAAGTATCAAAGTTACTTTTGAAAGTTACTTGTCAAAAATCTAGGGAATCAGGGGGGTTTTATTAAAAACTCGTAATTTACGCAGTATCAAACCGCACAATAATGCTATGCCGAAATAATTTGAATTGTTCATATTTATTTAGCGCATTATTGTTGAAAACGTCGCCCTCCGTAGCTCACCCAACTAAGGCACCTCTTTATAAACTGGAGTCATTTACCGTTGAGTGTGGGTTCGAGTCCAGCATTAGACATGTTGTTTTGTAAAGGTCTTTTCACTTACCATCAGTCCATCACCATTCAGTTTGTATTGTAGTTTGTATTGTCAACATTTTAAACTCAATGCCATCACTCCACTTTCCACTTCCACCTGCTCATTCGTACCCCCAAATAACCCAGCTGTCGTTAAGCAAACAATATCAAATTGCTTGAAAAATATCGGTTCAATCAATCTGGTTCAAAATGAAATCAAAACATCAAATAAGTTAGCAGTTTTACGTTGATGGCATCAATGGCATCAAAGTAACGTCGAAGTAACTTTCAACTTTTAATAAACGATACTTCTAAAAGTAACGTGTAAAACGGCAAGTTATCTATATAATGAAGTTAGCGCCGTTACCTAAAAGCTACTTTAAAAGTAACGCGCTACTTACTTTTTAAAGTTACTTCCACAACACTGGTCCCCCTGCTTATGAGAAAAGTCACGTCACAGTGTTGATATTTCTAACAATATCTTTCAATTCCGGAGCTCATCTTGACTCACCTTGTTCATCTTCAGTTCGAGAGACCAGGGTTCGATACCATTCGGCGCTACTTTTAAAAAAATGATATATAAATGCTTTTGGTCAAGGGTTATGCACCAGGATGATTTTTTTGTAGCCCCCAATATCGGTATTGTTTTTCATTTGGGCATATTTTTATTTTTGCTTCGACCGAGTTTGGTGTGTTCCCGACTGCGTCCGTGTGACGTCATTTTTTTGCAAGGTTCCACATATGGTGTGGCCATAAGTGATGGAGGTTCCGGTCGACCGTTTCCCCTATCCCACACCACTAGCGTGCGAATGGTTAGCTCCTTCTGTCGACAACGCCAGGATAGTTGGTTGATGCAAAATAGTACAAATGAAATTCTCAAAATATAATGGCCGATTTAAAATGGGTCCGAAGATTCCAAAGCAGTGAGCAAAATATTTGAGATTGAATAGGTTGTCAAGTTCTACAGGATTGTATCACATTAGTCATGAATTATTATTTGGTTGTATTGGAAAGTGTGCACGGATAATTTTTAAAATTCGTAGATTAGTTGCAGTGGCACGAAATTGCCTCATGATCTAGCATAATTTCACTATTCTTCACTTTGTTCAAGCTCGACCGTAAAAATTTGGTGTACATATTTCAGTTTTTCAAAGTATTTAAAAATGTAGTTCTGCATGTAGGCCTACTTTGGATTATCATTTGCAATTCTCGATGATTCTCTTGCAGTATGAGCATCAACCTTCCGAACATTTTCCCTCAGTCACACCATTTTAATTTAAAGGTGCTGTTGCAAAAAAATATTGAGATAAAAAATATCTAAATAATGTTCACTTTCGACTAAATCAAGTATCGTTTCTATGCATAGCATTAGCATTGGATGCCCTGGCCGACTTGGAACGGCGAGTCGCTAGAACTCCAGTAAAACTTTATAATGTTTAATTTTGATTGAGGTCGTTCCACGAAAACCTCAATTATCATCATCACTGACAGTTGGGTTATTTGGGGTAGCGAATTAATCAACAATGACTTAACGATATTTTTAAAAGCCAGGCTTTATGCTGGACTCGAACCCGCGCCCGACTGGGCTTCGGTTTCTAAAGCTGTGCCTCAGTTGAATAAGTCACGGGGGATGGCTTTGACTTTGTACAAAATCTTTTCTGTATAACTTCATACTTTATATAACTTCATCTTTATTAGCATTCATCGTGTTGCGTAACATTAATTTTATAAACGCGTCAGTCGATTTACCGTTGAATTCATAAAATCGTATACCTTCGTATGAAATCGTATATTCTGTAAATAATTATTGTCTGCCGCCCTCGGTAGCTCGGTCAGCTAAGGCACCGCTTCAGAAATCAAAGTCACCGTTGGATGTGGGTTCGAGTCCCGCATAAGGCATGGGTTTTTGCAAACGTCCTTTCACTTATCATTAAATAACTTCATAATCACCAGCTCGTCCGTACCCCCGTATAACCTAGCTGTTGGTGGGGTCGTTAAGCGAAAAATTATCATTACTATTGTATTGTGTAACCATTTCGACTATCAGATCTCCGAATAGATCTCTGCTTTCTTTGTCTCCTCTTCCTGCACTAGCTATACAACATCCTATCGAACAGTTCAAGTGTGACGTTATCATGATGAAAGTTTTTTTTGTTGATATAATCCCTTCGCGAAGAATGGTCATGTTTTTTGATGAGGGTGTACAGAGTGAACCAAAAGTAAATGTTTCTTTTCTACCTCGTCAAACCAGTCAACCTTGTGATATTGCATATGATTTAACAGGTATCCAACGACAGAAACAGACTTTTACTTGTGGTTTCAAGCCCCACAAGACGCCTGTTTTGATTCGTGTGCCTAGCCGTGTGAACTGTTGTATTGTTTACGATACGGTTGTCACTTCCAGTTTCATCCTTTCTACGCCCCCCCCCCCCCAACCCTCCCCAATCCCTCACTTATTCCAAGTTGAAAGACTGGCTGAGTGGGGAGATGTCGCGTCCAATGGCCACGGAACGGCATGCGGGCCGTTGGGAATTTCAGCGTATATTGAAAATAATGAAAAGCCGGGTGTATGTTGAAACGAATAATTCGATAAACGGGAGAAACGTTAGAAGTATAGAGGGTTGGAATATTGTCGCTTTTTAATCGATCCATAATACTGACAAAATTGTATTACTATATTGTATTACTAATTGTATTACTAATTGTATTACTAGCCTTCACGTATTCTATCTGGGAATAATTTTTTATCGCTGCATTAATCAAACTAGTTCATTTCAAACTTCGTTGTGTTCGCTATTTTCGTCTCTAATAAGAACAATCAGTTCAACATATCCGGAATTGAGACGGGTATAGATCAGTAGCTGGCGAACTTGGCCTTCATTCAGGTGACCGGGGTTCGATCCCCGCCATGGTCGACCATCTTGACTGAGGTATTAGTGGTTTCCCTCAATCGTTGGAAGTGAATGCTGGAATAGTTCCTTAATTGGCCACAACCGAGATTAGCATTATACAGGTCTATAAACTAAATAATTGAATTAGTACTTTCGATAATCGTTTCCTGACCGTACTCAATGAGAAAAATAAGTCATTAACAATTATATCAAGATTCGTTTGTGCGTACTCACATCTCTCTTTGTCTCGTACGTCCGAGCTAATATGGTGATTGCGTGGTAAATGACATGGATCCTCTTCGGATCTAGTACTGCCTTTCAACAGGTGGTTGTCTACGACTTGGATGCTACTACTGGCTATGTTCCAAACATCTCTCTGTAGCTCGGTGGTTGTTGGCGGCCAATATACACAGGACACATTTAGTCGACCACCTCATCTGTTCCACGTCGCCAGGCAAATTTATATCCTTTATATCATCCGTAATAGCCAGACAAGAAACCGAATTTAATTGTTGTTGACGGTATTGAATTGATGAACATATTTTAAATATTTTTTCATTCAAGTGAGTGTAAGTAAAAACGTCCATCAGGAAATGAAAATGGGTATTATAAACATAGACATACTTCGATTAGAAAAATAATTCTCTTGGCCGCCCGCCGTAGTTCTTATCAACTATTACTAAGGCATCACTTTAGAAACTGAAGTTACTGCAGAGCGTGAGTTCCGAGTCCCACATAGGCCTAGTGCATGGGTTTTTGTATCATCATTATGCATTTAATTATTCGTACCCTCAAATAGTCTAGCTGTTGGTGGGATCGTTAAACCAAACAATAATCATCAGAGTAATCTTCATTGCCATTCCTTGAAATATTGATATAAAACAAAACTGACGGAAAACGAATATACTAAGTTAGCTTAATACTGATTTTCATTTAAACAAAATCATCCAAACGAATTGAATGAATATTTTCATCAGAACATGATGGAATGTATAATCAACGTAAGTATACTTGGTAAAAAAAGGAGAAAATCTTCAACTTTCATTCCTTGAGATTCTGTTGAACAATAATAATTGAAATAAATCCAATATACTATTTCAACTGGAAGATGTGATACGAAGAAAAAACATGCTGACTTATTTCATTGATGCGTTATGCGTCAGATAATTGATTAGTCTTGGATGGAAAGAACAATAAAATGTGACTATAGGAGGATAACTATATACTATATGGAACAATAGGTTGATTGATAACAAATGTTGTTGATAATTGTACTGTTGCTACAATATGCAATGCAGCCACCCTCGGTAGTTCGGTCAGCTGAGGCACCGCTTCAGAAACTGGAGTCATCGTTGGGCGTGGGTTCGAATCCCGCATAAGGCATGGGTTTTGTAAACGTCCTTTCACTTATCATCACTCCATAGTTTCATAATCATCTGCTCATACGTACCTCCTTGTAACCTAGCTGTTCATGGGGTATCAAACAATAATCCATATTGGGTTTTTAACGACGCACTGTAATGATTACTAAGAAAACAATAATCATCCATACACAATCCATTATGTTCGTTATAGATACTTCGTCGGGTACTTTTACTCCTTAGGCTAGTCACGAAAAAAAGTTTAAAAATGATAACTTTTTGTGCGCTCTTTCAATTTGTGGCGACTTCAGCAGCGGCTGTCGCAGTTGATCATTTCTCTAGGAAAACTTGGTCATTACTGCAATATCTTCAAACCAGTTGGTCAGAGCTATCATGTTTCAATAATTTTGCTCGCTCTCCTGCATGGAGACAATTTGCATACATTTTGTGGTGTTGCAAGGGAAGATTCAAGGGATTCAAGATTCAAGGGAACAACCATAGACTATGGAACAACTCGGGAGGATGATAATGCTCGGAAACGACAACATTTAATGAACTTGAAAACCTTGACCGTACCTCCTTTTGCATTGAATATTGAAATTGTACAGCCTATATACAGGGGCGGACTGGGGAAATATTCCGGCCCTGGCAAATCTTTTCAAAGAGCCCTAGGGTACTGTTATAGAGCATCGAGTGAATGTTAATTTTTTATGATTTATTTTTTATTTTAAAAATAACAAAACTAATCCTGCAAGGAGTTTAAACTTACGATTTTACACACTTCTTGCAATTTTCAGATCAATGGGTTATTAGCCATTTGATGAAAGAAATGTGCCAAAATCATACCTACACGCTCATACTTGTAACGCATTTCTGGCGTTTTCCTCATTAATTGAATCACGTAGGCCTCTCCCGGCTTCCTCTCCTCTTGAGATGAATCAAATGTGAAATCAATTAAACAAATTAGTCCGATCTTGGTTCCAGACTTTCAATCTACATGATACAGAGAACTCATTCGAAAATATAATAATGACGAAGTTGATATAAGACGAAATTGTTTAAAAATGAATAATAGCGTTTATTTGAAGGTTATTAGATTAGAAGCGGGTAGGAGAGAAATGCATATATATATATATATATATATATTCATATATATATATATATATATATATATATATATATATATATATATATATATATATATATTTATATATATATATATATATATATATTTATATATATATATATATATATATATATATTCATATATATTTATATATATATATATATATATATATATATATATATATATATATATATATATATATATATATATATATATTTATTTATATATAACTATATTTATATATATATATATATTCATATATATATATATATATATATATATATATATATATATTTATATATAACTATATTTATATATATATATATATATATATATGTATATATATATATATATATATATATATATATATATATATATATATATATATATATATATTTATATATAACTATATTTATATATATATATATATATATTTATATATAACTATATTTATATATATATATATATATTTATATATATATATATATATATATATATATATATATATATATATATATATATATATATATATATATATATATATATATATATATATATATATATATATATATATATATATATATATATATCGCAAAAAAATGCCATGGCCACTTGCGATACCAGCGATACCTTCCGCGATATTTACCTTGCTTTCTTTACCTCCCCGTTTTTCACCTCTCCCTCTCGCCTTTTTTTCCCAATTGGGCCGCTATACACACATTTTGCGTATACTCTAAATAAACGTTTGATTGTGATAGCATTCCATTATTTCGCTGCTTATGCTAATCGTCATCCGTCGTGTGATGCTCTCTGGTTACCTTATCAAGCCAACACGATTCCTTGTAACGGGAGGTAAAACGAAGAGTGAAATCGCACACTGGCAACACGTGTGCCTGGGTTCGACACCAGCTGTCACCGTGCCAAGTGTTATCACTCGCAGACAGTATACATCACACCACATACATTCCTTAATGAGAAGACGCACCGGATACAATGCTAATTCTTCCACGTGATCCGCTGGTGACAGATACTCGTATGACATTATGCTCGATGATTTGATTACATGGCAATGAAGATATCATTTCGATTAGTGTCGAATGAATGATGAATGAGATTTCGGGGTGATAAGATGATGATGGAGATTTCGTGGGTTGTGAGAAGGATAGTTGGCAGGAATCGGTCGTGGACTTTATTGTAGGGACCATGCCATCATTAGCCTAGGATGCAGGAGACATCTACGAACAACTTTTGTAACCTTGACGGTGGCGGGGTTCGAACTGAGGTCCGATATGTCCCTCACATCCCGAGTCATATGGAACAAGTGCGTTAGCACTGAAATACATGTGCCGGCCTACGTATTTGTATTTCTTTACGTGTAGCCATCGAAAGAAGAAATCGCGAATCACCCCCGCGCCAGTGGTGTGCGATAGGAACTACAGGGACGGTCGCTCGGAGCTTTCTTTCGTGGTTGCTAGAGTAGCTCTGTTGCACGAGTGCTCCCGGTAAAATAGTCACTATCCGGTAAAATAGTCACTATCTGACACTTACTTGGACCACTGTTTACTTCTCTATGCTTGGACATGTCAGAAACGGTGTCATTATTATTCAATTGAGTTGTTATTTCTATACTTGTTTGATCTCTCTGATTTATTTATATTCACTATAAGCTCCATGAGTTGCTGTTTGTTTTCATTTAGTCATCGTTGGTATTTATAATACCTGCCCCAAGCCTATTTTAATTACAATCTTATCTTCCTGATTGTATCCCAGTTCGATGTGGCTAATGAGTACATAACTCACATTAGCAAAAACAATAATAATTATTTGAGTTGAAGTCTATAGTATAGTGCAAGTGCAAGCAACAAACACAATTGCAAAATGACCTAGCTGTCGACGCACCTCTAAACCCCCCCAATTCACAAACACAATTATGTGTGAAACTTGAAGAATGAGAGCTGTGATTAAGTTGATTCGGGCAATGTAGAGTGATAACGTGGGCTGAATATCATTCAATACCGGTGTAGCAGAATATCTATACTCTGTAATAAATATAGCCTATATATGTACTTATCCCCAGTACGAATATATTGCATTTTAAGTACACTCCCCCAGTATGAATATTATGAAATATCACTACTCGGCTCCCTTCGAAATATTCGTACTCCCCCAATTCTTCAGAATAGTGAAGGAAGTGTGACTATAACATGTAGGCTTAACAGTCACACTCATTACAAACCATATGAATTATCATAGGGTGGCGAAGAAATATCAGGTTGCAAAATGATAATTATAGTGTGACACAAACTGTTATACGCAGACTTTTAATTGGGAAGTAATCGAATCTAACCTAATCGATTTAAACGATAAGTATAGGCCTATAACGTTCTGAGCCACCTTACATTTAATTGTTATTTTAAATCATTAAAGGCTCCTTCCCAGCTTCCCGATAATTAATTGATGAATTCAACATTTTTAAGGGAGCATGAATATCAATTATACTTGTGAAATTCATAATAGTCATACTACGTGAGTAAAGAAACGGGGGAATATGGCTATTTCATCGACACCGGATCAAGGAGGCGGTTGATTGAACACTGCCACACATCACAGATAAGGTGACACAAAGCCCGGAAGAGTCTAGTCTGCTGTGAGATTGTCAACAAATGACTAACAACACACTATAAGTCAGTTAGTTGTGTTGATAGAACACATTTTTCCAGTCGCCTCGTCACGTGACTCAGGAAGTCTGTTTCAATGTGTACTCGCGGTCACATAAAGTGGTCGATCAAGTCACATTAATAAGTATACTGGATAAAATCCCCTTCCATTCGCACTAAATCTAACAGAAAATGTAGAGATTGAACCAAAAGTAAAGGTTGTATTGTATTTATTAGCTGCTGTGCTATACAAATTATATTGTGTAAACATTGTCAAAAATGAAAAACAATTATGTATGAGACCAGAAAGTACGGTCATATGATGATATATAAAAAATGAAGGTAGCCTTACTAAAACTTGTAAGTTTAAATTCAAAGATAACTTGAAAAGTCATCTACAAGTTTTTTGCTATTCGTCTTATACCTGTGGAAACTTATGCAATATCACAAGGTTGACACGTTTATAGACAGGTAGATATAGAAAGGACTCTTTCTTGTACATATGCACTCCACTTACTACCTATAAGAAGTTGCCGGTAAAATATCATATTTTATGTGCCTGCGTGTGTACTCACTTTTGCTTCACTGCTTCACGAAGTTACACAACTCGGTTCTTTTTCAATTGGGGTTCACTTATTTTTTACAATTAATTTGCAGAAAGTGGAAGAAAAGGCTCCCGCTCATTCATCAGTGTGGAAAGAATGGTCCAGGATTTCATTAGCGAAATGAATGGTCTTTCAGTTCTAGGCTGTCTTTTGATCAGATATTAGCTTTTGTAGGGTTTACTACGACACAACAAGCATATGACTGTTTCGTTCATTTTTTAAATACCTTCCTCACTTGTTTGCTATTCCATTCATGAAAAATCTATCTCTTGAGGTGAAATAGCTTTCGTTCACATTCCTTCTGGTTACTTGGAAATGCGCCTCAACTCCTTGTTTTGTGTGTTTGTAAAAGAGTGAGGGAAGGAGGGCGACTTTTCAATTTACTCTGCCTTGATGAGAGTAGACTAGACAACTGACTCCGCGTCCACTATTGGCATTTGACATATTAACCACTAACTATTTACGTGTGACATTGTGTAAAAATGTAGCGGGATTTGGAGCCTACGTTTTTAAATTTAAATATCGAAATTTGACACGAAGTCATGGTTCCCCAATTTAGAACAAGGATGTCAAGGTAGGGTAGGAATGTAGAATCGTTCGTATGGGATACCACAAGGGCGATCTGGCCAACCCGAAGATTGTATGTAATGTAACTCATTTACTAAACTGTAAATAGTCAACTAACAAGCGTCGAGATAATGGAAATGTCAATAATTTGAACTGGAGTGCAGATATCTTCGATATTCTTATTGATATTTTATTTTCGACCTTCCTTCCTTATCTCCAGACTTCTCTCCTTCCAAATCTTCCCCATTTTTTTTGTTATAATATGTCTTAATTTTCGTATTCGATATCATTCTATTGTACTTTTCCGTTTGTATTCTTCAATTCGGTTATGGCCTGATTCTACGGCTGAAACACGCTAGAGCTGCAGTTCAGATGAAAGTCGTGATCCTGACGCGCTTCACCCCATTTGACTGAAGCATATTAGCGTGTTAGTCCCCGCTCTACACCAAGATGTCAGTCGAGCCGTTTGGGTACGCTCCCCTAGGGAGAAGATAACGTGTTGAGACAGTGCAATATATCACCCACATCGTCCGTGCTACTCGCGGCTTACGCCGACAACGTAACACGGTAATGTGGTACTAGATGTCATCGAAACGTGGATCTAGACGACGTTTTCCATGTGTTGGAGACCGACGTTTCGGTTTATAGCAGGCCTGTGCATCGACATCGTTTTCTGTTTTGCTTCGCAATCAATCGGAAAAGTTGTGATCAAAAATAACCTCGTGTTATTTTCAGACAGTTCTGATGTAATGGTATTGTTTTTTTTTTCTAAACATTGTCTTCAATAAAGATGTTCGTCATGTATCGTGTGTATGATCGATTCGCTTAATTCTAAAAGTTCCTTTCCTTTCCGACGACAGCAAAGGATTGGAACCACCCCAAACCTTCATGGAGGAAAATGACTCATTTTTGTTGAACATTTTCATACGTACTGTAACTGCTAGTTATTTCTTATGCTTCTAACATTTTGTTTCCATTTTATAATCCTCATTTGTATTTTTGTATTCAGTTTGTAAGTTCCTTACCAGTTACCACCTATAGGAAGAAATTCCAAATTGTAAAATGATAATATACCAATATCACTAAACACCAAACGTACACGTGCGAAACACCAAGTATGTCTGTGTTTTCCTCATTGAACTTACTTCCTGCTGTGACTGCATTTCCACGTGCAATAGTTTCAAATCATCGTTGATCGATTTCGTGTAAATTTAGGCTTTTACCTCAACCGGGAAACGATTACATTTACACCTTTATATTTTCGTACCATCTTATCATCTTGCATACCACTGTCGATGCATACTTCACATTATTTAGTACTCACCGCATATGAGGTTGAACATTTGAAGAGTATACAATCAATTTAGAACTCTTTAATGTCCAGTTTGCCATGTAGGTTTTTCAATTACTCTCATTTCATTCATATTGAAAGGAAACGCTGCATTTTTCTCATGAGTAAATCGATTTGCTTCTAGTACTCATAATGCTTATTTCTTACCCCTCAGCTCCGCTCCTAATCATTCCTCTTTTATGTTGTGAGCAAAGTTCATTGGGGAGTATACATAATATAGAGATAGCTTATTGTTGCTGAGTGCATATATCAACCCTGCATGCTGTTGTCCCTGTGTACGACTATATTTGTATTATTACTGTCATTTGTTGACTTACAGCATTTGACTTAGCATCTGTTTACCGGAAAAGCTTTGTATGGTCAATAATTGGTTTGGATGATGAATGATTGTTTGTGTTGTTACTCATATCAGGAAAATGTTGTCGACTGATTGATTGTCGTACTAAATTGTTTGTATTTTGTAATGAGTGTGGTATTTGAAAATAACAATAATAATGGCGCTGAAAGTAGAGCAGTTAATGTTTGATTTATCGTGGTTTTCGTGTCCTCAAGATTTATTTTTCGAAGTGGCTATATAGACACGAATTTTCGTAGTACGAAAATCTTGAATTCGTGGATCCTAGGGAAAGGAAAACTACACAAGAATATTCGTTGGAAGTTCAAGTTGAGTTAGGTCGATGGGGTTAGTTGAGTTATATTAATTTGGGTTAATAAGCTTTATGTAGGTTATTGTCTGGCATACGCGCATGCGCACTACTGTCACAACTTGGAGTAATTCGTGATGTAGGTGCTGCCTTGTTTTTTTCTTATATTATCCTATCTTATTACGGCACGAAAAAGATGATTTGGTGAAGAAGGCGTTGATAATCAAGATGTGTCTTGATAGGCCATACCACAATTTAGAGACTGATTTGAAGCTAGCATGAAGTCCGTAGTTGGTTCAGTGCTATACTAGCTGTCTTTAATTGAGATAGGGAGTTTCACGTGGAGACAGCATTACTGTTGGGAAAGTCAACTGCACGCTACTTGTTGATGACTCAATCGATGGCTATGCTTGAATCCCTTAACCACGTGGTCGTATTTCAAGTAGTGAGACATATTACAATTCGAGCTCCACATAATTATTGTATTATTATTTCTCTCGGTGTCATATCGTGGCTCGTCCTTTACATTGGCGATATCACTGAACTATCAAAGGCATTGAAAATCCCCCCGCAATTATTGCGAGTCTCCATCTATGTGATGTACTCCCAAGAGGAATTCGAAATTGTAATTTTAATAAATTGAACAACTTGAAATGTAATAACGCGGCATACCAGATTCCAAATTGGAACACTTTTGCAGGCAATGTTTTTTCATGAAATGCCTTGAAAATAAATTGGAATTATATTTACTGCAAGGCAAACGTTTTTGGGCGACTGAAATCTAGATCAATTATTGTGATGAAAAAACTGAAAAATCTGTCCAAGCTCTTAGTTTCAGCTAAAGCATCAGTAGAAGATATTTGAAAGTTGAAATAGGAATGTGTAAAATGCCTCCTTGGTTAGGACTGTTTTGTGGGTGATTGCTTTCCTGCAGTAAATTATCCTTGTTTCGCAACTTTTACAACCGATTTCCGCCCGCTAATGTCTGTTGTAAGTACATACGCATCATGGTACTCGCCACACCTTGAACCATATTTTGCGTACGTCTTGCTTTGGCGCCACCACCGTGTTTTTGACAGGCCTGTCAGTCGCCCCATGTGCTGACAGTTTGTGGCGCGCGAGTTGGAGGGGTGGTGGGGAGAGTGAACCTACTCCTTCTGGATAAGGAGGTGGGAGGTGGGGTAATAATGTGGCGCAGTAGACAGTAGTAGGGGTAACAGTCGAACGTCTGGCGAAGATAGTTGTCAGTAAGTGAACTTCGACAAGAGTGAGTGGTAGTGTTCTGGGATTACTCCATCAGTATTGTCGAGACACAGGCAGCCGGCCACTGAGGATTTTTCATTTTAAGGTTTGAACACTTTTATTGTTCGTTATCTCTTCTCTCCCATCGGTGAACACTTCTAGAAACGTGCCTAACTTCTCCAAGGAGCCAAGTGGTTTTGTTCACCTGTTTTAAATGGTTTTTGTGGGTGAATCTTGTAATGTGACGCTGAAACCACAGCTTATACGCTATTTACCGGTATGACTACTTATAATTCTCCTGCGCAATTGTATCTTTAGCCGTCTTATATTCGGTCTAGCACACTTTCTTCCACATTGTGATGCAAGCATTAATAGTCCAGGCGTGTGTCATTTATTGGTGGAAAGAAAATCCATCTCGACGTGGTTTTTTCTTACATATGATTTTCAATATTGTTTGCTTAATAATGACCTCACTGACAGGTATGTGACTGTTATGAGCGACGATATATAAATATGAATTGTTTTACAAAAACCCATACCTTCATGGGGGACTCCACCCCACGTCTTACTGGACTTCAGTTACCAAAGCAGAGCCGAACCTGACTAGAGCTGCTAAGCTCAATATAATTCTAATGACGGATGGAGACCCAACTGTGTAAAACAAATCGTATCCTGCTTGTATTTATCTTGTATTTATATTGTATGAAGTGCAATAGGCCATCGTGATGAAAAATGTTGAAAAGAAACGAATGGGTGAAAGCGTTTTGTGTGACTCGAGCGCAAAAGAGTTGTCCTTGACCACGCATGTTTCATCTCCACATTGTTTACTGTTGAGCCAGCTTCTTTTTTCTTTTTATCTCATTACGAACGCACGAGAGGCATTCTAACGATTTGTCAGGTTTTTGGTGATCTCGTTCGTGAATACCTATACAATGTAAAGTTGGCATATTTGCCTCTGAAAATGTTCGGTTACTGTTATAACGCATCAACCGAACATTTTCAGAGATGAATATTTCAACCTTTATTCCTTAGCTTTATATCTTTGATAATACAGTACCGAGACCGGTGGTCGATTGGCTAGCACACTGAACCGACATTGAGGAGACCGAGGTTCGATTCCTCTCATGGTCGACCATCCTGACAGAATTTTCTCGTGGTTTCGCTCTGTCGTTCAGATTGATAATGGGATGGTTCCTTAACTTCCTTTTCTCACACCCAATAACCATAAACATCCAGTAAAATAACCTTCCATCTCATCATTTGATTCATCATTCACCGACGCCAAATGATATTTGTCTTCAGTACGGTTTGTCGTTAAACCCAATCTGTATATGAAAAAAAGGTGGAAGAGTTCCTACTTATACTGTCTTGAAGGTATTGATGTCATGAAGTGATATGTGTTTTTATTGTATCAACATTGATACCTAATTACGTTAGAAAGTTAGTCATATCGCCTCAAAACTGATATCAAGCTAATTCGGTATCATTTGGCAGTAATTGCTGACGATATTCATTTGCTTGGCCTGCTGTAGCGACTGAATATGTTCAATACAAACTATATTCCTGACTTGATGCTAAGGTTACATGGTGTCAGGGCGGATTTGATATCAATGACGCAGAAAACGTAATTCAATAAAATTTCGATGACCAGCGCGTCCTACGCTCACTCTCAGACAATGAATATCGTCACCAATTCCTTGAAAACTTGACGTATCGAAGTTATAATTCTACTCGCATGTGATCTTTTGAGATCAAACATTTCAACAACTTGCTTTGGAATTTCGACCTTTGGCAAAAATGCTTTTTGAAAATGTAAACACGTTTTAACCAAATGTTATGACTTGACACTGTTTAGAAACGGTCTTCACATACTTGAATACAGAACGTTCCTTGTATATTTTTTAAAACCAATTTTCCATTGAAATGTCAGAACGTTGTCCTGTTTTATGTCGATTGGGTAATCAACTCGGCTCGAAGTCTTCGCCCGTATAATAATAACATGAACCAATGCGGGTGAGTTCGAACACCGAGCACGACTGGTCGCTTGTGGCAGACACATCGTACAACCTCTCACTGAAAAGCAGGCCTCTTCATTAGAATGGCCGTCTTACACGCCATTTAGCACGGTCTGGGCTTAATGTTTCATCAATGAATAGACTTCGCCATCCTCCGCGGCTCTTTCAGGTTAGGCACGGCTTTACAAAGTGAAGTCAAGACGGGCGTGGGTTTGATTCTCGCACAAGGCATGATTATGAGTAGCTTGTAAACGTTCTTCTACTTATCACACCATGACCATCGTTTCATTATCATCCGCTCATCCGTACCCCCATTTAGCCGTTAGCTGCTGGAGGGGTCGTTAAGCATAATTAAAGATAAAATCAATAGCCTTCCTTCTCAGGGTAATTCAAAATTTGATTGTATTTTTCGAGTCAAATTTCGTCACGTTAAACTGAAGTGAAACACCGTGCTGCAAGCAAGTTATGCGTTCCAGATCTCCATGTATCTCATATTTATCTCCCATACGCTGCACATTCCGTGTGCATTCCGTGTGATACTCTTGATTACCAAATTGAGGCATTCCGCTGATGCAGATTGTGTCATTATGTAAGATTCGCCCTGGTAATCGAGGGGCAGTCATCGCTCAAGCTTATAGGAACGGTATTGCCGGAATTGCTACTTCGTGTACATAGTTCACGTGTGAGAGCACGTGCGATATGAGATGCAGACGCGAAAGTGATGAGCCTTCGTAATATATCTCTCCATTGGAATCAATCAAGCCTCGGTACTTCAAGTATGATGTTAAAGTGTTGTTTACTCAATAGATAGTTCCATATCCTTATACAAGCCTAGATAGAACACGACTCGGGTCGACTTACGTGTTTCTTAATTGGGACACCAAACAATTTTATAGTGTAATTTAGTGCCCAATCTGCACTCTCATCCCCCAATATGTACATTTTATTGGCCCTGAATTGAAGTAAACAGCGTGGGGTTCTTGCTGCGACTCGACAATCTCATATAGTCCTCAACGCAAGAGCTAACTGAGCCTAACCCGCTTCAATTATTGCAAAGTAAACAGTATAATATAACTTGATTTTTGAAGAAAGTGTAGTATAAGCCTAAGCCTGAGCAAAATACGAGAAATAAACATTCAATAAGACTAAAACCTAAACCAACTAACCTCAACCTTATAGCTTCCCTGTGCCCTAACAAAATCCCCGAGATAGTAACTCTTACGGTAATGGTACTTTATATTTTAATTAACAGATCTTTTAGATCTGTCTATCGATATAGGTCTAAATTTATCTGTTTTAATATGTACTTTGTCCCATGATGAGAAATAAAATAACAGATTACCAAAGATCAGCGCCCTACGCCGCCCTGCCTCCGCTTTAAAATTGGAAGCAGAGCTACGCCCTGTCCCCCAAAAAAGTACCAGGGCGCCGCCCTGGACCGGCCCATGCATGCCTGGGCCCTTATTCCTGAAAGATCTATGTCACTTGGTGACATGAGTCACTTTTCGGTTTATCTCACTTGAATGGCCGATTGATATTCCCGATTTACTAGTGTGAGTCACTTTCTCCAGATTTTAGTGATAAAAGTGAGATGAGAAGATAAGTGACATCTTTCAGGAATAGGGGTCCTGGTGGTGCGGCCTATACCGGTTTGTACGCGTCTGGGTGACCCGCCACCAGTGCCAGTCCGCCCATGACGGAGTGGGCCATTCTACTTGGCGGATAGAAAGCGTTCTATAGCAACAAGTAGGGGGTGTTACTGACAGCGCATATTTTGCCAGCAAACAGACTTTAAATGAGGCGCCTGTAGAGCGTATACCAGAATAATGTATACTCGGTTGTTTGTCATAGGCTTGAGTGGCAAACCTTACTGAAGCCCACAAATACAACCATCCGTTCAGAGGCATTCCCAAGCCCATGTCAACACAGCCGTCCAGTCACTATTCCGGTATACGCTCTTCAGCTTCCCGTTTCAAATGGTTCCGTCAGTGTTCTCGACCTTTTTTTTAACACGACTTCTTTTCAACGAGACAAATGTTTGTGTGACCTAAGGACAATTATTAATACACCTGTCCCCCTAATGAACGGAAATAGTGTCAACTATTGTTTGTGATGGAATTACTACTGGTTATCATTATTATGCATCAGTTGCCCTCTTGGCTAAGGTGAATATTTCGTATCTTCATTTTCCAAGTTAATCGCCTAGTCGAAGGATTAAAATCACTATCTTGCCTACTTGCCCATCAGACCAACAGTGTTACTATCCCGTAGGCGTAGACAAGCACATGCAATTTCTCGTTCTTCGTTTTATTTCTTTTATTTCCCGATGTAGATTTAATATTAAATAATTTCATGAATATCTCGTCTTACCCCAATAATAAGTTGAACGAAGATAATTTCCGAATCGACTTTTAAATCCGCGACCCACAGGCTGGAAACCACTGGTCAATGTTTAGCATAAGAAGTCCGTGTCTCACGATGCTGAAAATTATTTGAATTTGAAACAAACCCTAGCCCAACGTAGCCGATTTACCTAACCCACCATAATTAAAATCGTATTTAATAATCATTTTATAATTTCCCATCGTTCAACATAATAGTCTTATTAGAAATCTCTTTGCCCAAGTAATTCTCGCTAAGGGCGACTAGATCGGTACCATAGCTAAAGAGGTAGTTGAAGTAATCGACCAACAAGCGATCGTGGGGGGAGGGACCCGTAAGCACTCACATCATGTCATTGTATATATCTCATTGCTTGGCAATATTAATTACCATCTCGTTTAGATACGAAACGATCTCTACTCATTAAACTAAGGCGAACGCATTTAGAGAATGCAATCAAATACAGTTATCTTACTCCGACCATGGGTTTTAGATTGCATTTTCCCTGTGGGCAGTGTTCATGGCTGTTCACGTATCGCGTTTATCCCTCCCCATTATGATAGCAATTTTGTATCAGAACTATGTACTTGGAGTGGACACATTTTGCCTCGACCGAGCACATATTCTGCATTGCACGTGCATGTGTTGACAATTTGCACATTGCTTCTTCATGCCTTTCCTTTCGTCCACTGTAGGCCTATTAGTCACACTGTCGTTCAGAAATAAGATTTGTAATACTGTGATTAATTAGAGGTTATTTATTTAATTCTTTCGTAACAATGATGTTACTACTTTTTTTTGTATTCCATTACCGATAATTCAATATTAAACCTATTTGATATTATGGTACGTGCAGGGAACATTGCCGATACTGCTTTGTTCGGCTGACATGTTGCCAGTTGTAATCTTTTTCCATATCGAGATCGTTTCATTGTAATCTGGTGCACACGCAGCATTTTTTACTCCCATGATGAGTCCCCCATCCCCCTCCCGCTTCTGTTTCTCCGTCGAACATCAAAATGACTGTTTCATTTTCATTCGCCATTGTTTTAATGTGGGGTACAGCCGTTTGAGTCAACATGCCATCTAATGAAGATGACTTCCAACACCGCAACCATGTCCTTCAGCTACCTTCATTCACATTCTTTCCGTCTCCTATCGTTGTCCAACCTCGCCATGCTGTCGCTGTACGATCACGCCAGGATGTTCTAGCGGACTATGCCAATAAACCACTGGGTGGACATGCCTTCAATTAATTCCTCGTCTTGACAGTAGACTTGGGCCTTATCAATATGTGCTCTCGAGCAATGCGGTTCTCGCTAGCACAGCTAATTTGAAGAATGCGTATGAATTACTTTTTTATTAACGATGGCGTCCACTTGATTGTTATTCTTGGCTATTTTACATCTCACAACCCATGAGTAAAACCTATAGTAAAACCTAAAGGGGGACGCAAAAAGCGTCAATACAGGCCTTTAGCTCCCAACACATAGTGGGTAAACAGTAGGACCAATCAGTCTAATTCTCTTTGCAATAAAACAACAGTGAGTAAATCTGTACCTCTACGTTTAGTAAAAATCATAATTCTATATCATATTACTCTGAAAAAAATCGTAAAAACAATGGAAAACAGGTAGAAACATGTTGATTTTTGACAATTATTTTGAAAGGGTTGAAAACATACTACGAACCAAAGCTCTTCGTACGAGCACGTATTGAATACTACTGATCATCTAACCGAAAACTGTAAGTTGATACGGTGATTGGTTTTCCGTTGCCAACTTGAGCCCCGAACGTCTGCAATCAAGCCGGTATAGGCAAGATGTAAAGCGGCCTCTTAATTATTGTTGATAACTTCGTTATTATTTCGCTGTGCACAAGCTTGATGTTCAATAATGCTCCCTGTGCCCGACATGTTGATCTATTTGTCTGAAAGCCCAGATGGCTGCTATTGCTGTCAATCTTTTGCCGAAACCAAACCGTCATTGTCGTGTGACGGCTTTCCCACATCAGGGAAAATCCGCGTCCTGAACAGGAAATGATGTTATAATTGTGAAATATTTCGTAGCAACCCTATCTTGTGGTTGGAGATCGTAACGTATCGTAAGATAACTTGTTGGATAAGTTATTGTTAACAAATACCAATCGTTGAAGGTTGATGACTTTCAAGTTGACTTGCTATTAATAAACCTGTATATAGGCATAACGTTCTTGTAAGTCAACAGATATCATGTTTACTTTCATAGTTACATACTCTTTTTAAAGTGCTTTCTTCTCTAGGCTCTGCATTTCCTAGCTAAATATTTGATGATACAATACACTGTACTGTGTATTCTATTTGATTATACAACGGGCAACCAGCTGTTTGTTATTGTTCCGGTTATAGACATTTCACTCGTCAACAGTGTTTTTTGGGCTATATTTGAAATATCATAACATCGGTAAGATAATATGGTAAATCGTTCTGTAATATTTCATGCAATATGTTGATATCGGGAATATGGTAAGATCGCCCTTGTGCTTGTGGTGCCCCGTTCGAACGATCCTACCTTCCTTAGCCTTGCTTGGCGAGCAATGATTTTGTATCAAGTGTCGATGTTGATAAAAATGAAATGAAGTAACATTTAAAATTGTGTAAACTCCCGCACACAAATCGTTTTGTGTCACTAAAGCCAATGTCCAACTTGAATCCATGCTTGTGCTGATATGTTCTACAGGTATTTCTAGTATCACCTACTATCGCGCTCTAACAATAGCTTCGTAGCTATTTACAGTATGATGTAGTTAGTGTTTCACAAGATCCATCGTGAGTCACGCAGTGCAGGTAGGCAGTGGTATTGGGCCTAATACACAGTGTAATCGTTTGCTCAGTGAGATTTTTTTACCGCCCCATTCTTACTTAGTCTTCAGTGGGACACTTCCTTGGAGTGCGTAAGTGCACCAAGTGGGCAACCACTATTCAAGAGATCGGGGCTCCATTTCTGCCATGGTCGACCATCCTCACTGAGGTTTATCGTCATGTACTTTATACAGTGACTAACCATGAACAAATTTTTTAAAATTGATCACGACCGTCTCCTTTCCAACATTAATAGGGTTTTTCACTAAACCGATAAGCCCTACACTGGTCTATAAAGGGCAATAGAATAGATGAGTGCATCAGAATGGTCCGAGTATTTCAGGTGACTATTATAGTTGATCTACATCTCGTTGGATGAACTTCTCGTCACTGTGTACTTGTTGCAAAAAAATATATAAATAAGAGTGACCGTTTGAGTATAAGGGACACGTTAAGAGTTGCCACGTCGTTGCTCGCGCATTATTTGGTTCTGGTGTAGCTTCTACAACAGTATTACCATGTCCAGGTTAGTTTCGTACGCCATGAATTTGC
The DNA here is from genome assembly GCA_964007535.1 of Brachyptera risi. Lineage (NCBI taxonomy): Eukaryota > Metazoa > Arthropoda > Insecta > Plecoptera > Taeniopterygidae > Brachyptera > Brachyptera risi. Next base: position 47,679,833 of record OZ023327.1, on the reverse strand, counting down.
GGCGTGAAAGATCTTTTTTGTTTAACAGGAAATCGTGTAGGTTTGAGAAATGTTGGAACGCCCTTCCTTATTTCCACGTATTTGTTTGTTTCCAAACACACTTTGTATAATGTATAAGTGATCTGTTGGCCGTGCATGTGCGATATCGTAACGGGTGTGCAACAGACACGGTGAGCCCACCTACAAGGGCTCAAGACGAAATATATTCTGTCAACGCCGTTCTTGTCCTCCGGTTAAAGTAGGCCTTGCTCGAAGTGTTTTCAGATAATCAATAATAGTTAATGCTTCCACCAAATGGGATATGCTTTTAGAGAAGGTGGGGAGAGATGTGTAAGATCCTGTTCTGGGGGTGCTTACCTGTATACGAGATGAACCCAGTCTAAGCCTAAACCTGTGCTAAACGTGTATTGCAAAACCGGTAGTAACCCACTAATTGAGAACCGGATTCAATCGTACTGAAATGCACCCCCTGATACTTGCAGGTTCGTCTCCAGTCAAATTGCACATTCAAGTTCAATATCACTATGCTACAGTTATGTATTTCAATCCATACCAGTAGTCAGTAGACCTTATGAATGTGACAGGATTTCTGTGATTAGAACCAACTTGAAATCTGAAATACATGTACGAGTATCCTGGGATCGGTTGATATTTCTGATCCGCCATCTTAGCGTACGACAAGTCTAGTTCAGTTGCTCGTCGTATCCCCAAGTATTCTAAGTGTTGTCATACACCCCTTATCTGATTGTAAACTACGCTGTTTCACACAAGATCTCTTTACTTGTGTTAGTGTTGCTGACGAGTTGTTTGTTTTCACATTTCAGATTTTCCAGCTCGTCTTTTCACACAGTGATAATATACGATGGGTGCTCGACAAAGTAAACGTTCTGTGGATATCACCGCTCCCGGTAAAGAAGCCCTTTCGGACGACCAGCAGCAACCTCTCGAAGGTAAACTCGAGATGATCGAGGAGGGGGAGAAACCGGCGACCAATGGACATACCGAGCCAGCCGATATCAAGGTAACGTGGTTCAACAAACTCATTGTGTGTAGGGGTGCACAAGCGAGGAGTGCAAGTCAGTTCTTGTGATTATGGAGGGTGCGAGTCATTTGATAACCCGCGAAATACACTTGCATCACGTACTAGATTAACATACCGCTCGTTTTATTCGGGTCGGTGATAGTATTGGGGATGGGCTACACCGTCTTATTACCATTTGATTAAACGTTTGAACGCAATCATGCCCATATGTATACCCATATGTTTGAACCCTGCCACTCTCGGTAGCTCGGTCAGCTGATCGAAGCACCGCTTCAGAAATTTAAATCATCGTTGGGTGTGGGTTCGAGTCCTGCATAAAGCATGGGCTTTTGAGAATGTCCTTCCACTTATCATCACTTCATAGTTTTATAATCACCTGCTCATTCGTACCCACGTATAACTTACCTTGGGTTTGGACACATTTGGAAGTGGGCTTATTCTACATTATCAAAAAGATCACGATTGAAATACTCGAATAATACTACCAACACTACTACTGCGAACTAGCAGTACATGGTACATATACTAGTACATCGAATACCGTACCTATACTATCGCAGTCGAATCATTTCGAAGAAGAAAATTTAGGTTGTAATTTAAACCTCAGATCAAAAAGGTACCACCCGTCCCGTATTGTAATCTATTAATTGAGAATTGAGATTACGGCGTGGCTGCATTATTTCCAATAGTGCACTATTCAGCCCTGTGTTTACCACCAGTATTTTGTCATATGATGACTGTTGATTTACAGCATCTGTTTGATTAGGTTAGTACAATTTCGGTTGCGCGTAACAAACGAGACGACGTCCGCATGCATTTGTTCACAAACCCAGATCTAGCGGGGCTTCCATCATGCAAGTGATATGGGAGTATGAATGAGCGGTTGGTAGGTCCCCATTTAGTGATATTGATTTAGACTGAACTAAACGTTTAATCTGCTCTGACTATGATGATATGTGCATATATTCCGAATACTAGAATAGTTGGCAGTATAACTATAGGCGAAAGGTATATATCTTTCGTATATGGTGTAATGTGTTTTTGAATGCAAGAGATAAGAGTAAGTTCTGATGCCTACCGGATGTTGTCCATTGACCAGGTCATATTAGTTATTTTGGTAAGCGGAAAAATTATCTTCTGGGAACTCTAGCAAAGAGAGTTCGTTAGAATTTTATTCAATAAGCTGAACTACCCGTACTTGAAACTTGATACTATTTTGAAGACATATCTGGATTGTTTACTAGAGGCATATTCATCACTCTCATCACACAATATTACGAAACGCGAGCTGATCGGCATTTATAATTGCATCTATAGCTAACTTGACTGGTGTTCTAATTTTCCGTTGTGTTTGAGGGTATATGGTCATTTTGAGTTGCCTGTATAGTCCCTATAGTGCTCGCTTTTTTCGTCAAAAAAATTGTTCAGCACACTTCGGATTTTTTCGGGGTTTCTATTCCCATGGTCCCACGTGAAAGTTGATGATATTTTCCTCGGTATTCAATTATTTCATGTAAGGTAATCAGAAAAAGCGTGACAGCTTGCTCGTGAGTCATCTGTCACATTCTCAACTTGTCATGTCGCACAAATTGGGTTTCCTGCTATTGTGTACTATCAAAATGTTCTATTTATATACGGTATAAGTAGAAATGTAGTTTTCCATTTCTCCACACGGCGGTCTAAACTCTCACAACATTTAATATAATCCGAACTTGAATTTCGAAATTTCACTGCGGCCATATTGCAGCTGGAGCACCGTCAGATCAGTATGGCATTTCTCTTGGAGTACATACACGTTATTTTCAGCTCCGTCCCTTCTAATACTTCGTACACCACTTCTACCACATGTGCGTTGGCTAAAGCAGGGTTCACACTTCCGATTTTTTCTTGTCCTCCGACACGATATCGGTACGATTTTTGTCACGCCTGTTTCCACATGGCTGTGCCGTAACGTTTTCGTGACGTCATAGCCATGGCCTTCATTACCTTAAAATTCACAGGCTTCTTCGAATGTAAGGAATATGAGTGTAACTTCCGGTAAAATCGTAGTTTTGGCCGATGAAAGTTGGAGTTGAGTCAATAATCACGACACCGAATCGGTACCGAAACGGTGTCGTGAACCGCCATGTTGTTTAGGTGAATACTGGCTTGTGATTGGCCAGTTGGGAAAATCGTGTCGTACGACAAGAAAAAATCGGAACTGGAAACCCTGCTGAAGAAGGGTTGGGGTAGGCATGAGCTGTCAGTCAACATCGGAAATAATCTCTACCTATTACAACTCACGACTCAGGGTCTCGTGGTGACGGGGGTCCGGGGTCCAAGAACTTTCTTTGTTATGAAAGGAAGATGTTGTCATAACGTGTTTATGGATCAGTACTAATGAAATGAAATGTAGTAGAAAACGTAACAATAATGAAGAATTACATGATATCATTCTATGAATATCAAATTATCACCATTTCAGCCGAATCATTTCCATTCCTTTTTTCATATTTAATTCTGGTCCTAAAATGAAAGAAATGGAGAAAACGAATTCCAAATGCATACTATCTCTCGATGTTGTCGATGAGTAAACCGGATCATTTTCAGTCGACGGCAAAAATATGCTCACTAATTTGAAAATGACTGCAATCTAATATGAGGGTAAAGAACTTTGCCAGTTCGCTTGTGTAAAAATATTGACTACGAAAAATTCCACAAGTACGCCAATTTGGGAGGTATAAGAAGACATGATCATCGCTATGATATATAGCACGAATATTACTAGTGATGGAAGCTTTGACTTATTCCACAACAAATTTATTTCCCACTTTGAACAAAACTTTCCCCTCAAACTATCAAAACTTACGCACAAGAATAAAAAATAGTTAACTTTCGTCTTTCTACATCATGTACAATGCTTAAATTTCTCCACCAACTAGCCAAATTTAATAATAACGAAACTCTAACAACTGAAAATTTCTACAAAAAAATACAAAAATACATGAAAAAAAACTATAGCATCTGCAAAAAAGTTGCACATAATTGAAGAAATACTCAATTCTGAAAATAAGATTAAGACGACATGGAATATAATCAAGAGAGAGACAGTGAAAGGTGAGAAAGAGGACAGCAGGCCTAATAAAGAAATTATAGAAAATTTGAATTAAGATCATGTGTGGAAGTTTCCAACCCGACAGAAATCGCGAGTATATTCAACAATCTTTTCGTTAATATTGCAACCAGTATGAATAATAATCATAAAAAATCCAAACAAATAAAACAGCATTTGATAAGTTATGTGAGTCAACTAGAACATAAAAAAAAATCGATATTTATTTTCCCCACAACTCAGTCGGAAACTGAAAATGTGATCCAGCCATTAAAAAATGAATCATAAACAGATATAGATAACATACCATGTAAAGTACTGAATCAAATCTCAACTCATATCAGTGAACCACTCTTATTTTTAATTAATACGTCTTTTGAGACAGGAAAATTTCCGAATAAACTGAAAAATGCCAAAATAATACCAATTCACAAAAGCGCTAACAAGAATGTAATGACAACTATCGACCTATATCTATACTTCCCGTTTTTTCCAAAATATTTGAAAGATTAATGTTCAATAGAATCTCATCATTTTTCGAAAAGAATGAAACACTAACAAATGCTCAACATGGCTTCAGAAAACAAAAGAGCACATCGTCAGCAATATTTTCATTGACAGAGAAAATACTCGATGCTATGAATGAAAATGAAAACGTAATTGGAATATTCTGTGATCTGTCGAAGGCTTTTGACCTAGTACAACATTCTATTCTACTACAGAAGCTCAACTAGCCTACTATAGGGTATTAGAGGAGTATCAGCTAAATGGTTCGAGACGTATCTACAAGACAGAATTCAAACGATCGAAATCAAATATAACAATTATATAACGGGTAAACAAGAAATTCACCTATCAGATTCTAAAAAAATCACATGTGGTGTACCTCAGGGAAGCATCTTAGGTCCACTTCTTTTCTTAGTATATATTAATGATCTCCTAAATAACATTCCTACAGCAGATCTAATACTTTTTGCCGACGATACAAATTTAGTTATAAGATCTGAGAACATTAAAGATCTAGAAAAAATAACAAATCGAACTATTGAATCGCTTAATGAATGGTTCTTTGCCAACAAATTACACCTCAATCAAACGAAAACAAAATTAATTATATTCGATACAGACAGAACGGATAACCTAAACATATTTAACGGAAAAGATAAAATTGTTCTATCTAATTGTACTAAATTCTTGGGTTCAAATATAGACAATAAACTCAAATGGGGCGATCATATAAAAATACTTACTTCCAAACTCACGTCAGCGTGTTATGCTATTAGAAACATGGCCAAGTTGACCGACTCCAAAACATTAGTAACAGTGTACCACGCTTATTTTCACTCAGTAATGAGCTATGGTATAGAGTTTTGGGGAAACGCCACCGACAGTAATAATATCTTCCTCATTCAAAAAACAGCATTACGTATAATTACTAAATCTAACTGGAGAACACATGTTAAGATGTCAAACTACTGTAAACCTCTGGGAAACAGTGTTTCAACCTCAAATAAAACAGCAAATGAATTATTTTTAATGCCTAGCTGTAAGGAATCATTTCAAAAGCTGAAAATTATGACAATGGGATCCACCTATATATATACAAAGTTCTCATCTTCATAAAAAATAACATTATTGATTCTCAAACCACTGATCATGAACACGACACTTGACACAAAAATCTCATACATTTGAACAAATATAGAGGCACTCTATGCAGTGATGGTCTTCAGCACTCAGGTAGCAAACTGTATAACACTCTACCTATGAATATCAAAAATTTGCCACTCAATCAATTCAAGTCTGTACTCAAAGCACATCTCACAATTGATAGCTTTTATACCGTGCAAGAGTTTTTAGATACCGGATTCACGTAAATATAAATTGTAGAAGTACATTCAGAATTTATAAATTTGCTTTTCGTGTTCCTTTGAATTGTTCTTTGATCTAGTCCTGATCCAGCCAATTAATTGATCCAACACTGAATAGATCTATAGTCAAGTAGATGGGGCCTACCTCTTCATTTATACTTGGATATTCCTTTTGTAATGGACTGTTATAATCATTATTATCATAATTAAAATTATTATTATTAATTTCATTTCTGTTATTATTGTTATCATTCATTATTCACTACTTTTATTAGTATTATTATTATTAACATATACTACTTTTATCACTTATATCATGTTCTTGATTCGGTCCTGTTCCTTATCTTGACTATGACGTAAAATCGTTGTGACCAACTGTGCAAATTTACATTGTATTGAGATTTTGTATTCATATTTTTACTCATAGACTATGTACCAATCACCTCGGAAGAGGGTCAACGGTTCAATTAACATACATACATATATATTACATTAATTAGGCCCACATTAATATTATATTAATGAATTGGTGTTATCAATTATTTTTATTAATTATACATTTTAAAACCATTTTCAATTTCACTCGGTTACCAATGCATCATATTCGTGATTCGATTGCTGCTATGTTTGCATGATTGGGAAACATGAACCATAGGGGTATTTAGGTTTCAAGTCAGACTCAATCTTTCTAGAAATGGTTAATTGTAAAAAATACTCAATATATGTTCATCAGTCTTATTTTCAACTAAATTTGTTTTTTTATGAATGATTTGTTATTCAATATGATTTGTAATATAATAATCAGATGAGCGTAGCAAAGACTTCCATTCTACATACAAATTAAAAATTATAATTGGCACTTGTTTTTTACTCTCAGTTTTATTCTAGTTCACTGCAGTGTTGAACATTTTAAGAATATAATGAAAATACGTACAAGAAACACCAAGAAAATATATAGAAAACTCCAAAAAAAAAAATGAATTCTTGTTGTCATTGATTTGTATTCTTAATATTTCGCTCATATTTCCATATCGATCATATTAATGATATGTATTCATCATTTGATTCTCAATTCAATATATTCATAATATATTAACAATTTTGATATTTGAAAAAGTTCCAAACGAAACACAATTTTTTTTCGATATATTTTTTCGGTATATTTTTTTTTGATTCACGATTTCGGAATCGGTGACTGAATTTTTTTCGTTTTTTTTCGGTGAACAAACGTCTCTTCATGCTCAACTAATTAGCTGAACATTGCTGAATAAAAAACAATGAAAACAAAAATTGCCGTACTTCTAATTGAAATAAATTAAAACAATTGAAAACGCTAGCGAGTGAGAAACAACTTTGATGTTTTTCTACTTTGGTGCAGTTCCTATGTAAGCAGCCAAACAGCAACATTTTATTGAAAGTATAAACCCTATAGGTATCAATCACCAGACTTGGCCGCTTTATTGACTTGATCAAAATACAATTTAATTTAATTAGATTTGCAAGACTTCTAATTTAACCACCCACGTCTCATTGACTGATGACGTAGTGAATAAATGTATTGATATACACAAAACAATGAGAATTTTCCATCATCGGATTCTCAAATACTGCGGTATCATATATTTGCCTCTCAATATCACAATTGAGAAATAATTTCAGAAATTGAAATATGTTGCTCTTGAAGAGATTATTTAATTTCCAGTGTGATTGTATTTTGCATTTTTTTCTAATCATCATTACGGTCATTAAAAATGTTTTCGAGACGCTGCAATGTGTCTCATTTACCCTTAAAACAGCCTAAAAGGAAAAAAATGAATTAATCTGAAGTTGATTTTGAAGGATAATATTCTGTAAATAGCGGACTATATTAAATTTGCTTGTAAATGAGACATATGCGAAATGATGAATGTATGCAAAATCCAAAATATTTCATCTATTTTGGAAATAACATGAATATTACCCAATTCTATATAGGGTTGGCTGGTATCCACGGAAGAAAAAAAGGCGTCCACCAGCTAAATAGTTGTAAACCCACGTCAGCAATTACATCTATCCCGTCAACTTGAAGTATTTGATGCTTTTGAAATATATGCTATTGCGTTTGTTATTGTAGATATTATTCTTGTTTGTCTAACAAAACAGCTCGGTTTTGGGGGGGGGGGGGGGGGGTACGAATGAGCGGGTGATGCATGAATGATATTTTCAAGAATCCATGTTCTATAGCGAGACAATAGATATCATATAGCTAGGGTAGTATTCTTCAAGCAACTGGAAAATGGAAATACAAATAAAGTAGGGCCCCACTATTTAGTATTTAATTTTAAACGGCGTCTTACCCATAGGGTTATGGAAACGGTTGCATTTTTATATTCGACTGCAGAAACCAAACAATATGTATGAAATAGAATTCAACTCAATGTTCAGTTTACAAAATATTGAAAACTAATCAACCTTCTCCATAACCCCATGCTCAAGACACCATTTAAATACTTGACAATTACTTCATTTACATTCTCATTTTCAGCATTGCTTTAGCTGTTTGATAAAGAGAGAAACACTCGCGTGCGGGCCACGGACCCACGCTCGAGCTGAATGCCTGATATTATTGTGAATCTTCTCCCCCATCTCTCTCGAAATTGAAAGTTGGGCATAAAACGAATGAATCATAAATACAGGTGCAAAATAGAATTATTTTTCTCTTCAATTCAGCTCGGCAAGGTGACCTGAGTACGACCCTCATACCCTCACCACACCCATCCTCATTACCTCATTACGCGAACACAGATCTATTACACTCATCTCCTTTCTAAATATATTGTTTTTAGAATGTGCTCATCATTACGTTTTTTATCATAGTTTTTCTCTGAAAACAACAGCTATGTTTCACTTGTCTCCATTGCAAATATTCGTGATGAAGACGCGTCCATTTTTCGATAGTAGAACGAGATACGACCAGTGTGGCGAGTCCTCCTTTAGGTTCACTCATAGACTAAAGAATACTTTGGTCTATGGTTCACTCCTTGTTTTACTTTTTGCCATGTTTGTTCGGCCGAGCGTGGTTCATAACTTCTAATCGATGTTGATTTTATTTCTTGTCCACACACCGTGATGATGTTTCCCTTCTCGTGCCAGTCATCACGTGCGGTCGGGTGTACCGGCCGGTATAGTCTAGCAGCTATAGCTCATTACGCGGGTGAGATGTAATTTGGGAGCCCTCGTGGACTTCGAGTAACACCCCCCTCCTACATCCTTACTAGCACCACTGTTATTACACTGTATTCTACCCCCCACTCGCAGCTTGATTCAACATTACGTGAGATTTCTTCAGTGAAGCAAACGTTCCTGAACCGGTACATCGACCACATACTTATATAATACGTTCATGTTATTCAAACTCTAATTTCTTAATAAGATCAGCTGAATTAAACATCATTTTTGTGTCATTTATTTATAACTATCACACACAAACACACAGCCAGAAAGAGTTGGCGTGAGTAATTTATGATAGTCCCTTCCCCCGTATTCTGTCACCAAAGCTTGAGAGTTTCTAATTTTCAAGAGTTTCAAAAATTGAAAAAGATTGATTTAGAGTCGATTATATCAATCGAATACTCGATCTTATCACTAATATACTGATACATACATATATGTATGTATGTATGTATGTATGTATGTATGTATGTATGTATGCATGTAATTGTAGGCCTATTGTGTTTTCGAAGTTATTTTGGTGTATGTGTACTGAAACAGTCGAGGTTGATTTTTATTATGCAAACTAGCTAGTGCGTTTAGGTTCTTATATCCCCCTGTAAATGCAAACAACATCACAAACCTGAAACCCGCCAAGAAGAGTGCCAAGTTTGAATAATAGTTCCAGACACCGGGAATAATTCTTCTTCCGTCTTATATTGAACTCCTCAATTTTACTTCAATCCATTTTGTTGCGTTGAAAAATGAAATAATTCTTGTCTCGTCGTCTTGGTTTGCATGCACTTATGCCTTGCGTGTAGTGAACCAGCCCCTTTGGGCGCTGCTTTTCTGTGGTACAGGGAATATAGGGTGGCGGCCGTGGTCCATTGTTGAAACACTTTGATCTGCTTTAGGGTTATACAATGTTCGAAAGTGTGGGAAGGCCAAATCTCGATGAGTTTTTTCTACTAGGTTATTTTTACCTTTGTTATAATATGGACAAGGTCATTCATCAAGGTCACTACCGACCGACCCAGTCTCAACAAAAAACACACATACTCAACTAGGACGTAGAATTCAACCTTTGGCTACAGGAAGCTTAAAAGACGAGAGAGAGAGAGAGAGAGAGAGAGAGGAGAGAGAGAGAGAGAGAGAGAGAGAGAGAGAGAGAGAGAGAGAGAGAGAGAGAGAGAGAGAGAGAGAGAGAGATGAGAGAGAGAGAGAGAGAGAGAGAGAGAGAGAGAGAGAGAGAGAGAGAGAGAGAGAGAGAGAGAGAGAGAGAGAGAGAGAGAGAGAGAGAGAGAGAGAGAGGAGATGAGAGGAGAGAGAGAGAGAGAGAGAGAGAGAGACCTGCTCATGTGGTAGTCACCCATCCAGTTGCAATAACAAGAATGGAGTAAGAAATGCATGGTGTATTTGAAGCTGGTCACTGCTCACCCCAAAAAATGATGATCCTAGTAAATCCCGCACGATAAAAGACCCACTTATTTATAGCGATGGTTTAAGAGTATAATTTATTGTAATTCTTACCAAGCCTCTGACACAGTTTAGAATATGGCTATGCTATACTTACATAGAGGTATAAAATGAACTCTACTCGTCGGTCATAGCAGGGAGTAAAAAGATATTGCGTGATGTAATCGAGATCTGAAGAGATGGCATCACATGGATCAAGTGGACCTCACAGCCATCTCCTCACTTACGCAGGTTCATTTATCACGTGATTGTATAGTAGATTTATATGGTCTTACTAAACGATGAAATACTTCTTGCTTGAACCGTGTATAGGACGGAATGCCTCTTCTGATTATTGTCATCAGAGCTAAACCCTGGGAGAGGTTTCACACCATTTTAATACATAGCTTCTAGTTCTGGTACGTTCTGATAACTGTAATCGTTCTATCAGTGTAGCCCCAAAGTGGGTTGGTCCGCGCTTAGCTATTTACAAGGATTGTACTATACTTATAACTTGGATTTCTTAGTTATCACTTTCAATCCATACGGAAAATAACAATAGAAAAACATTTTCAAGTTGGTGAGAAATTGGTCAACAGATTTTCAATTATCAAGTCGGAATGATATTTAAAAAATACTCTTCCCTGACGGATCTTTACTTTTTACACTTTTCTATACACGTAGTAGGATGAGTTTCTATTTTTCAATCTTTTCGTCGCAACTCTTTAGTCGAGTAAAAAAAGTTCCAATAAAAAAAGCGTCACCAGAGTTGTTCTCTCTGTTCTCAGAATATCCTTTTTCGATCTGATGTGCATTATAATCCGGTAGTGTTGAACGATTTGTTGGTTTTATTCTGTGGTTTAACACAAAAACACGTGCATGCTCTTCATCGTATCCAATCTCTCCGCTCAGGAGCCAGGTTCGAATCCCGTGAGCTTATACGACGACGCACATGGAACGGGACTTTGTTTGATATGTTGCCACTCGTGAGTTGTACGCGGCGCTCTCGGGAGAGTTCGAAGGTGATGAGGTGCAATCACCGAGCTATAGTGGAAGCATTTTTTTCGGCGTCACTCGAAATGATGACGCACCGACGGCCCTCAGGATCGTGCTGATGAACGTGATGGGCCTGTTACACGTGCGGTTACATAAAGTGGTCGATCAAGCCACATTGAAATGCGTCTTGAAAATGTGTACTGACGTACGTCGTACCAGTGTTCTAGTTGTGGGGGGGGGGGGGGGGTGAAATTCATCCCCCCTCCCTCAAAAGAGAAATTGTCACTTGCACTGCCAAACAAAAAGCAATTATAAATGTACTATATTCCATGAATATAGTACTGAGTTCTCACAAAATGCTATATCGATAATTAGATTTTCCTCCTGTTTATTATTTAACTATTATTAACAAAACCATTATTAAAATGTTGTGTCAATATGTGTTATACATATTCATAGTCCAGATCACCTAAATTATCAGTACTGGTAAGTGGTAACTAATAAGCTCATGAACTGAGTGAATAAGGATTCCCAAACTCGAAAAGAAATTTTAAAAAAACATTCCAAATTGTTCCCTGCTAGGCTGTATCACGGCAAATATCAGGGATAACTTGGGATTGCAATTGTTTCTTATATACTTCAAAACAATTGTACTCGCCATATTTTATTGCATTGTATCTAAAAATCTAGTTGAGGATTTGAAAAAAGAGATGTTCATTTTTGTATCTGGAGAAGGACATGAAAATGAAATCGCAGTAGTGATTAAAAAAAGTCATAGGTAACTTACTATTCAAACTGTTGGCCATGCGTTATTAATAATGAAAATGAAGTTTTTCCAAAATGCTCTCCGTTCTCGGGCCCTATGAGTACATGACAGTAGACTTGACAAAATATCAGTTTTTTGGCGATGACTTGTGAACGGAGTGAGATCAAAATTCTGCCTCTCGGAAAATTATCAGTTTTTTGGTTCTATCCGAGGAAATAATTGAACATATACTTCCGAGGTGAAGGTGAACCTATTCGAGGAAAGACCTATTCGAGGAAAGAAACAGACTTCGGAGGTGAGGTAACCCCTCCACCCACTTTCACATCCTCTTGAATCAAGCCTATGTTCACTCTTGGTAGTATCCGTATTCCCGTATGTGCTCCTCAGTGGCCCCCTAGAGATCTTATTGATCATGTTTCGTAAGAAATCATGGGTTGGCAAGTGGAACGCAAATTCATGAACATTAACACTTTGTTTTATACAAGATTCGCGAGCTGTAATATTTTTTCCAACGAATTCCGGGCTTCATTATTCCCTCGGCAATTATTATGTCGTTGTCAACAGGTTTGAATTTTCACATTATCTCTACCCGTTCTTACCATTAATATGTATTGTAGTAAAACTACATATTTCTATCCTCGTCAATTTAAAAGACATGAAATTTTAAAAATCGTAATCTCCCAAACAATTTCCGTTCCAATGACATATTTTTGATTGGAATAGAACCAATAGTTCTCTGTCAATGGCAATTTATAACAGTGTGAATGCGCGGCGGCGACAGATCGCGTGAGCTGTTATATTATTCTTACACTATTGAAACAGTGAGTTGATCTATGCGAGTTGATTTTCTTTCATTTAAATATTTTCCCAACATGTCTAAGAAGGAAAGCGTATTATGGACGTTCACTGGTACGTGTCAAAGATTAAAATAGAAACAATCCACCTTGACGCCAATTTTTTCGCGGTAGAATTATCAACTGTCCACTACCCGAGTCTCGTTTACATTAGTTACCTGTTGAAGGTAGGAAAAACATCGCCGAAATATTGTTTCTGTATTAATCTTGGCCGAGTACCGGGTGAATGTCAAATAGTACGCTTTCGTTGAAATATTCGTGATACGCAATATTCTTTTTTTCAATTATCTCTTCTTAGATTAATGGCAAACAATATTTCAATTATTTGTCCAGCGAGATTGTGAACAAATAGTAGTAACGAATCAATTATCTGCCATCCCATAAATATCTTGTTCGAAATGTTCAAGAGCGTGCAAGGTGTTCGGACGTCTAACCAATAATTTCTCTCGTTCCTTCCTCAGGATGAAGTGATGAGCAACGGCGGAGGAGAAGCTGGCAAGTTGATGGAAGCCGTCGCGGCGGCTGAGCCGGAAACGCCTGCATCGCCCGACACCGACGTCGAGTCTCCGATCGCAGCGTCCGAGAACGAGATCGCTGAGCCAGAGGTGAATAACAAGTCGGCCAAGAAGAAGGACAAAGTGAAGAAGAAGTGGTCTTTCCGGTCAATCAGCTTCTCGAAGAAAGATAAGAATAGGCCGAGCAAGGATGATACCAAAGAGGAGGCGGAAACAGTTCCTGAGGTAAGAAACAAATGACACTTATTAGTAGGGTTAGGATGCTAATGACCTAAAATCAGTGAACCTCAAAATATGACCTGAAATGAAAAAAAAAATGTGACAAATTGTGATCAACATTCGTTCAATTTTAAAAAAAATACATATCAAAATGAAACATAAATTTCATAATATAGGCTATCAAAACACTTTGTTTTGGAAACTGACATTTCAGGGTATAGGTACGAGATGTATAGTAAGATCTGAAACCCAAGTTTAGTTTTGTGTTGTATCATGGTTCGGTAAATCATTCTGTAATTTGATAAAGACATGGAAAAAATCCCAAATATGATCCATCAACAAAAAAATGGACGAAATATCGATTTATATGCAAGCTGAAACATGCATTTTCTTGATAAGAAAGACCCTTAAACTTATTCATATTTCAATTAGTATTATATTCAAGTAGGCATACAGGATGTAAATATGACTTACCATTAACATCCTTGACCCACTCATTGTCTACACCAGCTAGACAACTAGCTCATGGATGAATGCTTTTATTCTACACAATTCATTGATAATTGTCGTCTAAGAGTAGCCATTGTATCAATAAGTTCTACTTTTGTCGGGTCTGGTTAGATATATTTCAAGGCTCGACACGTATAATGGTAAAACGAAACCGATTCCCATCTACTTAATTTGAATTATTTCTACTCCGTTTTATCCATCTCATCCTTTAGAGCATCTTCCGTCCGCTAGAAAGCGCGACTAGCTTGCTTGCTTTCTTGCTTGCTCACTTGCTTGGGTTGTGATTGGCTATCGGCCAGCTCGCAGCGCGCACCTGCAGTGTTCGGCGTATGCACAACTTGCAGGTATAGGCGAAGGGAATGGAGATGTGCAGGGAAGTTTAATTTGGTTCTACCATAAGATTGTAGTTTCTTATAGGTAATATCTATTTATTGTCTTAATGGTTAGTTTTTCGGCTGAGACTAATGAGCGCGAACTACTGCTAAACGCGCACTTGCACTCACATGCTGAAAGCTGTTTTCCTGAGTTTAAATTTAAATGTAAATAAATCACGGTAGGCCTACGCATTTTCGACCCTAATTTTTGTTTTCCAGTTTGCTGCGTATATAATGTCAACTCACTTTCTTCAGGATCTATTTCATTGTGGCTTGATCGACCACTTGGTGTGACCACAATTATTAGGCTCGCGAGCATGGTGAGCTACGTGCCCCATTCACCCTCTCGAGAAGTTAGTCGAAGTTTCATACGCTTTAGGAATCAATCGTCTGTCTGCATATACGTGTGCTAACTTTATTTTTTACATCTACTATTACTACATTATTAATAAGATCGATACATTACATGATTACGCCATGCATACGCTATTGAGCATATATCTATGTGTGGTGATGTCTTCTTACACTTATACGGTCACACTCACATCAAATGTTTTTTTTTTCGAAAATGTACGCACATTTGACAGTTGATTTTTTCACCGACTGTGCGTGGAAATGTTTATGCACATTGTCCTAGTTGTATAGCTTGATCGACCCCCGCAACCGTAGGCCACATCTAGGAAACTGACGACATTTTCACAATATAAGCTTGCCATTCAGAAATGAGTCCCAAATACCATTTCGTCATACTCCTTGCCACGAATCGTGTCAGTTTTTGTCGCATTAAATAATTGCATCGGGCTCTAGCTCTATCGATGATATTTTGGGTCGATTGGTAAGGAAAGACAATTCAAGTACACTTGCGGTCTCAAAGAATGTATTATTATTTTTTACGAAATTTGAATATAAATTTGAGCAAAATTACGTATATTTAACCGTTGATTTTTTCTTGAAATGTACGTGGAGTGCGTACATATATTGTCTGTTAGTTTCTGTATTGTGACTACGTTGTCATTAGAACTAAACTTTTGGATGCATTTTAATGGTAATTGATCGACCACTTTATGTTACCGCAAGTGTATCTCTGGTTGTTTGCTACATTTGTTTGTAGTTGTGTATGGTTGTCGTCTTCACACTGCTTGTACCGTACTATCTTACTCACGGTTCTGTAAAAGGACTGCTGCAAATACCAGCCAAATACATACTTGAATCTATCTCAGCCACTTGCTCAGCTATTTGTTGAAGTATGTGTAAACTTCAATTACCACAGAACTTGACGAATAGTAAAAATGTTATTTTGAAGTAGAAATCTTATTTACGGTATATTGACAACCACCAAAAACAGCCAGTAATAATTGATCACGTTATTGTGCTACTCGTATAACGTGTGGCAAAAGGTTAAAAATGAAACGATCAGTTGCAAATCATTTTAGTTTTTTTGTTCCTCTTTGCTGTGCGTTTCGGTACTTGTTGGAAACGCCCAAAGTCGTATCATGCACTATGTTAATCTGTGAATTCGGTGGGAAGCTATTCAGTAGTTCAACTAATTAATTAACTTCAATTAATGTGGAGTTAAACGACGCATTTAATGATCGCCTATGTTTAGCTCGGAAGAAGACATAAATGGTCAAGTTTATACTAGTGAAAATGTAATGTAAATGTAGTAAGAGTGAAAATTCACCGAAATATTGCATTTCTGGTTGCCAGCATGAAATTAGGTACATCCACGTTCCCATTGGCTACCCCAACTCTCAAAAAGCGTTTCATTGATGCCCCCATATACCGTACTTATCTTGATCTCATAAAACTAACCATTGCAATTCTTGACATATTCTTGAAATGAATAAAACACCGAGAAATATAATTGTTTGCGTATGGTAAATAATTTTATTTTGATCACTCAGACTCATCAAGATGCATTTTTTCATCATCAACATTATTGAGAGTGAATGTCACTATAAAATTCTAAAATTTGATTGGTGTGTGCAATATTTTTTTATTTGTTTCGAGAGAAGGTGTAATTTTTTTCAACCCTTTTTTGAATATGGTGGTCAATGGTGCTGAAGGGCAGGGGCAGCTCCTCTCTCTCTCTCTCTCTCTCTCTCTCTCTCTCTCTCTCTCTCTCTCTCTCTCTCACTCTCTCTCTCTCTCTCTCTCTCTCTCTCTCTCTCTCCCCCTCCCCCTCCCTCCCTCCCTCTTCCTCCGGTTGATTCTGAATCGTCACTCATAGTGTTTTCTAGCCCTGTAGGCCCCCTACCAAATTTCATGCTAGTAACCGGAAATGCAATATTTTTACTCATACTGACCTCACTATACATGTATATTTCTACTTTGGTCCACGTAATGCACATATTAGAAACATATCCACGAAAGAGGAAGGTCGCTTGCCAACACAAAGACAAATAATATAGTTATAATTGTCGACCTCTAGTATCCTTATGTCATGCTTTTCTGATACGAGATTTATGGTTGAAGACGCACCTGCATCTTTCGAAAGCGTTAATCCGGAATGTTGCATTGATATTAAATCCGATTACCAAAGTTTTTACTGTGATTTAGTTGGTAGACGACCTTATTTCGTGGACGCAACTATATAGCGTATAGTTGTTGAATTTGAAATTGACGTTCATGTGGATGGGGCCGGGCGAATCGCGATACCGCCCGACAGCGTACTGCCCGACCGGGAGGAGGGTGTACGTCGGTCTTAGGTTCGATCCCTGTTATCGACTGTATTTACACAGGTTTTTCGTGATTTCCCTCTGTGTTGCCAACCTGAATGCCGGAATCGTTCCTATACAATATAGGCCACGACCGCTTCTTTCCCACTAACCTTCCCATAATCATCTAAGAAACCTTCCATCTCATTGATCATTCATCCGACGCCAATATATCTTGGTTATCGTTGCAGTGCGTAGTTGGACCCAATATAAATGAATTAAAGACACTAAACATGAACCTATCAGGCCCGTATCCAACACATAACATTTATATTTGAATGAGTATTTATATAAATATATATATATATATATATATATATATATATATATTCATATATATATATATATATATATATATATATATATATATATATATATATATATATATATATATATATATATATTTATATATATATATATATATTTATATATATATATATATATATATATATATATATATATATATATTCATATATATATATATATATATATATATATATATATATATTCATATATATATATATATATATATATATATATATATATATATATTCATGTATATATATATATCCATATATATATATATATATATTCATATACTTATATATTTCATCACCCAAGGCTCATGTAAGAGGAGATATTCTCTGTTGTATTGGTCACCGACTCGCCATTTGATTAATATCTATGACACAATGAAAATAATCTAGAAATCGAACCACTATTTTATGCATACCACATAGTCATAGGCCTAATATTACACATCCATCCAGCCATGTGGGACAGAGGACATACCTGTTGGCGTGCCAATGCGACGAGTCTATATGCTCAACTATTTCAAAACACAATCAATGGTAATATTACATTAGATTACATTGCAATGTGACTTTCATTATACCATAATAGTACCGAGACAGACTGACGTTGGTTGGTCGCAAGCGCCTTGAACTGTCATTCAGGAGACCAGGATTCGATTTCCGTCATGGCCTACCATTCAGACCGACTTTTTTCGTGCTCTCGCTCTGGGGCCCTATTCTCGAGCTCATACGTTTTCCCGTGCGAGTAACTCGCATGCGACTCACACGTATGGCTCGGAAACGCATACATGTTTCGAGAAACCAAAAACCCTATTCTCCACTTTTTCTACTCGAAGTGCGTATTCAGAAAGAGCTAAAACGTATGCGTCTTGCTGACGTCATGTAGACGTCACTATCCCCTCATTTTGGGCCAATCAAATCACAGACAAATAGCTGTGAGCTGTCGGTTCATAACAAAACATTTCTAGGTTATGGAATGTCAAAAGTAATTGAAAACAACAAGGTAGGCAAAATTAATAATTATTATGTTTATCGCAATTCTAATTAGCCCCAAGTTACAAGTTTAGGTCCAGGCCTACTCTATAATACTATATAAAAATTCAAAATAGAATGTGAATTTCTTTTTGTACATGCTCATAGGATATTACTAAAAACTAGACCTACTCTTATTTATAGACCTATCTCTTTTAATTTAGTTAATTTTAAATATGAAAGGAGAATCGTAGTTTTATTCATTTTTAGGTTAGTGTCTAATTTAGGCCTAGTACAGTAGTAATCTATAAGTGGAGGTCAATAGGAAGTGAAGATAGTGATATTGAAATATATATTTTTTTATAGAGCTAATCAGAAAAATTTTTTCATTGTTTCATCTCCACGCGAAATTGTTTTTCCATTTTTTAATCTTGAAACGACAAAAAAGTCTCCATAACACGTATGCGTTTGACAGTACTCGCCCGCTTTTTTGAGGCGAGTAGAAATAGGCCATACGTGACGCAGTGCGAGACGATATATCGTACGTCTTGAAGTTCGAGAATAGGGTCTTGAGGAAATCGTGCGTTTTGTCGGTCACGTGATCGCTAAAACGCATACGTTTTGCTAAACGAAAACTCGAGAATAGGGCCCCTGTAGTTGATGTGAATATTGGAGTGGTTCCTGAAAAACGGGCCACGACCGCTTCTTTTCCAACTGTTCAAACCGTCTAATAAAATAACCTTCGTGATCTTCCCATCATCTCATTCAATCATCATTCAGCGATGTCAGTAGATCTTGGCTATCTCTAGAATGCGTCTTCGAACCAAATTTAAATAAAATCGTAGTTGGATCTACGACGTCTTTTGTACTTCATTTGTAGTGTATCTAAGCCGTATTCTCGCATTGCTCTGTGGATTAATTAGTGCTGTAGAAAAGTCGCAATTTGTAAATCCCTTGTCGCCATATCTTGCTTTGATCCACTAAATTGCCGTAATTCTACAACAGACGTGTTTTGATCAAATTTGCTCGAGCTTTCGGTGTAGTCAGCACGCTTTGGCTATAGCTATAGCATTAGTTATCTTCATTGAAATGAATGTTTACTGAGACGAAGCCGAGTCGAACATCGTGTGTATACGAAGCAACTAATACTAGGCTATAATGATTAATTTCAGCAATTCAGACGGATGAGTTCGCTTTTATTATAAATTACCTCGAATTAATTTCACTTGATAGGAGTCGTCTTGTACTGATGGCATGTCATCCAGTGATGCCACGAAGAAAATATGATTCCATCCATTCATTCAGAAAATTGAGTCACTTTTGAATTAATCATCTTTGTCTCGATGAGTTCAAGACGCGTTAATGGATGAATTATTCATCTCGTTGAGCTATTTAGTGGGGCTCGAGGAAAGGCAGATCAATGGCGTTCTTCACTGCACAATGTTCTCACTCGTGGCGCTAGTGCGCCATAGCCCTGCACGGTCGACTTTTCAGCTGTTACAGTATTGTTATTGTGTTGTGTACAAATTTACATCTCGGTTTACATATCTCCGATCTTGGAAATTTCAACGGCATTCAATAGTGCTACGTTAGTGCCGTAAAATTTACCGTTAGTGCCGCTTTAGTTTCGTCGTCACGACGAATTCAATTTTCAGAACCAGCCACTCACATATCTCTGATCTTGAACATTTCAACGGTATACGTTGATGCTACGTTAGTGCCGTGAAAAAATCTTCAGTACCGCATCGGTTTCACCCTTACGACGCGTTGTCAATGTGAGGGGCCAACTTCACGCCAGCCCCTCACATATCTCCGACCTTGAAAATTCCAACGGTATTTGTTAGTGGTGCGTTAGTGCCCGTTAGTGCCGTAAACATTTTTCGTTAGTGCCGCTCTGGTTTCGACGTTATAACGAGTTGTCCATGTTGGGGGCTGGTGTGAAGATTTGGCCCCTCACATGGACAACGCGTTATTTGGCGAAACCAAAGTGGCCGTGACGAAATTCTTCTAGCGAATGCCGTTGGAATTTTCATGATCAGAGATATGTGAGGGGCTGGCGAAACCAAAGCGGCACTAACGAAAATGTTCTAACGAATGCCGTTGGAATTTTCAAGATCGGAGATAAAAGTGAGTGGCTGGCGTGAAGTTGGCCCCTCACATTGACAACGCGTCGTAGCGGCGAAACCGAAGCGGTACTAACGATTCTCTCACGGCACTAACGTATACTGTTAGAATTGTCAAGATCGGAGATATGTGAGGCGCTGGTTCTGAAAATTGAATTCGTCATGACGGTGAAACTGAAGCGGCACTAAAGAAAAAATGTACGGCACTAACGAGCACTAACGTAGCACTAATGAATGCCGTTGAAATCTCCAAGATCGGAGATAGGCCTATGTGAGGGGCTGGCGTGAAGTTGGCCCCTCACATGGACAATGCGCTATAACGGCGAAACCAAAGCGGCACCAACGAAAATGTTTACGGCACTAACGTTTACCATTGGAATTTCGGAGATATGTGAGGGGCTGGTTCTGAAAATTGAATTCGTCATGACGGCGAAACTAAAGCTGCACTAACAGAAAATTTTACGGCACTAAGGGGCACTAACCAATGGTGAAATAATATTTCCATATTCTGACATGTGACCGTACACGTGTGACAACTTCACGGACGTAGTCAACCATACATGGATCACTCGATAACATGGCTCATAAGCAGACAGTTACAAAACTAGGGCAGTCCGCTGCTAGCGCACTCTGTCCGGAGCTTTGCGTGAAGAAGCCAATTACTTGCTCCCCGCCTACGGCTAGTTTACAAAGTTCCATTATACAAATTGCGGCTAAAGGGGCTCAACTGGTCCAGCGCCGACTGCTCCTGCGCAATAGTTACTACATAGTACCCTGTTTGGTTCGGACTGTGGTGACTTAAAGTCCATTTCGACTTGGCCCCAGTATTACAAAGTCCACAGCTTACCTGTAGAGTTAGTGAAAACAAACGGCATTTATAAATGATGACAAGTGGTAAGTTGATTGTCAATTAGAGCGACTTAATTCCGGCACGTGAGTGCGGCTTATATCCTAATTGTTGTTTTTAGCGAAATCAATTTTCTGGTGATACGTATTGAACGGTTCATAATGTCAAAATCATAATTCGAAGGAAACACCGATATTTTGTATATTTTCAAGGTGGCATAACCGCATAAGTAGGAATTATTCAACTTGAACATATAACAACAGGTATACAGCTGAAAATGAAATGTATCTTTGCCTGTAAATCTTTGAAAACGTTTAATTATGATTTAATCATTTCATTTCGCATCATTTTGAATGTATAGAAAATATCTGTGTTTCTCCTGTATTGGAATTTTAATATCTTATATGTGCCTACCGTTCAGAGTCATCACCAAAATACTGATGTTTCGCTCAATCGATGTTTCGCTCCCCCAAACCCAATATGCTGTTTACCAAACGGCCAGATCAAATAAACTGATCTGTTTTATAAATGTAAAATATATTCGTGAAATTATGTTGGTAAATTATAGGAAATCTTATGTTCGGTGGTCTGTCAGCCAACCAGGATAAATCGTAAATTTACTGCATTATAAGCTGCGAGAAATTGAACTGAAAATACAAATATATTGAAAGAATTGAAAAGGAAGAAGAAAACAGAATGAATTAATGAAATAATTTTACTTTAACCTTAAATTTAATGATAACATGATTATTTAACTCTAGTGGTAGCTAACCGTTTGAATTACATATATAGTGCCAAGTTGGGATTTGGCAATTATTGAACAAACGAACCAAGACGCGTGGCCGAGTGGTAACACACTGAACCGTCATTCGGGATACTGGGGTTCGATTCCCGCCATGGTCGACCATCCTGACAGGTTTTTTTTCGTAGTTTCCCTCTGTCGTTCAGGTCAATACTGGGATGGTTCCTTAATAACAGGCCACGACCGACTCCTCCCCACCATCCAAAACACCTAATAAAATTACCTTTCATCTCATCATCCCATCATTTCATTCATCTTCCACCGACACCCATAGATCGTAGCCATCAGTATAGTGCGTCGTTAAAACCCAATATAAAAAATGAACAAATGAGCGAACTTGAGAAAATGAATAAATTTGAAGAAGCAGGTAAATGAATGATCAATATGAGTAAAGTTGTGATATTAATCATACAAGTTTATACGGAAAATCGATGAAATAATAGGAAAATTTTAACTGACGATACCGACCAAGTGCAAATCAAAGGCAGCCGATGTGGTGATCAAAGATGTCCGAATTGACGATCGAGGAAGGTTTAGATTCGTGTTGGGTCGAAACAATTCCTTGAATGAATACGATCACTGTCCCTAAAACGTATTTATATATTACTTGTGAAAGGTGTTCGATGATTTCATAAGATGTGAGGTGGTTGGAGGTTCCCAAACAATATTACATACGCACGGATTAAATGTATATCAGATGTGAAGGAAGTTCGATTATTGAATATGCATACTGGCACATGTAGCTCAATGCCAACACCTTAGCTCCGTGTGACCCGGGAGGTGAGGGCTGGTTCGATCCCGGCCACTGTCCATCTTTACAGAGTTTTTTCGTGGTTTCTCAGTCTGGGCTAATGCCGGTATTGTTCCTACAATATAGGCCACGACCACTTCCTTCCCACTATTCTCCCAATTACCTTTACGAAACTTTCATCTCATCATCCCATTCATCATCCATCCGACGCCAATAGTGGTTATAATTATACTTTGTCGTCAAACCAAAAATAAATTAATAAATAACACCTTTGATTCGTTAGTAAAACAATAACAATATACGTTGTTCGTGATTGGCCAACCCTCGACTCTACCTTTAATGAAGTTTTTTTTTTGTAAAATCATGCAATCTGTGAGAAAATTACAATAATTAAAAAGGAAAAAAGTGATATCAATCATACTGTGTCGGGTTCTAAAGTAACCAAAATACTTGATTGAAATATGGTATCAAATCACATATTTTAATAGAGGGGGCAGAAATGGAATGACGACGAATGAGGGAAATTTACAGAAAGGAAATATCAGTTGATATTGTGTGCCTTTTAGTGTCACATCGATATTACTAAGTCATTCATCTTATTTCGAGTGTTTGTGAAGTTGTGTTGTAGTATTTTGTAACCATGGTGATAACACTTTTGAGTGCTAATTATAGCAACATTTATGTTAGTAAATCCGGCGCTGTGGGCAACTCAATCGTTCGTGGTCAATCGCGCGCCATGTCAAGTACTTTTGTCTGACCAAAATTCTGTATTGGCATAAACCTAGTTTATTTCCACAGTATCGTAATGAAATGAAGCACATGGTTGTGAAAATGCACTTCGCTTTTTTACCTGAATGCCAATTAGAGCTACATTGATGATAGTAAATCTGGTGCTGAGGGCAACTCCATCGTTCGCTTGGTCAATCGCGCGCCATGTCAAATACTTTTGTCCAAATTCTGTTTTGGCGTAAACCTAGCTCATTTCCACAGTAGCATAATGAAACAGAGCTCACGGTTGTGAGAATACACGGCGCTTTTTGAAATATCAATAAATATATTGATATTTGAAGAACCATGACTGTGGGAGGTCACGGCGGGCAAGCTTGGCAAAAATTCTGATTAATTGAGAACAAATATAGCATGCGTAAGCTCATGCCATGTACGTTAATGATAGCATTACGATATTTCTCTAGGAACATTTGATTCAGAAATTCAGCAAGCAACATGGGTGTTCGAACAGACTTGGGTCATTCATGTAAAAGCTCCATTGATGGAAATTTTATAAAAATCCAGAGTAATTCACCACTTGAAAAATCAACACTTGTATGCAATTCTTTGTATTAAATTAATGAAAGGGGCTACATTGAAAGCTTTACTTGTAGTGTCAGAAGGAATGAGAGAATTTCTTTCGGAATGTTCTTTCATTCTTTCGGAATAGATCGATCGAACCTAGGTCAGTTAGCGTTTGAGTGAGTCACATATCTTCTCGCAAAGCTAGACACAATTCCGTATAGCAAAACGCCCAATCGTCAGTGTTGCAGGCTTGTCGCAATAGTGAAAGAGTTGACAGTCGTTTGGTTTGAGATTTGTATTTTGCCACTACTGCACTTATCATGCATAGCTCATCAAAACAACAGATGGGAAAGTTGACGTAAAAGTATTGTGTGTCATATACTTGATGGAAAATATTTTGCATTGACAATGGTAACTAACGATCCCACCAACAGCTAGGTTATGTGGGGAAGTATATTGTATATTCTAGGCTTCTGGGAATGTATCTTCAAGGGTTTCGGGAGTGTCTCGTCCAAAGATACATTTTAAAAGTATCTCTGCCTAGCCGTCGGTGGGGTCGTTAAGCAAGCAAACAATCATAATTAATGTATTGAAATTGTTAATCTTGTGTGATCTGAATTGATCACACAATTATAATATTTGGTTTAACAAAGATTCGGTTCGGAGTTGGCTTCTAATTGGACGACATGGAAGCTGTCTGCTAGTGCTGTATGACTCAAAACGATTGCCTACAGTCATACCTAATGAGTAATTTCTAAACCCAGTGTCGCGCGGTCCAATGACTGTTGTCGATGACCTTGTCCAGTACTAATCCAGTTCTAGATTATGGTTACCGCCTGGCCGCCACTGTTCTATCGATCACATCCTTTTTCCTGTTGCCCAGTGATTCATCTAGCGTTTTGTTGACTGACGAGATTAGTGTAGGCATATTGGGGGGGGGGGGTGACTCGTGGTCCTCGATTAGTAAGTGATCGAGACTAAACGATTACCGCCATGAGTTCTCATCAAAAATAACCTGTCTTCATTTCTTGATTTCCCCGTGAATCGTCACACTGCCTACCATCGTACAGACACGTGTCGAAATGAACCCTACTAGTCCGATAGTTTGAGCAAAAGGGAAGGCTAGGCTAGGTTTTGATATGTGGACGTGGGCTAGTTCGCCATTCAACCCTCAACAACCTCTAACTTGGTCTAGAAGGAACATGGTCTACTTCCTCGCACTTCGATTTGAGGGTTCACGGATACTTGGGCGACGGACTTTCGGTCGTCGAAACTGTCGAAATGAAAATGTATGCAACTCTTGACGTAGTCGACAGAATATGGAAAATGATTGATTAGGCCTATATGAAAATATCATCAATATGTAAGAGACAATAAATACATATTAGTTCCCAAGTCGACTGTACATTTCTCAATAGCAGATACACAGTGCTCAATGTCTTGAAAATACATTTGAAAAGTATTCGAGTGCGGTGTATGACTGATCACATTCTACCTGCCTGACGATGATATGCTCCAAATTATAAAGCGAGGCGATTGTAATTAGTTTATTACTACAACAAAAATTAAACCATTGTTCGTATGCTTATCGTACTACCAAAGTTGTTGCTGCGTATTTAAAAGTGAAATATTAGGTAATACTTTGTAGTATACTGGTACTTTTAATTACACGTATAAACCAATTTGCTAAAATTGAAGAAAGTGGCTATTCGTCGGACCGGAAGTAGGTTTTAGACTAATTTTAATTTGGATTAAATTAGTTCAGGATATTTTTTTCATCAGTTTAGGTTAGTTGAAATTGAATTGAATATTGGGGTTTAAAGGCGCGTCAACGACGTGATTGTATTGCGCCGGTGTTAGTTGGATAGGTTCGATTGATCAGGTTGGTTGAATTGGGTTAATTTATGATGCGCGCAACAACGTCCGCATGTGGTGACATGGACCGATGGTCCGATGAATAAAATCGAATGTCCTAAAAAGTTTACGTATTAATTGCTTTCGAACATGGCGCGTACTTACACTTGCGGTCACTTGGAATGTTGTTGTCCAAAATTGAAAGAAACTCGACGCATATTTTTTCGCAAATTCTTCTATAGACTGCACGTGGAGTGCGTACGGATGCCAACATTGACTGTTGGATATAATTCATATAGTGGCAGTAGATCGTATTTAGGGTGCGTTTTAAATGATATTGTGACTTCATCGACCACTTGATTGGACCGCAAGTGTAGGTATAGTCCCTAATGGAACTGTTTTGTATCAACTTACCAAGTCTTACTTGATAAGAAACGAAGTTAGCAGCTTTTTTCTGCACAATTCACACACACCGTTTGAACAACGATGTAGGCCTACGTTTGCTGTTATAAAGTGCCGGACCAATCAAGCCACATTACAGTGCATCCTGAAAAATATTCACGGTCATCATGCGTACTGAAACTGGTAGACAATGTACACCTGTAGTTTCATAAAATATTCCAATCTGAAATTTAAATAAAATCTACACACATATTTAACCGCTCATCTTTTCCAGAGACTATGCGTAAAGTGCACATGGTCCTCCTAGTTTTAGTGCATATATAATCAGCATATTTTCTTCAGTCTGCACTTTAATGTAGCTTGATTCAACACTTTGTGTTTATTTAACCGTACATACGCACACCACGTACAATCTGCGAAAGAATTGCTATAAAATATGCGTAGGTTTCATATAAGATTGCATTTTATCAATTGAAAAATATGTCTATGCGACTGCAAGTCTACAGAAATAAGATTGAATTTTAGATTTTCCTTCTGCGAGATGAATGATAATGATGTGTGTTTTGTTTTAATCTCTCGTGCCTCCCTCGCCTTTCAATAATGTGAAAAGCTATCAGCAATATCATGTTCATTTCGTAAGTCTGAACATCTCCGTGTATTGTACCCATTTCAATGGGCATACGTTGCCGTGTGTAAGTGGCTTCAGTGGCAATTACATAGCGGTATAGCTTCATTTCATTTCCCGTTTAGCGTGGGTAGACCTTCCTAGGGGCAGATACTGAGCTTCTCGTGGCTGCGAACCCACGCGAACAGGGGTTGTCCTGAAAACCAGGGAAAACGCTTGTAAATAATATTTCATATGACTATCACTTGTGGAATGGCCTGTACGAACAAATAGTAGTGCAGGATACGTATTATATTTGATTGTTTCTCGAAACAAGTAAGCCGATTCTACATCCTGCACAAACAATGTTTTGCAAGGGTATATGGTTTTATCTAGTTACAAAACTGCAGTTAATAATTCTGCAGATCATGCGTAATTGTAGTGGCCGTTTTACTGTGTCCAAATAACTATTAACAAGTGCGTTTGCGTTTTAATCATGTTATCATATTTTATCGGGTGATGTTTCCTGGTATCATTTTATCATAGGCTAAAGATTAGTCTAGAGAGTATCATAGTCTATGATTATGAAAATGTCTATATATAAACAATGAATAAGAGAAATTGATCAATCAACATGAGTGAGGAACAATGATGGAGAATGTCAGTAATTATGTTGCACAGACAGAAGAATTGAACTAATTGAATATTATCACTACATAAATGATACTAAAAGTTAAATGACGTTGACTGCAGTATAGGAAAAAAACATCAACTTTTAGGGCCAAGATAGATCAATTATTGCACAAAGTTAATTATCAATAGTTCGAATGGTTCCTTAATGGCCTATGTTGTTACTGAGACGAGAGGTCGAGTGGCTAGCACAGTTGACTGTCATTCAGGAGACCTGAGGTTCGCGTCCCACGATTGTCGACCTTCCTAACGGTATTTTTTCGGTATTTTTTCGTGGTTTCCCTCTTTCGTTTAGGTAAATACTGGTAGGGCTCCTTAACAACAGGCCACTACGACTCCTTCCCACTATCCAGGAACACTTGATTAAATAACATTTCATTTCATCATCTCATATATCATTCACCGACGTCACTAGATTTTAATCATCACAACAGTGCGTCGTTGAACCTATGAATGAAAAATAAATAACGTTGTATATAGTTTCAATATTGAATAATTTTTATATTTCTATAAAGTATTTTTGACCTATATCTGTATTCGGTTCATGTGCTTATCCGCTTTGCCATTTTATTTTGACAAGCAACTTATGAATGTGCCCTTTGAAAACATTTCTTCCGCTCACTACAATGAATGAAAAACTTGCTTGGGGTGGGCTGTCCTAAATTAGTAGGAATTTTCATTTGTAGTCGAGGGTGACTATCTTTTGTCTTATTCTTCATAGAAAACTGAATAATCATAAAATACCAGCTTCAACAAATCCCAGTGAAGGTCATAAGTAATGCGATAATGTGTGATTGATTCATTTGTAATAACAATGGGAGCTTCTCGCCTCGCAGTAGACTGCATGGTATTTGGCAAGACATGGGCCACTTATATTTGTTTTTCCTCTTTTCTTTCAATCGTGCTTTGACGACACAGCTAGTTTATTTGGGGGTACGAAAGAGCGGGTGAAAATGAAACTATGTTAGATAGAACAACTTTTTCAAAATCCCATGCCTACAAATCTACAACGGGACTAGAACTCGCGCCCGTCCGACTTCTGATTTCAATGCAGTGCCACACATGTATTGGATCTCATCGATCCTTCAGTATGGTCTTCGTTATTTTAGTAAGTTCACCTTCCTTCACATGCAGACCTTGTCTTCAGCTCCATTTACTAAAATTAAGAAGACTAGACCATCTGGGAGATTATTATTGTATTGAGTCTAACCACGTCAATTATTAAGACTATTCACTTTAATAGTGTGACTAATTTTACAAGTGGTTATTTGGATTGTTCTTGATATAACTATTTACAGATCTCAATTGAAATTGGCCCAATCAACATTGCCCAACGCTAAATGATCGATTGACATGAGCATTGGCAGTAGTCTTGACACAGCCATACAATTCAAAAGAAACATCAAGTGAATCTCTCTTATCGGGGTTGAATTTCAGGTTTCATTCACGTGCCTACCATTGGCCGTCATTTCGTACGTAAGTCTTCCGGATCAAAGACGCGGATACGCCTTTGTAGCCGACGCTAGGCTACGGTAAAACACTTGTCATCTGTATTTACTGTGCGCTAATCTAGAGTCTTGAGTGGATGATTCACATGATCGATTAGGACTAATCGAGTGGTACAGGCGCCCGGCGATACTGCCACGACGGCAGCCATATCTACTGGCCGGCCGGCTCGTGCTCGTTGTCATGGCGACCGCCGCCAGTACCCCGACCCATATCGATCACAACCTACCCACCCTCACATACACCCACAAGTCAGGCTCGCTCGGCTGTCCGCGCGCACATGCGTGCCAGACGATTGTGAACGATCGTCTCCTCCATCCCGCACCACTGGCGCGCGGATGGTTCGAGCCATCATGTTTTGTGTATTAGATGAGAAACGTGGATTCATTGAATATTCATTATACTTGACGAGTTGATATCCTCTCTCTCTTTCTCTTCCCCCCCCCCCCCCTTCCCTCCGGTTGGTCCTATCGCACGTGGTCATGTGTTCATCTAATAACCATCTATTAAGCATTTGAAATACTCCCTTCCCTCCTCAGACAAACATACTGGTATTAATTTTGCGATTCCTTCTTGGTGAAAATGTAATGGATCTGCAGTTTTAATATTGCCCTTATTAACCAGAGAGCATCGCCCTCGTTAAAACCGTGTGTTAGAGAGGGTGGGTCACGACAGGCCCGAGGGACTGGGATCGCATCCCTGCAGCCACACCTTAGCCCAGTGGAGAGATAAAAGTTGAATGATGCATGCATGTCATTTAATCTACCTCGCCTCATTCGACCTCTTCACCCAGAGCTATTGTTTCGTCAAGGGTTTACTTTTCAACTTACGAGGCTTCTGTATGTATTCACACAAGTGGGTATATGAAGGGTCTGCTTGCAGTTGCAGATTATAATCGGGGACCCGACTCGGAACCGAAAAGAACGCCATTTTTTTCTGGGACCGGAACTTTTATTCATATTTCATAAGAAACGGAACCGTTTTTTTTTTCGGTTTTGTAACGTTCACAAGGTTCTTGAATTCATTTTGCTCATCTCGAACATTTTAATAAAATGAAGGCAGAGTGTTTATTCCCAACTTTCTATCTTTCCATTTCAATATGCTACAGACTATTTTCATACAAAATGATCGCTTGTCACAGAAACCGTTTGAAACCCCTTAACTCAGAATCTCAATAAGTACTGATTTGGATTTTCCCGGAAAATTTTCATTCGATAATTTGAGTAATTGAAAATTATGAATATTAGAATAAAAGGGTCACGTGGTCGGTGCCGGAAGTACACGAGTTTGCGAGTATGGTTATAATTTTAATGACAACAATTGTCCTGGATGTCCTTCGTACCTGCGTATTCGTACCCTCATATAACCTAGCTGTTTGTGGAGTCATTAAGCAGCACCATTAAAGAAATCACAGTTAAAATTCGAAAGCTCGGCCACTAATATATAATTTATAAAATATATATATATAATTTTGTAATCGAAGTCAATTTTCCTCTTCCTCATACATGTTGCTCCCAGGGCCGTCGTTCGGGGGTCTCACGAGGGGCGCGCGCTCCCCAATCTACATTTGCGTCCCCCAATAACTTATCCTCCTTTAAAAATATATAATGTTGACCTACGAATAAACACAATAGAATATGATGAGTTGATGAGATGACTTATTAATATGAATTGTATCAGTATACACTACTACTTTACACTTCCTTTTTTTTCGATAATGATTCAATTATTAGATTCCAAAACTGCTCGTGGATCGCAAAAATCACTTGAAAATGACCATATTTCAAAAACATCACTGCTGGGAATTTGGCTGGGAGAAATCGCGAAAATAGCTTCGAAAATGTTCATAATGATAATGATTATACTATTAAAAACAACTTCGGTAATGACCATGGGTGATTCAATCATTGGACTCCAAAACTGCTTGTAAATATCAAAAATCACTTGAAAAATGACATGGGTCTATTTCAAAAAATTACCTGCGGGGCTTTGCTGGGAGAAATCGCAAAAGTATAGCTTCGAAAATGTCCATGATGAAATTATATGACTCCAAAACCACTCGTGAATCGATGTCCATATTTTCAAATTTATGTGCGGGGCACTGTTGGGGGGGCTTTCCGCCCCCCAGACCCCCTTTTCGCGCGTGGCAGGTGTCCAGCTGGGCGATCATTTTATTCATGTAACCTGTGCGCCCCCAATACACAAATCCTAACGACGTCCCTGGTTGCTCCCACAGCTTGGTTTCCGATCAAGATGCGCTTTTAAGTGGCAGCTTGTCTGTCTGACTACCGCTATGACATTCTGTTGATTGTTTGGCATTTCCCTGATTTCTCGCACCTGATACAAAATTAAGATATTCGAAGCCTGAAGGCAGCGAGGTATATGTTGAAAGCGAAGATAAATAATGAGTATTTTACAACTTACCTGGGAAAAGCTGGAAACTTCAGCCCATATTTACTGTTATTATCTTCAGCAGTTTTTCATCACCACAAGTATTTAAAAATAGTCTTTTGTTTTTATGGGTAATAAGCTTTGATATTCCAATTGGAAAACGCTGTACTTCGCGCACTTAGTAACGTTCATGCCGTGAACGTAATCTACTCGTCAATTTCTCGAATGATTATAACTAGAAAAAACCGGGGCCGGACAACATTTTCTGAGGAAAAAATCGTGCATTATTTACTATTTTGATACTTTGAACGTTTCCGTCACCGATTATCTGATGTCAAAACTGCATAACTGTGCAACCATTTAAAACACTCAATTCCCAGAAATGTAGTAATTTTATTGATGTAGTCAGCGGGAGGTGTAGGAGATAGGTGCCAACTCGGTCGTGGATGTCGTCTTATGATCAACTATTGCGACCTTGATACAGAGCTGTAGTTTTATAAAAGAAAAGAGTGAAAATATTCTGTATTTCTTCCGACAGAAATAGGCTCGAGTGGGTCGGTAAGTAAGGAGTGTGGGAAACGTATTTCGGAATGTGGTGTTTACAAGGGATGTAACTTGATAGAGAAGTTGAGCCAATCGAATCAAGGTGTTGGCGGGGGAAGAGGGGAAAGAAGGTATAAATATCATGTGTGGATCTACTGAGGTTCTTAGATTGCAATCAACGGTGCATTATTAACTTATTAGTCCGGTTTGCCGAGTTGACACGTCACATCACGGGTGCGTTATTCTCCACCAAAGCGAAGCCAATGGATACCGAGGTACCTACTTCATCAATCACATTTTACATCTAACAACATGGATAATATCATATCCTGTTGGCATAACCAAAACCATAGTTCATTATTTGAAATGAAATTTGCTGTAGTTCAAATTCATAATAATTGCAATTATTAGCCCATCCATCCAGAGGCGTGAGTTTGTGTTGAGTTCTTTCTAGTTATGCGTAGTTTTTCAGTTTTGTCTTATCTAATCGTGATTGTCGTTGAATAATAAGTTTACTAATGATCATCAATTCGCCATTAGTGTGTGGACTTGATTGCGGCATTACTTCTAATGGCTAGCAAGCCAAGGCCTGGTAGTAATTTGGTGTCAGCTGAGCCACTATATGACGTGAAGTCGAAGTCGGAAGGTAATTGTGAATGCCCCTTGGCCAGTTGCATCGTTTTCAACGGTGGAATGTGCACTGGACTGTATCTGAGCCATCCATCTTCCTCAATTAAACACTCTACAGCTTGACTCCTAATTCCTATCCTATATAAGAGATTCTTTGTCATTCTTTCGGAAGTGATCTCTTCTTTGTACGGGGTCAATTCCATTTGCCCTTGGTTTTATGTGGAGTGATTGACGTGGTAGGCCGGTCGGTTTTATGTTATGATTGGGGCGGCGGAAGAATGGGGCGCGCTCTTGTCTACCACCAATACCATATGTGTCCGCGTACATTCCTCGTCTATCAGCTACAGATAACCTTTCCACTTTGAGTGGAGGGACGGGGGGGGGATCTAGGCATATCCAACAAGTTGAATTGGTCGATTATTTTGACCTTTCAAACACCTCAAACCACATGAATAGTGATGATCACACACACTTTTGTCCCCTCGGCTTCTATGAAGAATAGAATTTCTCGTAAGCTAAAGATCAATCGGGAAAAAATGGTCTGCTCAATTTTTTATTGGATAAAGACTTTCGTTAAGTTGTAAATCTGCTCAATTTTTTATTGGATAAAGACTTTCGTTAAGTTGTAAATAAAGACTGGTTAGTTAGCATTGAATTTGTGTTGATTGTGTGGTATTGTATGCCATTTATGGTAACTGGAACCAATTGGTGAATACCCCATACCAACCCTAATGCCTATTAGATGAGGGCTGGTCTTAAAGACGACTTCCTTCTCATCTCCTATTCATGGTTTGATGTAAGCTCCCATTGTAAGGCCTATCCATTACCAAGAGAAGGATGGAACTGTTTTATTTGTTTTACTTTCTGGTTGGTACTGGGATGGTGTTCTAAAAAGCAACAAACGGATACCATGAGACAAGTGGCAAGGAAATGTCCAACACATGTTTCTGATGAGACGAAGCTAGGGTTATAGCTTCCAGGATCATGCGGTAAACTTTGTTTATCAAACCGATGGAGTTGAACTTATACACAAATAACCAGGCCTATAGTAGACCTACTCAATTTGACGCACTTGAAATTATACTTTTTTTTGCAATTACCATTTTTATTAATTTCTCTTGTACCCAGCATGTAATATTGTAGTGATCTTTCTATGAAGGAATTAACGATTTAAAAAAAAATAGAAGCGAAAATACATATTACAAGGATCGTTCTATAATTCTGAATACTCATTAGCTTAATTTCGTGAATTTTACTCATTGACTTGATGAGTAACATATCATGGATTACAAGGATCGTTCTATAATTATTCTGAATACTCATATTAGCTTAATTTCATGAATTTCACTCATTGACTTGATGAGTAACATATCATGGATTACAAGGATCGTTCTATAATTATTCTGAATACTCATATTAGCTTAATTTCGTGAATTTTACTCATTGACTTGATGAGTAACATACTATGGATTTATAATATAGTAATTAGAAGTAGAAGTCGAGGCTGTGGCTGTGGCTCACTCAACTAATGCACTGCATTAGAAAATGAAGTTGGGTTAGGCATTGGTTCGAGTCCCCCATAATACATGGGTTTTTGTAAAGATTCTTTCACCTATCATCAATTCATCTCGATGTCATCGATTCCTTGTTTTATTATCACCAGCCCCTATTCATACATACCATTCATATCTCCATATAACTTGAACAGTTGAGCTCCATTTTCAAAAAAAATATATATAAATAGATGAATGTGTAGGTATCTCATTTAGATAATAGCTGTGTCACTCCATTTTGCTGTTGTAGAAAATAAGACATCCTCAAGTACTCTGAAAAATTGTTTTGCTAGTTTTACCATATTTTTGGCCAGCTTGTCAAAACAGTTTGTTGACTGAATTTAAGTAGGATACAATAAAAATGATCTCCTCTGCTACACATGTTTTACGATAACCATTTAGTAGACCTACTAGAGCGTCCTGCCAATTTGTGTAAGGCTTTTATTCAGGGACTGAGACCGTAACCATAACCGTAACCGCAACCGTTAAAGACCCGTGTTTTTTCAGCAACCGTAACCGTAACCACAACCTTTATAATTTGTATGGTACAACCATAACCATAACCACAACCGTTACTATTTTTCGGGCTCAACCGTAACCGCAACCGATAACCTTTATGCTGAGGTGATGAGAACCACAACCACAACCAGTAACCTTCATGATATCTGTTATTCGGGTCTCAAAAAGGTCCCAAAAAGGGCTTGAAACGGTTGTTTCAAGAGAGACACTGAATCTGAAGGAAAGCAAATATAACTTGTATTTTGTCAAAAGTCATTCAACTTCCAGCACTGCAGACATAAACTCTACTATGTCAAGGTTTTGAGGCCGAGCTTCATGAGAGGGAGGAGGGGTAGTTGAGTGACAGTGTAATAAAATCACTCTTCCAAGATCTGTGTCTAGTAAGTGGTTACAAAGATTAGTATTTGTGGAAATTCCAAAAGTTTGCTCGAAACAGCTCTAAAATATGTAATTGACACTAGAGAGGACGGCTTGAACCACCCGTGCGCTAGTGTTGTGGGATAGGGAAGACGTTCGTTTGGGACCTTCATCACTCGGATGCACGTTTAACGGTAAAAAAAGTGTAAACGAACTCTTTACCGAGACTTCACTTATGAATGGGGTTAAAAATGTGTCCAAATAACATGTTTGGGTAGGCCTATAACAAGTTGAAAAACAGTCCGAATGATCAGTCAGTCTTTCAAAAGAGATTGAAAGAGATGGTTCAATGGTGTCTGGTGTGAATGGTGACAGTGAATATTCTCAAACCGCGTTGGTGTGCGATATGTCATAGTGTAATTTTATCAACTTCATAATCATCACCGAGTCGTGCCTAATTTATTCAAATCCCATGTAGTTATTGAAAATTATAACCAAGTTACAGCTTCAAAATGGGAAAGAAATCTAGTTCGATTTGTGAGTAGGCCTTACTTGCACAAAAGAATTACTGACTGGTAGTCTACTGACTATAGACTAGGAAAACGCGTTGCATGGCCGCGTTGATGGATGAGCTAGAGCTTATCAACATATCTTTGGATTAGTTATTTATATCCACCTTGAGATCCGAACAATTACGTCACTGCCCCCGTATTTCCTGATTAATTTCTATAATAATTGAGAAGGCCTTGTTTTGATCGTTTCCAATCAATTGGTGACACCTGTTGGTTAAATTTAATTGATATCTTAATAGCTTTGAGTGATTAAAAAAATCATATATTTTTTTCATATCAAAACGACTGATCCGATTTGAGTGAAAGTTCGGAAAATGTGCATCATTATCATATTGAAATTCCCTGAGAATTTGGATTATTTCGAATGAAATATTTTCCACACATTTTTTCATCAAAGTTAATCTTATGGGATTTTTGAAAACATTGAAATGAGTTTTCTCAGAAGTGATCCAACCGATTGTGCCTCAAAACTATACAGTATCTAATTAAATGAGGACACTTGTGTATGTCAAGTTTCAACTGAATTTTCATCTCCGTTCGACCTGTGGAGCGCGGAAAAAAACTCTTTTTCGAGTGTGGTGAAATTGAGTCTTCGTTTCACTCATCCAATAAGTCATCTTGCACAGTCGGAAAATGTGCCACCAAACGGTGAGCAGTGATTTAAAACAAATTTACTGAAATTATTATTGAAAATTATGAATTTCGAATCGGATCTCATACTTTGGTGATCACTAAGTAGTATAATTAGGCAAAATGTTGACAAAAATTGAATATGAGCTCAAACACCAGGCGCGCAACGGGGACCTTTATAAAATTTGCTTTACAACCGTAACCATAACCGGGACCTTTATCAAATTCAGTTCATAACCCTAACCGCAACCGGGACCTTTATCAAATTTGCTTCACAACCGTAACCATAACCGGGACCTTTATCAAATTCAGTTCATAACCCTAACCGCAACCGGAACCTTTATAAAATTCAGTTCATAACCCTAACCATAACCGGGACCTTTATAAAATTCAGTTCGTAACCATAACCACAACCGGGACCTTTATAAAATTCAGTTCATAACCGTAACCACAACCGGGACCTTTATACATAAAGGTCTCAGTCCCTGCTTTTATTAGTGTTTTGTAATAGAAGAGTCCTGCCTTATGACCACCTCAGATTACATGTTTTGGTGAAAATCAGCTGCCATTGAGAGTTTTGTAACTTCATATTTCATCCTTGATTGCGCACAAGGGTAACAATGATATTTAATAAATTTTGTCCACTGTACTTAAGTGTTCGATGGTAACACTTATTTCTGATTGGTTGCAGGTCATTGAGGAGAAGGCTGAAGGAGGCGCTGGAGGTCTATTTGCTTCCGTGACCGGAGCCGTCACTGGTGCCGTGGATGCTGTGACTAAGAAGGCTGAAGAAGAGGTTGCCTCGATTGAACCCAAAGTGGAGGAAATAATTACTAACGTAACCGAGAAAGCTGAAGAAATTGTAGCAGCAGTCACAGAGAAGGTGGGCGAGATCGCGTCAAGCGTCACTGGCAAGGTTACCGAAGTGAAGGAAGCCGCCGACACCGAAGTGGCCCAGGTGAAATCCGACATCGAAACAGCCAAGACAAACATGAGTGAAACGATTGACACGGAGATCGCAGCTGCTAAGTCCGGCATCACTGCTGCCACCAACGAGTTGGCATCTGCTGCTACCGAGGCCGTGGACTTGGCCAAGACGGAAGTGGCTGCTGTCACTGCTGAGGTCGTTACTAAAGCTGAGGAGCTGGTGAAGAAGGTGGATGAGATCCCACCCCCGCTCCCTGCCAGCCCGCCCCCCAGCGAGGCCGTAGCGGAACTCATCTCGCAGGTCGCCGAGAAAGCCGAGGTGGAGACGTCCAAGCTAGTAGAGTCTGTTGAGAAGATGACTCTGGAAATGCCAGCCATCAACATTCAGCCCGCTTCGCCCGTCCCAGCATCAGCATCAGAGCTCGAAGAGAAGGTTTGTACTTTCTGCCTTTGTTTAAATTCAATCACGTCAGTGTAAATTCCAACCAAACACTTTTCCACAAATATTTCAGTTTCATTTTTTCAATTCCCAAAATAAAATGCGTTTTGGCCGTACATGTTATACAGTTGGGTTGATGCTCTGTTGGTTCTGCCCATTTCATTCAACAAGATCAATATACTGCAGTAAATTCTATTAAAATGTTCTCATAGGCCCTATCTAATGTAGTTGTGGTGTTTCAAAATCGACCAACTTGTGGTAAATGCCTGCTCCACCTGATGCTGTTGCAACCTATATTCAATAGCTCTAATGTAGAGATAGGGCAACTGTTCTGTACGTATTAGAATCAGTTCTAGTAGTTGTCCTTCCAGTGTTCACCACTACTAACATGCACTAATTGAATCACTCAAGACACAAACTGAAAGTACCCCGTGCACACAACTTGAGCGCAGAGATTCACAAAAATGGGGGAAAGGGATGAGCATATCCTTGTCAAAGTAAAGGAATGACTGTGATCTAAACATTAGATGTTGACTCGATGTTATTTTCAGTTTCGGTATAGATTTCATGAATATTCCAGGTCTATAATTGGATCTATGTATAAAAGTAAAAGTTAACAAGCAATTGATAGAGATAATAGGTGGGGCCTATATCCCTCTCAATTTAATCTTCTTGTTGACTTGTCATAAAAACCCAATATTCAATATGCATTTGTTTTCTTTGTGAACAGCCACTTAGTCCTAGTGAGGCTATAAGCATTGAAACATGTTATTTAGGCACATGTATCAGATATGTGGGCCATCGTTTGTTTGTTTAATCAATCGATTGTACTCAGCAGATTATTCGTGAAACGTGGTTCAAATACCACTTGAAAACATTTACCCCATTTGTTCATAACACATGAATGATTGAAATTACTATTTATTCCATTACTACATTTTTGAGGATATAATCAACTCTGTAATGATCAAATTGAAATTAGTGCAGGGTCAAGGTTAATATAGTAGAAGAGGTTGCCTATTCCTGTGAAGTGGGCGTGAGTAACTTTTGATTGGCCGGCCGGTTCGTGACGACATAGCCAGACTCGATTACGCGCGGCAGTAGGCACACAAACTCACAAACGATGGATAAATAGGTGATGAACCGAGGAATGATTTTGTATAGGCCTACATACTTTTATCTATAAATATTTAGGCTTTATTATTTAAAGTTTCATATGTAAAGATCAAGTTGCATGGTGCTATAAAACAATAGCTAAAGATAATATCCTTCATTATAGACCAATGCGTATTGCAGGTTATGTATTTCCCTATCAGGTATGTTGACGCTGCATCCATGATCCAGCTACAGTACACATTTTCACAAAATTCAATTATGCAATTAAATTAGTTGGTTTTAGTTAGGTTCAGATCACAACAGTGGTTATCAGCTGATGAGCATGGATCCTATGATTGGTGAATTTAAACAATATGGTTATGCAGTGGATCAGCATTAGCTTACATAAATTTTATTCACTTTAATATGGAGCTTGGAAAACAACCACAAGTGAATTTAATCTAGGTGTGTAGGGCCATTGAATTCATAATAACTCAATGGTAGTGCGCTAAATGTACTTACCTTGGAATTCGATCGACATTGATGTAGGCCTACGGTACAATATTTATTCAGGAGATGAAAGAAAACAGTAACATGGTACATAGGACATAGGATTTTTAATCATCATTTTATACTAGGCCACTGTTACAACTGTAAATAAGTGGGCCTACACCCGCTTTTACATGGTACTTTTTTTAGTGTACATAGTATATTTTTAATCATCATTTTATCATACTAGGCCACTGTTACAACTGTAAATAAGTAGGTCGACACCCTCTTATACATGGTACTTTTATTCGCTTCTCAGTTTTTGCGACCCACAGTAGGCCTACACATCTGTTTAGAATATAATACTTTGAAGTCTGTGATTAAATTGAACTTATTACATATTAATTATAGGATTGCTTGTAAAATGGTAACAATTATAAGTAAAATACAACTGTTATGCCGTGTGCTGCAGCGACATACGTACAAACATAGATGCATAAGCTTCAACATAATACAATCACACATTTTTTATGCGTGAAAAGGTATAGCACGCTAGGATGCAGTCTTAACTCATAAATTCAAGTTTGTCTTAGGTTCATCACAATGACAAACTATATAAAGCTATATTATTTACAAAAAAAGACTATTGGTAGGTAACTCTCTGTAACAATTTTCTTTAGTTTTTTGATTTTTGTATCAGACTTGCCTATCGATTATAATTTTTCTTTCCCTAGACGCTTCATTGGCAAAGAAAGTTAAGAAATGACAGTCATCTATCTGACTTTTCTTCCGTACAAGTGTTGGTTCGATTGAGCTGCCGTATAATGGCTGTTCAATCCAAGAGGGAAGATTATAAACCATTTCAGTGTGCTGACTATGAAATACGTTCAGAACTTGATACATATTGTTTGTATTGGTATTCAAACATTTTCCAAATCTAATTTAACTCATGGCAGTTTTAGCGGCAACGGTGAACCTCTGTCCATGAACATAATTAATAAATACTGTGACTACATTGACATAATAATAATAATGATCACATAACAGTCACCTAATTATTATGAGATGAGTTGAAATATGAAAACAATTAGAAGTAAAATAACTATGCTGTGTGCTTGGGCAAACATAAACACATAGATGAGCTTCATCACAATAGGTCCTAAAAATAAAATATTGTATAAGTAAAAGGTAGGCTCAGTCTTAACCACCAGTCTGTTCGTATACTTCACAAAAACTATCATCAGTCTTTGTAACTTCAGGTAACAATTTTCTTCATTTTTTTATTTTTTTTACGGTCTGTATCAGACAATTTGTTGACTTGGACCGTTCTTCTTTTCTTAGTCGCTTCTTTAGCCAAAGAAGCACGTTTATTAACCTTGGGTTAGACCTAGGTTAGACTCAACCACTCAAGCTCGCTGCTACTAGAGTCTGAGTGTGACGTCACGGCACGAAGCGCTGCCGAGTTTACACGAAGTTTTTTCCTGAGATCGGCGCAACCTCTTCTACTAATTAACCTTGGTGCAGGGTAGGGTCTTACTTTCTAAGGGGTTTGCCATCAAATCGTTTCGTAACCTCTACTTATTCTATTTAAACATGTGTGTATATGTGTACTATGTTTATATGTGTTACATTCTGTGGGTTATTTCAGCAGTATTTTTCCCATTATTCATTAGTCATCACGAAATACTAATATCGGTTGTAATGTAATTTACTCGTCACAAGTTGCCACAAGCGGCTCAAGATATGGGCTCATCTTATCACAACTGATGGTGCATTGGTTTATAAATCTCCATTCAGTATGTTTTAAAGTTGATATTACTACTAGAGAAAGAGTATGAAACTGAAGCCAAAACAAGCTAGATCAGATCAGATCATTCAAACAAAGAACTGATGGTTCAATGAAAACCCAAGCGTATTTTCTTCACCTGTAAGCCGTCGAATACTGAACTCACTTAAATAATCGTGAGTGTTTTTGTCGCCTAATCATCTGTGGTAGTTTTTCTTTGGTAACGTGTTTTCGTGTTTTCAGGTGACAAAGGAGGTTGAAGCTGTGATGACAAACGGAGAGAAGGTGGTGAATAATGTGTTTGAAGCTGTCGAAGCAACTCTGGAGAACGGTATTGCAAATGGTGTTGACGAAGCCACAGCCGAGATTACTGACATCACAACACAGTGCAAGGCAATCGTAGGGGACAAGCTACCAATCATCGAAGCCACAGAAACGAACCCAGCCCCACAGGTAAGCAAACCATAAGCCCTTGCCGGCCCAGTGGTCTCTCCTGTAAGTTGGGCCTACTGGTGCACTATAGTAAGGGAGCTATTTCCGTTTGAGTGAGATACGGTTACAACTTGTATTTGCTGAGTACCCACTTTTTTACAATGACAGCTGTATGCCAAATAGCCTCATCTTATAGGCCTACTTATTCTTTTTGATAATAAAATTGTTTTGTTTTTCTAGACTCATTCTTTTTCATGGTGGTTCTGTTTTATTCATTGCATAATGAGCTTTAATTTGAAATGATTGACCTACTGTACCATATAAATGATTTTGTCATATTTCAAGCTGTACATTTTTGAATCCAGATATTTCAGAATCTATAGAATCAATAGACTATTTTTTCTTTCTTTTTGAACTACAAATGCCAGCTTGTATTCCTATTCAAATTCATAGACTAAAGCATATTTTAAAACATGAGGCTACACTGTAAAATCATAAGCACGTGATTTAAGAAGTCAAAATATATAAAATTTGACTTGGGCATCACTGCCTCTGAATTTCCGAGTACACAAGTCGTTCATCGTAGGCATCTACTAATTGTGTAATGGCTCGACTTTGCAATACCAATAAGGATAACACTTGCATACATTCATAACAATTTTGAAATGATCAGAAAACGTGTAGTGGTCAAGTCAATTTGGCCCAAAACTTGATCTATGCTGCTAACTCTCATGCATCAGTTGCAAGCACTGTCAGCGTAATACTGTGGCAACGCCATCAAAAGTTTAAACGTGTAAAAACCACGTCCAAAATCGTAAAGAATTGTGTAAAGTATTTCGATTGGGCTTCATGTGAGGGCTTTCCCTTCACAAAATCAATACGGTAGTAGAATTAAACGAATGGAATATCTCGATCACTAGCTCACATACAGAGCTTGGATGTACCTTTCTGTGAATAAGGTGAGCCAGATTCTTGTACTCGGAGATAGGAACCTGTCCAGTACTGGAGGTTTTAATTATTTAAGAAAAGTCTTATTAAAGAGACCTAACTCTATTCCCAACAGTAAACAGATATTTGGTTATTTTCCAATCGTAACCTTGCATTTTGTTTTGTTTGGCAGGAGATCATCACTACTGCTGTTACGACGGATCAGAATTCTGTGACAGAGTAAATCCCCTCATTAATTCTTAACGGCGTAATTAATTTGGACCATTCCTGAAAGTTGGAGGCAAGAAATTGTGAGCGCAAAGACTATTTTAATCAAAAGTTTTGCAAGTGATTTTTGGTTGGTCGATGGAAAACTATGCTCGTGCCTTTTTGAAGCCACAGCATTTTAGCAGTAGCTCGACCATTTCTACGCTCAAGTATATTATAATCTAGTGTATGACGTCGGAACAAACCCGCCGCCACGAGGCCAACCTACAGGCTCACAATTCATTGGAATAGAATTTTTATTGTCAAATTTCTTATAAAAAATAAAACGAATGAAATAAATAATAATAGAGGA
This sequence comes from Brachyptera risi, assembly GCA_964007535.1. Classification (NCBI taxonomy): domain Eukaryota; kingdom Metazoa; phylum Arthropoda; class Insecta; order Plecoptera; family Taeniopterygidae; genus Brachyptera; species Brachyptera risi. The sequence continues at coordinate 47,636,206 of OZ023327.1, read as the reverse complement.
TGAAAAATACTCAAAAACGGGGGTTTCAAAAATGCTCAACCAACAGCAAAGGGTTACCACTGGACATTAGTGTAGTTTAGTTTAAGTAAATAAGGTGAAATATTATTGAGATCGATTTTTTAAATATAAACTTGAATTTGGTAACCTTTTCTATGCAGATTTGTATACCATTTGTAATATAAAAAGATTCAAAACATTGGAAAGCTCATCGTAGGTATGCAAAAATAGGAATGGACTTTATATAATGAAAATTTCATAAAAAGAATGTTTTGAGTTATATAGTCACGTAAAAGTAATGGATAATGAAGAAGTAAGGATGGTTTCTTGACAATTTCAGAACTATTTTCTTAAGATGTTTTTTGTATGTATACTATTTGAACATTTTACTGTTAAATAAGTTTCTGCTTTGTTAGTGCTAGTTTAATTAATTAATTACTTATCTGTAAAACCGTTGACCATCCGAACACTCGGTACGCATTTCAGGTCAATTCGTAAATATTAAGTATGATCAATTGCAAATTTTCCATTTTTACTATACTTATAATATATTCAGTATTTACCACCATTTTAATTTGTACATCAATGTTTCTAGCTTGATGTTTTCAATGCTCTGTAGTATTTAGTCCTGTAGAATTCTGCTACACATCACACTATCTGGCAACTAAATTTAAATGTCCATTTGTGAACGGTATCGTAAAACTGAACACATGGGCGAGACCCATCGATAGCTAAACAACGAAATCGCTGTTTAAAGACTATTCTACGTTGGTTAGTGTGCTATTTAGTCAAGAAAAACTGAGAACCCTTTACATCTGATTGTCATGTGTAAATGTATTATCAAATTAAATAGAGGGTATTTCCTAATTGTGACCTTTATTTCGAATTGCAATTACTCGGTAATTTCCTTTCAAACCATACCAGCTCCCCTGTGTCACTTTTGCACTCTTCTAACTGGAAGCAAAAGCGTTGATTTAGTCTTTGAAAACATTTATAATATATATGTTACGGTACCCTTTAAAGTAAATTGATGATTTTTTTCAATGTAGGCCTAAATATATATATATATATATATATATATATATATATATATATATATATATATATATATATATATATGTATATTATATAATATATATATATATTATATATATATATATATATGTATATATATATATATGTATATATGTATATATATATATATATATGTATATATATATATATATATATATTATATATATATATATATATATATATATATATATATATATATATATATATTTATATATATATATATATATATATATATATATATATATATATATTATATATATATATATATATATATATATATATATATATATATATATATATATATATATATATATATATATATATATATATATATATATATATATATATATATATATATATATATATATATATATATATATATATATATATATATATATATATATATATATATATATATATATATATATATATTTATATATATATATATATATATATATATATATATATATATATATATATATTATATATATATATATATATATATATATATATATATTTATATATATATATATA
>OZ023327.1:47581143-47634401 GCA_964007535.1 Brachyptera risi | reverse complement strand
ATATATATATATATATATATATATATATATATATATATATATATATATATATATATATATATATATATAAATGGCATTATTTTAGGGTTATTTTCGTCGTGTACGAATTAAATTATGATATAGGTTAAATGAAAAACCTTGGATCATCTAATATAATCTATGGATAGATAATCCAAGGTTTTTCATTTAACCTATATCATAATTTAATTCGTACACGACGAAAATAACCCTAAAATAATGCCATTTATAAATATTTCAGGTCGTGAAAGCATAAGTTTTAAAAACCTCATATATATATATATATATATATATATATATATATATATATATATATATATATATATATATATATATATATATATATATATATATATATATATATACATATATATATATATATATATATATATATATATATATATATATATATATATATATATATATATATATATATATATATATATATATATATGTATATATATATATATATATATATATATATATATATATATATATATATATATATATATATATATATATATATATGTATATATATATATATATATATATATATATATATATATATATATATATATATATATATATATATATATATATATGTATATATATATATATATATATATATATATATATATATATATATATATATATATATATATATATATATATATATATATATATATATATATATATATATATATATATATATATATATATATATATATATATATATATATATATATATATATATATATATATATATATATATATATATATATATATATATATATATATATATATATATATATATATATATATATATATATATATATATATATATATATATATGTATATATATATATATATATATATATATATATATATATATATATATATATATATATATATATATATATATATATATATATATATATATATATATATATATATATATATATATATATATATATATATATATATATATATATATATATATATATATATATATATATATATATATATATATATATATATATATATATATATATATATATATATATATATATACAGTGGTCGAATTGGAGAATTTCTTATGGGGGGATGGTAACTCGTGTCACAAAAAGAAAGTGCTGAAAGGATAAATGGTTTGATGGGCGGCGGTGTTGGGGGGGTGGGGGGGTTTGGCCCTCATGCCCCACAGGGAAAATGTGAAATCATGTTTCTTATCCCGTTCCACTAGTTTTGGTAGTCTGTAGATAGTTATACACTATTAGGATTGATAGGGAACTTGCCACCGCGCATTTATGTGCAACTGCAAGAGTTAATAATAATAATAATAATAATTCTACTATATATATTCAAATATTTTATAAATCAAATCAACTGTTAGCATAGGTTTCACGTACAATGAAGATAGGAGGATCCAATATTTTGTACAGGGACGTCATTAGGATTTGTGTACTGGGGGGCGCACAGATTTTATGAATAAAATGACTGCCCAGCCGGACACCTGTCACGCGCGAAAAGGGTGGTTCAGCAGAGCCCCGCAGGGAAATTTTTACAATATGGACATTTTCCCAAGAGATTTTTGCTATTCACAAGTGGTTATGAAGTCTTATAATTACATCATCATGGACATTTTCGATGCTTTACTTTTACCATTCCTCTCAGCAAAGCTCCGCAGGGAATTTTTCGAAATGGACCTCTCTTTTTTTTTAAGTGATTTTTGATATTCACAAGCAGTTCTGGAGTCCAATGATTGAATCACTATAAGGACATGACCAGAGTTATTTTCAATAGTATAATCATTACGGAAGTTTTCGAAGCTATTTTCGCAATTTCTCTCAGCAAAATACCCTGCAGTGATTTTTTTGGAATATGGTCATTCTTGATGTGATTTTTGCGATTCACGAGCAGTCTCGGAATCTAATAAATAGTGATAATCATTATATATATATATATATATATATATATATATATATATATATATATATATATATATATATATATATATATATATATATATAAATATATATAAATATATATATATATATATATATATATATATATATATATATATATATATATATATATATATATATATATATATACATATATATAATAAACGAGCGTGAAGTAGACTGTCTCGCGCTAGAGCGCGGCAGCCGTGAATTTGAACGGGATGGCGGGACTTTTAGCATACACTAAAAAACGACGCTTTTTCCAAAAATTTCAGTACCAATAAATTTTCAAATTTCAATTTCAATATTTTAAATTCAAATTTTAAATCTAAATTTTTAATAAAATTTTCAAATTTCAAAATAATAATTTTAATTTCAAAATTCAATTTCAAATTTTCAAATTCAAAATTAATACCTGGATATACCCGGGTATTTTTGGCTGGTACTCGGTTCCAAAATTTGATACTCGAAGGCTTCACTAATGTATATGTATATATATATATATATATAAATATGCAGTCTCAGACTGGCCAGGGCGGCTAGGCGGCAAATGCCGCCGGGGCCGCTGGCCAGATGATTTGGCAAGATCCAGTATTAAATTATTCATGCTTGATATAATGAAACTTGAATTCTAATATGTGATTCCTTGGGTCTACATAAAATTCTGATACATATGAATACTCAACTTGGACGCATCATTGATTATCTTTCACAACGTCGAAGTTAATACGAAGGTGAAAAATGAATATTTTCAATAATTTTGAAATAATTTTTCACGTTTTCTAAATAATTCATATTCCTTATTCCATATTTCGTCTTCTGTCGTTTTTAAATGATTTAGATGATTGTCGTAGGACAATCTAAGTTCGAAATATATTCTTCCCAACTGAACTGTTTGCATAAGTTGTGAATAATTTATTTTAGTTTGCAACAATTTTTTTCACTGAATTTCTATATTTTCATTAGTTTATGTCTAGGATTATATAATTATGGAAATCATTCGTGTACGTGAATTTTCATTAGTGTCTATCTATTCATTTTTCAGTCTCCCATTCACAAATGTTGCTGAAGTAATCATTTTCGCTGCTGCTATTTCGATGGCCTAATTAATGTGACAACATGTGTTTCGAAAAAAGTGTTGATTCCTGATTTAGCAACCCTCCAATCGGATCACGAAGTCACACTAGATCGATAATGAGCGATATTAATCGATATGGAAATATGAGAGAAATGGTAGAAATAAATCAATCACAGAGAATTATTAGAACGTTAAATTGACATCCAACTGAACTTTTCTTTCAATTTGTTTTTCTTTTCATTCAACTAAACAATTTTGTTGAAGGCGGTTTGGTTTTTTCCGGTTTTCCTCATACAATAATTCTTTCTTAGCGGGCTTCTCATCTCTTTTTCTATGGCAGTTCACGATATATTTCCTTGGTATTCCATGTATGTATTTTCATTATATTATCATGATGAATTAAAATAGAACTGAGAATAAAAATCACTTTCCAATTTGAATTTTGAATTTGTATGTAGAATAGAAGTCTCCGCCACGCTCATCTGACTACTATCACTAATCATATTGAATAACAAATCATTCATAACAAAAACAAACGGTAAAAAATAAGACTGATGAACATAATAGTGTATTTGATATAGTTTTTTCTACTGTCAACCATTCATAGAATAATTGAGTCTGACTTGAAATCCAAATGGCCTATGGTTCCTGCTTCTCTACCACCATCAAAACATGACAGTAGGGACCCTCGAGTAGGGCCCTAATCTCAATGTGATGTATTGGTAACAGAAAGGGATTGAAAATATTTTCAAAATGTAGAATTGAACAACTTAATTGGAAACACTAATTCATTAGTGTGATATTATGAAATGAATAATCAATTACTGATATTAAGTATATAATTATTCATAGCGATGATCAATTCTTATACCTCTCAAATCATCACTGACTTTTTTTGTTGTTCTGAATTGAGTTTTTCTCAATGACTTTGAGAATAAAATTGCCCTGGACCTATAAACTCAGTAAAATATTAACGTATCATAGAAACAATTATGTTTTGATAATTGATACTAATGTGGATACTAGAGTTACGAATAGAATAATTGGACATAGATGTGAAACTTTTCCCAGTCAATATTTGCACATCAGTGAACAGGCAAAGTTTTCTCTACAGTCTACCCTCATATTAGATTACCTTCATTTTCAAATTGGTGAGCATATTTTTTGCCGTCGACTGAAAAATCCCGTTTACTCATCGACAACATTTAGAGACTTTATGCATTTCATTAGGATTTCATTTTAATAATTTGTTCAATTTTGGGACTGAAATTGAAGATAAAAAAAGGAAAGGGAATGATTTGGTTAAAATGGTGATGGTTCAATTTTCATATAATGATGTTATGTGATTCTTCATTATTTTTACCTCTGCAATTACGTTTTATTTTATTAGGGATGCATAAATGGGTGAAAGAATCTTCGTTTCATAACAGAGTAAGTTGTTAGAACCCGTCACCACGAGACCCTGAGTTGTAGTAGGTAGGGACTATTTCCGAAATTGACTGACAGCTCCCCCCTCCCCCCAACCCCCCCTCAAGCCTACGCACAATGGTAGAGGGGATCTCTCTTTACTCGGGACTTGGTCAAACTGCCGCAAGACTGACCATACGCTGCTAGCCGGTAGAATAAAATAAAAAAAAAAAAACGACAATCTGTACTAAAAACCAAACACTGACAAACTGTACTAAAAATAGGCTTCAGTTTTTGGGTCTGTTCGTTTTCAGTACAGTTTATTTAAGGTCGGTTAGTTTTTAGATCGAGCCTATTTTTAGTACAGTGGATGTTTAGTACAGTTTTCTGAAGCACGACCAAGTGTGCTTGAAAAACTGTACTAAAATTCCACTGTACTAAAAATAGACTCCATATCTAACAACTAACCGACCTTGAATAAAAACCAACAAACTGTACTAAAAACCAACTGACCTAAAAACTGACCTAGTGAGCTTGAAAAAAATGTACTAAAAATCCACTGTACTAAAATTAGGCTGTACAGAAAATCGACTGACCTGAACATAATTTATGAAGGGGTGGAGCCAAATCCTTCAGTTCAACTTTGTGTCGAGAAGTATAGAAGTTTAGGTCAGTTGGTTTTTGCGCACTGAAACCTTCCAAACCAACTGTACTAAAAATCAACTGTACTAAAAAAAGGCTGTACTGAAAAACAACTGTACTAAAAATCAACTGTACTAAAAATCAACTGACCTAAACTGATTCCTCGAGGCTGGGTGGTAACAATTCATGAAGGGGAGGAGTCACATCTCTCACTTTACCTTCTTTTAGTAGAGCCTATTTTTAGTACAGCCTATTTTTAGGTCAGTTGATTTTTAGTACAGTTTATTTTTAGTACAGTTTACCAATCCCCCTCCATTTTGTATTGGAGTTTGTAATTTCTACTTTTTGTTTTCTATTATAGGTGAAAATGAGTGAATCCATTTATTTGCTACACCTTGTATACCGTATGATTTAAGCTTGTTCAATAGTACTTCATGATTTACACAGTCAAAAGCTTTGCTGAAATCGTAAAACACACCTATAGCCTTCTCCTTTTTCTCAAGTGCTTCTAGAATGTTATTTATCAAACTAGCAATTGCCGTACTTGTAGATTTACCTTTGGTAAAACCATGTTGATATTCATTCAATAATTCATGTTTCATGAGAAAGTCAACTAATCTATTACAAAATGCAGATTCTATTATTTTAGAGAAAACAGATAGTAAAGAGGCCTGTAGTTACTCATGTCTACCTTCTCACCAGTTTTCCATAATGGTACCACTTTGGTCATTTTAATAGCGTCGGGTACAATCCCCGCGCAGAAGGAAGAATTGATAAACTATGAAAGACTCTACATGTTTCACAATATTGCAAGGTATTCCGTCCAATCCTGATTACTTTTTCTTACATGTTTTACTAATAATATTATAAAACTCTTTCTTGAGTATAGGAGATGGAAAAATGATGTTCCCATGACCAGTTACGTTGTTTACTGTAGGAGGACAATAATTACTGGGTATCTTGGAGTCTTGTCTACTCTCAACTAGTATACTGGCAGCCTTACTGAAATAACTGTTAAACAGATCAGCTATTTCAGTCTCACAAGTAATGTTCACACCATCAATATTATTAATACCATCATATTGTGCATTATATTCAATCTTGCTGTCATTTTTGTGCTCATTGATGATATTCAAAGCAGCCCTTACCTTATTGTGTGCTATATTTATTTTTGAACAGTTTTCATTCTTTTTTGCTGTTCGTATATTCCTAGCATATAATGTTTCTTTAATTCAAAATACTGAGTTTTTGTTTCCATGGTAGGATACTTCTTAGATAATATATACAGGCGTTTAACTTCATTTCCTAATTCACGTAATTCATTAGTATACCAGGTATTCTTCTTCTTTGCAATTGAATATTCATATTTACATTTTACAGGAGACAATGGAAAAGCATTATTAGACGAGCTTTAGCGAGGATTCAATTTGACATACTGAAAAAAATTGGTGTTCGTTTTAATGTTTTTTTTTTATGTTTTTTTGTCGGTTCTCCACAGGTCAAACGGCTACAGCTATCAACTTCAAACTTTTTTTCGTCATGGTTCCTCATCTAACTTAGATCTGTATAGTTTTGTGGCATTATCGGGTGGTAACTTTTTTTTTTATGAATTTTAGAAATTTCAAAAATCCCCATTAGAATAACCCGGAGGAAAATACTTGAAAAATCAAAATTTTTCAAGACCTCTCAAATTTTCGCCGAATATAAAGTAAACTATTAAGCACATTTTGAGAGATTTTCCGCATCAATCGGATGAGAAATAACGAAGAAAACGCATTTATAAAGCATTTTCCCATCAATTTAGGCTATTACGGGAACCAATTAAATCTATAGCAACAAGTGTCACCAATTAATTCAAAACGATTGAAATGAATGAAGAGGAAGGCCGTGACATAACTGATTCTCGTAAGGTTTTTGAACGTTTGGAGTGATCCAAGGTCTGTAGATGTAGATTGGGTTGACAAATTATTTTTCATTCTAGATTTCTATACCCCTAAGCTCGTCTAACAACGCGCATCCCGCGTTTTCATAGTTAAATGGTATCATGAATAAACGTAGGAATTCCTCATAGGAAGCATTCACTGTTGGTTGACAATAAACCGAATTCCAATTAACATTACTCATCTCTAAAGTAAAGTAGTCTATATTATTATCTGAAAAGTATCTCGTTTTGGCATTGCACCCCACTGAACCGGCACCTGTTATGGGTTCACTGGTCCTATCACCAATAATATTTACCAATTGCCCCAGGTGGTCTGATAAATCATGATCAAAGTTCCTTACAAATTGAACTCTATCCGTATTTGTTATGATGTTGTCAATAACTGTGCTCGAATAAGCAGACTTTGTGTGCATAATGCGAGTTGCACTGTTTATTAGAAACTCACAGTTTACTATACCGAGACGACCTCTTTTAATTTTGAGCCCAATATAGCATTCTTAACGTCCAGATTGAAATCACCCACTATCATAATCTTATTAGAACATTTACTAGTGAACTCTATAAAGTTGGTCAACACATCCAAAAAGTTGTTCGTCAATGTATAATTCGGTGGCCTATAGATTACCACTACAATCAGTTTTAAGGGAGATACTAATTCAATAACACTTATTTCAAACAAGTTCTCTATTGCCCATTTATTGAGGTCTAATCGCTTTTTATATTTAATGAGTGAGTCATCTCTAACAAAAATGCATACTCCACCACCTCTTTTGATTGGTCTACAAAATGCCTCCATTAGAGTACTAGGAAAACGCGGGATGCGCGTTGTTAGACGAGCTTAGGGGTATAGAAATCTAGAATGAAAAATAATTTGTCAACCCAATCTACATCTACAGACCTTGGATCACTCCAAACGTTCAAAAACCTTACGAGAATCAGTTATGTCACGGCCTTCCTCTTCATTCATTTCAATCGTTTTGAATTAATTGGTGACACTTGTTGCTATAGATTTAATTGGTTCCCGTAATAGCCTAAATTGATGGGAAAATGCTTTATAAATGCGTTTTCTTCGTTATTTCTCATCCGATTGATGCGAAAAATCTCTCAAAATGTGCTTAATAGTTTACTTTATATTCGGCGAAAATTTGAGAGGTCTTGAAAAATTTTGATTTTTCAAGTATTTTCCTCCGGGTTATTCTAATGGGGATTTTTGAAATTTCTAAAATTCATAAAAAAAAAAGTTACCACCCGATAATGCCACAAAACTATACAGATCTAAGTTAGATGAGGAACCATGACGAAAAAAAGTTTGAAGTTGATAGCTGTAGCCGTTTGACCTGTGGAGAACCGACAAAAAAACATAAAAACAAAAAAAAAAAAAAAAAAAAAAAAACATAAAAACGAACACCAATTTTTTTCAGTATGTCAAATTGAATCCTCGCTAAAGCTCGTCTAATAATTTTTAACTTTTGCCACATCAATGCTACATCCCAGTAAACACTGGATGTCCCAGGGACGGTTCATTTTCCTCACAAAATCCCAGATTGTTCCCTAACAACCTGTTCGCTAACAGAACCTTCTCTGCAATGTATCCTCAGTCTCTAAATTCATGATAACAAATTTGACGTCCCAGACACGGAACCATTACGTCACGCAGATCAGTGAATATGAAGATTTTTTATGTTGAATTATTTTTCGGAACGGTTAACGATCCATCACCGAACAAGTGATCGTTTTTTTTACATCGAAAAAAGCGCCGTTGAAGTTACGTTGCCGCGAGGTCGCAACGGGGACGCACGTGGGAACGCATACGCGGCACCATCTATGTTTCATGTGAGTATTACAATTTACAACTACTCCTTCATAGACTTTTTTCGGTGACGCCATATTGTTCATTTGTTTGTATACTGTTTCTATTTTTCCCAAGTTTTTCCTATTAGTTTCTTAATTATAGGTCTATGCTTGTGTTGGACAATTATGTGGTGAGTATAGGCTCAGATATTTGAACACATCTGAAATATTTGCCCATAAAAGCAAGAATGCTTTCTGTGGACTCGAATTCGCAAACTTGCTGCATTGTCGAATCTTGGCCTAGACCATTGATTACTAGGCCTACACTACAAACTCAATGCCTAGGCCTAGGCATTCCCTAGGCTTCAAATTCAACGGCATTGAGTTCATACTTTACACCTATAGTCCTAGCATTGAGTTGCCTAGGCCTATAGTGACACTATATGAACTCAATGACTTTGGGATCGGGGCATTACGTGCGTAGTGTAGGCCTACAAACTCAATGCTTAGGCCTATGCCTAGGCCATCAAGTATAGAGGTTTAACCTATATACTTAATGGCCTAGGCATAGGCCTAAGCATTGAGTTTTTATTATTATTATTATTTAACTCTTGCAAATGCACATAAATGCGCGGTAGCAAGTTCCCTAAGTACCCCTATCCCACTATCTCCTTAACCCTCTGACGGAATAACTTTAACCTGATGTCATCCCCTTCAAAAACATTTCTACTAAGCCCATTCCAGTCCCTACCTGTCCTATTTAAGAAAGAGAATTTACCGACATCTAATGTAGCCCCCTTTATGACTACCGCTCTATCATGACCCCGCCTACCTCCATACCCTGACTTATTTCTTTTTATCAACTCATGCAGCTCCCCCCACCCCCCCTCTCCCAACATTACCCTGAAGAAATTACATAAACGATCCTCCTTCCTCCGTATTTCCAATTTCTGCCACCCCAGGACTCTCATCATCTCAGTTGGACTCTCCAACATTCTTACCCTCTCCCCCCTTTCATTCTCATCCCATTTCCACCTCCTAACCCTACCTGTAACCCCTCTCACAGCAATCCTTTGAACCCTTTCCACATCCCTTATCTCACCTAATCTATAAGGATCCCAAACTGAACTAGCATATTCTACCATGGGACGCACTAACGAGAAATATGCTTTTTCCTTAATCTCCATACCTGCCCCCCTAAGTTGCCTCATTACAAAGTTTAGTGCATTTATACTCTTTTTTACTATTCTCTCAATCTGACTCCCCCACCCTAGACGCCTATCAAATACCACCCCCAAATACTTGTAGTTTTCCACCAACTCCAGCGTCTTCCCTCCTACCTCATACACTACATCTGTCCTTATGTTTCTCTTACCGAATGTGACTAACTTGCACTTTCCTGTATTCAACCCCATCTTATTTGACTGAACCCAACGATTAATTGCCGCTAAATCTACCTGAAGAGCTACTACATCCTCCTCTGTAATGATTTCCCTATATAACACACAATCATCTGCAAATAACCTTATTTTCGAATCAACAACACTAGTCAGATCATCTATATATAAATCAAACAATAAGGGACCCAACACACTACCCTGTGGAACTCTTGACGTAACCTTAGTCTCACTTGAAACCTCTGAACCCACCCGAACTCTTTGCACTCTATCCTGAAGAAAGTTTCCAATCCAATTAACCAACCCAGCATTCCCAACGGACATTTTTAACTTCCCTAATAATATATTGTGATCTACCTTATCAAAAGCCTTCTCGAAATCTAAAAACACTGCATCAACACGTCCCCCCCTATCAACTACCCCAGCCAACTCTTCTGCAAAACCTAACAACTGCGTCTCACATGAATAACCCTTCCTAAACCCATGCTGCACTTCTGAAATACTCCTTTCATCTACCTTCTCCACTACTCTCTTTATAACCACCCTTTCCATTATCTTACACACATGCGATGTTAAACTAATTCCCCTGTAGTTGCCTACCCTACCCCTTTGCCCTCCCTTTGAAATTGGAACCACCTCCGCTTTTTTCCAAACTTGCGGTACTCTACCTACGGTGAGTGAAGCTTGAAACAACCTTAGCAAATAACCTACAACTCCCCTACCCGCTAATTTCAGTAGATCGCTTTGCACCCCATCTATGCCTGGCGACTTCCCACTTTTAAGTTTCCTTAATACATTCCACACTTCTCTCTCTGTAAGCAGAACCTCCTCCCCATCCCCCTCTATTGCTTCCTCCTCCCCCATAATTCCATTCGCATTGAACACTTCCCCATAGAATCTATTTAAAGCTGCTGCCTTCTCTATGTCCGTTTTCCACTCATTCCCTACCTGATCAACTAAAGTTGGCAACTCCCTGCCACTACCTTTCTGACTAGAAACAAACCTATACATTCTATTCCAGCTACCTTGCAGATCACGTTCATTGAACATATCCCCCATGAATCTTTTTTTTGCCTCCCTCTTAGCCCTGTTTAATTCCCGCCTTAGTTCCTGGACCACCTCCTTTCCCTCCCCTGACGCCCTCCACTTCCTACTCATCTTTCTACCCCTCCTCTTAAGCCTCCTAACCGTACTATTATAGTAAGCCGGATCTGCATTTGCCTGTAGCACCTTATAGGGAACCAACTTATCCCTAACCTCTTCATATATTTTCTGAAAATTGAACCACAGCCCTTCAATATCATCCATGTCTATCTCGCACCACTTCTCAAACCTATCCTCAAAAGCTTTTCGAACCTCCCTTGCCTGCACCCTTTTGTAACCCCAAACTTTCTTCCCAACGTTTTTAGTTTGAACCGGAGCTAATGCTAAACTGACTATGGGTATTCGATGATCACTGATGCCTTCAACTACCACCGTCCTCGCCCACAACTCTATTGGCCTTACTAACACTACGTCTAGAATATTAGTTCCCCCTAGCCTTTTACTCCTAGTTCCCTCCTCCACAACCTGATGAAAACCTTCATTTAATATACCCGTAACAATATTTTGCACTACTCCCCTCCCATGTTCTGCACCTCCTACCACCCACCGTACATTAGGCATGTTTAAATCTCCCGCTATAATTAAGCTCTCTACATTATCCCTAGCACTAAGCCTATCCTCCAAACGATGAAGCAATCCTAAATCCCCCCCCGGAGGCCTATATGCCGCGATTACTTCAAGAGACTGCCTGCCTACCATTATCCTCATACCCATCATCTCTACCTCCTCTTCTTTCCAGAGCAACGTCCCTTGGATTCCTCTTTTAACTGCTACCATTACACCCCCTCCGTGCCTATCCCTATCTCTCCTGTGCAGAGTGTAACCATCTACAGTTAATTCACCTTCTGTAAACCCCTCTCCTAGCCATGTCTCCACTGCCACCACCACTTCTGGCTGATACAATTCTAACAGCGTCCTGAATTCATCCACCTTATTTGCCAAGCTTCTACAATTTACTACCATTAGACTAATTTCTGGGCCGTTACATTCCTTCAACATTTTTTGCCCCCCACCCATTTTACACCCATCTACTTCAGCCGTTTTTCCCTTACCTACCTCATCCCTCACTAGTCAGGCCTGTGCTACCAGCCTACCACCTACCCTCCCTAACAACTCACCAAACACACACTTTCCCTCATCCGACAGATGAAGCCCATCTCCACATAGGCCTTCACCTTGCAGCCAACAATTGGCATCCAAAAAACACACACCCATTCTTTCACACATACGCCCTAGAAAACTATTCATTCCGTCTACCACCCCCTTCTTCATATCCTTACGATACAAAATCCCACTAACAACCACCCTACCTACCCCAAACCTCCCAATAGCTACATTCACTAACCCCTCCATCTCCTGCACTAACTTCACCTTTCCCCACCCCTCCCTACCACTGATGTCATTCGTCCCTACGTGAATGATCACCCCCTTCCCTGCAGCATCCTCCTCCCTAACCTGCTCTAGCACCTTCTTCATCCCGGCTACACCTATTCCCGGTAAAACTGTAACATCCAGCTTCCCTCCCACCTGCACTCCTACCCCTCGAACTAGTGAGTCTCCTAGCAAGACCACCCCTCTCAACCCCTCCTTACCCACCTTGACCTTCTCTGACCTAGGTCCTGCCCTAGCCTTAGCTTTTCCCCCCTCCATAATCCCATCACTGGGCCTCGGTTCAATTCCTCCTATGTCCCTCATTTCCCTATCCCTAACTTCATCCTTCCTAACACTACGGGTCCTTAATACAGCTTGTATTTGTAGTTATACACACGTAATGCCCCGATCCCAAAGTCCTAGGCCTAGGCCTAAGCCCAGGCCTAGGCCTATGTTGTTCACTTGACAGTGGTTGATGTAGGCCTAGGCCAGGCCAGCCCCAATGCTATGTTGTTTCGATTTAATATCAATCAATGCTGTAAGCCGTGCTGATCTTTTTTGGGCTAGGGCCTAGACCCTATTGTATGTTGGGTGTTGGATCTAGGCATTACAAAATCAATGACCTAGGGATGATGATGATTAGGCCCTATTGTTTGCTTTACGACCCCACCAACAGCTAGGTTATACGGGGGTACGAATGATCAGGTGATTATGAAACTATGAAGTGATGGTAAATGAAAGGACTTTTACAAAACGGAGTATATATTCGTACGGTCAACCGTATGATTGAGTGAAAATTGATCATACGGTCAGTAACGTCATGACCGTGATGTTTCAGCTGATGACGATAAATCGCCAAAATAACGCTCTTGAACAATGGGAGGACTGTAGCACATGGGTTAGCACAGCTGACTCCCATGCCAGGGATCTATGGTCGAATCCCGCATGTGACTAATTTTTTTATTCTATTAAATTGGTTCCTCTAGGAACATGGTCAATTATGTGGACGAAGGCAGGTTGCGGACAGTGGTTTAGGCATTGAGTTGTTTAGGTTAGGTAGGTCAGGTTGGTGTATACACGTCGCGTATACGGCTGGCAGGCGGAACGGAGCTTATGAACATGATATATTATATCATGTTCATTTGGTGACTCTAGAGTTTATATGACAAGGTGAATGGTCAATTATGTGGACAAAGCCAGAATGCGAACAGAAGATTAGGTTATTGGGTTAGGTTAGTGTATAAACCTCACGGATATATCACGGTGCTTATATATCATGTTCATTTATCGGTAACTGGTGTCTGGTGCCCTCTAGCACTGAAAATTACAACTAGACTATCCTCCCAAACGAATACTACGTCACTAACATAAACAACCAATGACAACGCTGACCATACGATCTATTTACGCGTGTTCATACGGCTGACCATACGATTATCCACAGCCTTCACAAAAACTCATGCCTTGTGCGGGACCCGAACCCACGTCCAACACTGACTAGGCCTAGCCTACAGTATCTGAAGTGATGCCTCGGCTGACCGAGCTACCAAGGGCAGCTAATGACCTAGACATGTATGAAGCATTAAAGCTTCAGATCAACTGATAGAAAACTGCATCTGTTATTGGCTACCCATAAAAGGTTAAATCGAGCAATCGGTCTGTGAATATATGAATATGCTGTACTTCCCAGCATACACTATAGTGTAAGCTGGGCCTATAGGCCCAGCTGAGCTATTACAATTTTCACTTATTCAATTTCAATTTCTACACTGCAGTTAACATGCCCATACTGCCCAGGACCAAATTATTGCATAACACGTCCATTTCTTGTCCTTAGCTGCTGTCAGTTTGAAGCGGTATGCTGCAGTCGATGCCTTGGATATGGAACCGACTTTGAAATCGTGGGTCTCAAACAAAATTCACGGGAAGAAAAGAAGCTCGAGTCCGACAGCTAATGAACAATTAACCTGAATCCAAAACCGTAAAACTTCGGTTCAGCAGGCCTACGGTAAATTCGTATTATAGCTTACAACTGGTTACTATAATAATCAAGTCATTTTTTGCAAAGTGTCTATTGCCAGAAACATTTCTGGCTCCAAGCACCGAAAAACCTATTGGCTTGAAACATTTCTGCCTCCTAGTAGGTGGTCTGAAATGCTATTAATTAGCAGAAATATTTTTTTGTTTTCCCGGCACCATTAAGCCTAGGCCTAATGGGATCAATTGGCAGAAATAATGTTGTGACGTTACACAAGTATTTCATAAATATGTTTTCAAACAGTTATTGGAACACATTTTTTTCAAACAAACAATATTTAGCTTCTCTTCTACCGCAATCATCTCTCAACCACAGCCTTCTTTATTCAGATAATTTCTTTCTTATAGGCCTACTGTCCTTTCACTCGGGCTCTTTTGACGGGCTTGCGCATATTTGCTGGCGGGTCATTCCACATGAAATCAACCAAAATATTGGAGAAAAAACTTTTACCTCTTGGATTTTGATGGAATTTGCTATAGTTGTTAAAAAGCCAAGAAAATAACATACGTTTTTTTTGCTCAGCTCTATAGCTCCAATGGTTTTTGAAATGCGGCAAGTTGCGTTTCACCAAAAAACTCAAATTTGGGTACGCGTTCCTTTGACCAAAATTTGTCAACTTTTTACCTGTTTGACCTGGAAGGCTATTTTTTTTAAAAATAATGCTGTGTTTCTAGTAAGTATGATTATGTGAAAAAAAAACCTTTTTTTTCACAAAGTACATAAGATATATCTTGATTTTGACTTCAACAAAACATTACCCAAAATGGGGTATTTTTGAAAAACCCCCCCAAAAAATTATTTTCCTCAGTTTGTTGGCTGTGTAATAAACTAAAATGTAGACTGTGGTCACCTTTGGTTTGGGAATATAAAATTATATGTGGTTTCATGCATAGGAAATGGCTAGAATGAACTCAATAAAGGTGCCTTAGGCCTGTGCAGTACCTATATACTATGAGAACAAAAACAAAAATTCTAGCCATTTCCTACGCATGAACCCACATATTATTTTTCAATTCCCTAACCAAAGGTGACCACAGTTTACATTTTAGTTTATTACACAGCCAACAAACTGAGAAAAATAATATATTTTTTTTGTGATTTTTAAAAATACCCCATTTTGGGTAATGGTTTGCTAAAGTCAAAATTAAGATGTACCTCATGTTCTTTGTAAAAAAAAAATGATTTTTTGCACATAATTATACATACTAGAAACACAGCATTATTTAGAAAAAAAATAGCCTTCTAGGTCAAATGGGTGAAAAGTTGAAAAAATGTGGTCAAAGGAACGCGTACCCAAATTTGAGTTTTTTGGTGAAACGCAACTTGCCGCATCTCAGAAACTATTAGATCTAGAGCCGAACAAAAAAAACGTTTGTTATTTTCTTGGCTTTTTAACAACTATAGCAAATTTCATAAAAATCCAAGAGGTACATGGAAATAGTTCGGTTGATTTGAAAGGGAATGGCGGTGGCGCAGGCAAAAATGACGTAATGTTCTGGTATGTAGGCTTATACTGCACTCTGATATCTAAAGTTTCAACTTCGAACAACCGACATTCTGTCAAAAATTTTCAATCTCCTGCTACGTAATTGAGGTCATGTCATATTTACATTTTGACTAGGGCCTATAGGCTTACCCAGGCTTAAACTTGAATGATAAATATGTTAAGTCAAGCAATGCATCATTCAAGAAATTCTCCCAGTGATATTCCGTAATATCATTGAATAAAATCGTTCATATTATTGTCATAAACAAAGTTACTAAACTCGCAGTCACGGCCCAATAGAATGCGCGTGTAGTTTAAACTCTCGTGCGGAAATTCCAGAAGTTGTTTGTATCTTTGCAGATATGGAATGTCAAACAGACTGATACACTTGAATGTCTGTGGAAAGTGACGTCATGGTCTGGAAACAACGGCACCATCGGCAATTTTGAAAACTAAAATACAGGTAATTGGACATCGGTTAACATGGGAAGTATACCCCGAGTGAAAGGCCAGTATCACTGTATCAGGGAAGAATGATCCGAATAAAAAAGGCTGTGTTCTCAACCTTCTTATCTAGACTTCCTAATTTTCAACTTGATAATTGATTTGATTGATTGATTTCATTTTATTGTAGTTAGCAAGAGTACACTTGATTACAACGTCAGTAAAATTGATGTAATAGTGAGATCAGTCAATAATTAAAATATCACAGTCAAGATTAGACACATCGTCTCAAAATAGAAGTACATATACAGATTACAGTATAAAAGACAAATATAATTTGAAGTACAAGATAATTTAAATTAGGTATTAATAAACTCGTTAGTGCTGTAATAACAATTTGTCAGAAGGTGAACATTTAGGGCTTCTTTGAACTGGCTCAATAATTGAACTAATCATGTAGTAACCACAATACAAAAACTTGACAAAACTTTGGCATTTTCATAGTTATTTAAATGAGTAGGTCTGTGCTCACTGAGCCGAAATGAAATGCGATATTAAGAATCTACCACCGATATGTTGCCGTGGGCCTATATGCTTTTTTCCTAGATTAATTCCTTTCTGCAAATAGTGTTTCAAGTGCTTGGAGGCAGAATAACCGTGTGATGTCACACTAATAATACAGGTAGGCCTTACACTTGCGGTCACAAAATGTTTCATTCCAAAATTTCAATTTAAATAGAACCTACACGCATTTAGGCCTATAACTCTCAATTTTCTCACAGACTATGTGTGGAGTGTGTATGCACATTGTTTTCTAGTTTGAGTGCGTGTATTATCAGTGCAATTTCTTCAAGATGGATTTAATGAAGTTTGATCGACCACATTATGTGACTGCAACCGTAGGCCTACTTGAAGGCAGAAATATGTCGTTCCAATACAGTAGACAGTTATTCAGGTGCTTGAAGCCTAAAATATTCCTGCCAACAGTTGTGACCTTTAGGGACTATGATTAGGTAATCTAGAAAAAATTGAAAAATTGCAACTATTTTGAACCAATGCATTTAGTTGTGAGGGCTGTTATTATCCTGACAATATCCATTCATTAAGAATGCATTATATAATTTTATATTTATATAATTTTATATTTATATAATTTTACATTGCTTTGAAAGAAGAAAACAATAAAAAGACTGAATTTACTATTGTGTATACTCAATAACTTATTAGGATATTATAGGCCCACCTCAATACCTACTTCACAGATGAATACCTACTTAATTAAAGGCAATAATCGACTATCAGAAATGGATCACTACCGGCATCGAGTATATAGTGTATTTATATACTCAATGCTACCGGTAATTAATAATAATAATAATAATAACGTTTATTGTCATATTTTTTTAGAATCCCAAATGCAGTGTGTATGGATATACATGATGCTGGATTGTGCGGACATTTGTATTTTCAGTTGATTATTGCATCAACTGAGTGTAATGTATTGCTACTTGTCAGGTTGGTATCACCAACTGTGGCCAGACGCACGCGCGGCAGACGAGCTGCCTAGGAGAGCGCGGGCAGACCGAGGTTTTACGTTGGAACAAACAACGTCATTACTTGACAATGTATCCTCTCATATTTACATAATAAAGAATACAAAACATGGTGTCAGCAGTGTTAGTGGATAATGTATTAGTGTTAGTGGGTATTGTGCAGTATATCGAAGGTATTCGTGCTTTATGTATGTCTAGGCCTAGGCCAACGCCCGTGTAGGCCTAAGCGTGCTCTCTGGTAGCATCATGGATGTGTTTAGAAAGCCGCCACCACTTAGAATTAAGGATGAGTCAAACATTGCTTGGAAAAAGTGGAAGGGTTGTTTTGAAAACTTCATGACTGCATCGGGATATAGTGAGAAGCAAGATGCGCGGAAAATAGCAATTCTACTTAACTTACTAGGAGAAGATGCCCAGGATGTCTACGAAAATTTTTCGTTTGGGCGGGAAGAAGATAAGACAAAATACGATGTTATCATGGGGAAATTTGAGGAACATTGTGAACCGGTGAAGAATCTGGTAGTTGAAAGGTTTGAATTCTTCGATGTGCGTCAAAAAGAAGGTGAACCCTTTGATACGTTCTTGGTTCGTTTGAAGACAGCGGCACAAACGTGTGAATTTGGTGACCAAACTGATTGGCTACTTAGAGATAGGATTGTACACTGCATAAAAGATGACAGAGTACGAGCAAAGTTGCTGCGGACAGGGACCAACATTACCCTACAGCAGGCAGTTAACATGTGCCGAACGGAGGACACTAGCAAGCGGCATTTATTGACCATGCAAGCGGAACAGTGTCCAGTGGAGGTGAATCAGCTGAGGTCGAGCAAACCTCGGTACAAGCGAGATGCGCAGCCAATTGAAAACCGAAGTTGCAAATACTGTGGAAGGGTACATGAAATGGGCCAGTGTCCAGCTTGGGGTAAACAGTGCTACCAATGTAAGGGACAGAACCACTTCAAGCCTTTTTGTCCAAGGAAGTCTGAGAAGTTCAACGACGGCAACAGGCGCCACGTTCGTGAATTGCAGGAGGAAGAAAGACAAGATGAAGAAGATGCCTACAATGAAAGTTCGGAAGAATATGTTGTATCTGAAGTGACTGTGAAGGACATGGTATTTGTTGATTCAGTCAAGGAAAGTGACAAAGCATGGTTTGTTAATCTTACAGTAGAAGGACACAGCGTTAAATTTAAATTGGATACTGGTGCAGAAGTCAACATTTTGCCTCGCCATGTATTTGATAGGTTAAATTGTAATGGAAAGCTTAGCAAGACCAACACAGTTTTGGTTTCGTATGGAGAACACAGAGTTCAAGTAAGTGGCAAGGCCTCCTTGAAGTGTAGCAGTAACAATGTTAAGACAGCCTTGGAGTTTGTGGTGTCTGAAGTAAATGGTTACCCGTTGTTAGGGTTAAAGGGTTGTACTAGTTTACAATTAATCCAAAGAATGGATGAAGTCAGGTTCTGTAAGACAAAAGAGCAATTCATGCTAGATTTTAAGGATGTATTTAGTGGGCTAGGGCAAGTACCAGGTGTACATCATATTACTTTGGATCCGTCAGTAACTCCTGTTGTTCATTCCCCTCGTAAGGTTCCATTTGGTTTACAACCCAAGTTGAAGGAGACTTTAGTGAACTTGGAGAAAGATGGCATTATATCTAAGGTAGACCATCCAACAGACTGGGTAAATAGTCTTGTTGTGGTAGAGAAGAAAAATGGAAAGTTGCGTCTCTGTTTAGACCCGGTAGACTTGAACAGGGCAATCAAACGAGAGCATTTTGTTAGTACCACTACAGAGGATGTGGCTGCACGGATGCATGGAAAGAAGGTTTTCTCAACCTTGGATATGAAGGACGGGTTTTGGCAGTGTGGGTTAGACGAAGCAAGTGCTGATTTATGCTGTTTCAACTCCCCCTTTGGTCGTTTCAGGTTCAATAGATTACCATTCGGCATCAAGTCGGCACCAGAAGTATTTCAAAAAAAAATATCAACTATATTTGAAGATATTTCAGGAGTAGATGTAGTGTGTGATGATATTATTATATCAGCCGAAGACGTTACTAAACATGATGAGATACTGGTAAAAGTGCTGGAGAGGGCCCGTGAAAACAATATCAGGTTTAACGCAGGAAAGTTCCAGTTAAGAGCAAAGTCAATTACCTACCTGGGTCACATCATTAGTGAGAATGGATTGAAGCCTGATCCAGGTCGCGTTAAGTCAATAGTAAAAATGGTTGATCCGACAAATAAGGAGGAACTTAGGCGATTTCTTGGAATGATTACATATGTGGGCACATTTATCCCTAAGTTGTCGACAGTGACAGCTCCTCTCAGAGAATTATGTAAAGATGAGGCCCTATGGGTGTGGGAGTCTAGGCACAGTGATGCAGTATATACGCTTAAGGAGCACCTCTGTAATGCTCCTGTATTGAGCTTCTTTGATGTTTCCAAGCCAATTGACATTCAGACAGATGCATCCAAAGATGGGCTGGGTTCCTGTTTGCTCCAAGATGGGCATCCGATATCATATGCGTCGCGGTCCCTAACTAGTGCAGAGAAAAACTATGCGCAAATAGAAAAGGAGATGCTCGCTATTGTTTTCTCTTTAGAAAAGTTTAACCAGTATGCTTACGGACGGAAGGTACGAATCCAGTCAGACCACAAACCTCTCGAAATTATTGTAAAGAAAGAGTTGGTAAGGGTTCCTGGCCGCCTGCAACGGATGTTGCTCAAGTGTTACCGGTATGATTTTACAGTTACGTATGTTCCGGGTAAAGAAATGTTTGTTGCAGATACTCTGTCGCGCGCATTCTTAAAAGACCCTGTTGCTGATGATCCAGAGTTGGAGGCAATAGTGCATAGTGTAGGAAAACATTTAGCAGTAAGCCCCGGAAAAAAGTCTGAGTTGCAGCGAGCAACAACGGGAGACCCGGTTTTGAGTCATGTTAGACATTATCACAGAAATGGTTGGCCATTAGATATTAAAGATGTTGTAGAGGAAAGCAAAGTTTATTGGAAATGGAAAAGCGATATATCTGAGTATGAGGAACTCTTATTTGTGGGAGACAAACTCCTCGTTCCATCCGAAATGAGGAGAACAATCCTCGAGTCCCTACACGAAGGTCATCCAGGCATTGTTAAATGCAAAGTGAGAGCTAGAGGTATTTTCTACTGGCCTGGTATGAACCAACAAATTGAAGATTTGATTAATCGGTGTCAGGTGTGCGAGAAGTTCAGAAATCAGAATTGCAAAGAACCTATGATATGTCAAGAGATTCCAGTTAGGCCTTTTCAGAAAGTGGCTGGAGATTTTTTAGAATATCAAGGCTCTAATTTTCTGGTAGTTATTGATTACTTCTCAAAATGGATAGAGTTAATCAAAACGCATGGGAAGACAGCAAAGGAAGCTGTCATGTCACTCAAGTCGATTTTTGCTCGAAATGGGATACCAGAGATTTTCAGGTCCGATAACATGCCTTTCGTTAGTTCAGATTTTCTTGCTTTTGCAAAAGACTGGGATTTCTTGGTGGTCACATCCAGTCCAAACTATCCGAAGTCTAACGGGCTAGCTGAGCGCGCAGTGCAAATCGCAAAGAATATTTTAAAGAAGTCACAAGATGATAATACGGATATGCACTATGCATTACTGCAGTACCGTAACACACCTCTTGTCGGTATTGATCGATCACCAGCTCAGCTCTTGTTAAGTCGCCAATTAAGGTCAAAGGTTCCTATCACAAGTAAATTGCTTAACCCTAAGGTAGAACGTAATATTAAGTCAGGCTTGAAAAAGAACCAGGACATTCAAAAGCATTATTATGACCAAGGGGCTAGGCCCCTACCACCCTTAAATGAAGGTGACAGTGTTTTGTTAAGGCAGGGAGGAATATGGACAAAAGCTGTTGTTGAAGCTAAGCACTCGGCTCCGCGTTCATATGTCATCAAAACGGAAAACAATAAGTGTTACCGACGGAACCGAAGTGACCTTAGACAGTCTCATAATCCACCTCCAGTTATAGTAAGGCAAGCAGAGAATGTCGATCCACAGCATGATGTTGACATGAGTAATATTCCATTACCGACTGGGAATTCAGTAACTGTACTTAGGCCTAGACCTAGTCCTGTCAACCCCAGTGTAGGCCTACTTCCAGATCCCTGTGTTGTGCAAAACAGCCTCAGCTCAAATACTTTGACTTCACTGAGGGATAGACCAAAGAGAGTGCTGAAGCTGCCTGAAAAGTTTGTAGATTTTAAAATGTATTAGATTTAGTCAAACAGGTCGCATGTCAAGTTGAGACAGACCTTTATTGCAAGTTACTAATAATATTTGTCAAGTGTTTGTTGTATCTTTTACCTGTTAATTAACATGTGTGTAATAATTTATAATGAGGCATAGAATTAAAAGGGAAGATGTAATGTATTGCTACTTGTCAGGTTGGTATCACCAACTGTGGCCAGACGCACGCGCGGCAGACGAGCTGCCTAGGAGAGCGCGGGCAGACCGAGGTTTTACGTTGGAACAAACAACGTCATTACTTGACAATGTATCCTCTCATATTTACATAATAAAGAATACAAAACACTGAGAATATATAAAAAGTATAAATAATAATAATTACATTGTAAAGTAATGTTTTCTAGGACTAGGATAACATAAACATTATAAGATTAACTCAATGATGTAAGTTAGGAACATAGATAATTATGCAGTGAGGTTTACACATAATACTATATATAAATACAATAATATACTAATACAATAATACTAAATAATACTCAATAATACTCAATGAAGGCATTGAGAACAATACTCTTTATTACTCACACATGTGAGCCTTACATGGCATATGCGTTTATCCCATGTTTTATGGATGGTTATACTATTTGTTTCTGAATTGATCTCTAAATTTCTTTTCGTTGACTTGTTGAATTTGATGTTCGTTGGGGGTTATAGCCTTTAATATTGTCTTCCAAGAATTCTTCTACTGAGTAATACGCTTTGTTTAGAAGCAAAGACTTTAATTAGAGTTTAAACTTTGTGATGGATGTAACGATTTTTAATGCATCCGGTAATTTATTATACAATTTTGTTTTAATGAAGTCCGAATTATTTTGAGCATGTTTAGTGTTGCATCTGCTGACATGCACATCATTATGGACACGCTGGACACTCATGTGAACATCCTGTGTATGACTGAACACTGGGTACCCAATAATTACGAAATTTTAATTAATGATTTTACTCAAGCAAGCAATTTTTCCAGAACCAGTAAACCTGGTGGTGGATCCTGCATCTACGTGAGGAATAGGCCCGAAAAAATACCTTTTAATTGTATCCCAAACATCGTCTCTTCGGAAAGTATTTTTGAAATCTGCGTCATTGAAGTGCTGACGGAACCTTCATTCATACTGGCAACAGTATACAGAGCTCCTGACCACTCAACTTTCCAGCCGTTTCTAGACCACTTGGATTCTTTCTTAGATAAGATGAGCACAGGCAGAAGAAAAATAGTGCTTGTCGGAGACATGAACATCAACATACTGGAGCCTGCCCGAAGATGCCAGTTGGATGAAGTTTTACTGGCATACGGTTTCTACATCCTGGAAAAGGGACCCACTAGAATCACTCTCACCAGCGAATCTACAATCGATCTTGTGATAACTAATTGGGGAAAAGTCGAACTTCTGAAGAACATTGACCCAGGACTTTCAGACCACAGTGGCCAGCTGCTGAAAATTTCCACCTCATCTAATCAAGCGCATTCAACACACGCTGGAAAAAAATTAACAAACAATGCCGTTTTCAAAAGACATTTTCACGTGGATGCAATTAATGCTTTCATCATTGACCTTGGACTAGTGAATTGGACACCAGTATACTTGGAAACCTTGACTGACAGTAAGTACAACGCGTTTTTAAAAATATTTCTACCTTTATTTGAGCACAATTTTCCCAAAAAAATCCAACTTTCAAAGAAAAATGTGACATCAAAAGGCTGGATTACCCCTGAAATAAGAAATGCCTGTTCAAGGAAAAGAGAACTTACTCATCTGCTTAAAACAGCAGCAACCCCTGCCACCTGTGCACTTCTCAAACAAGTGAAAAAAAAACTTCGAACTGATATCAATCAAGCCAAAAAAAACTATCATGAAAAAATCATTATGGAATCAGGAAACAAGATAGCAGGAACGTGGAAAGTAGTCAAGTCACTAACAGGCCAAGACAGAAAAGACGACTCGCCTATCTGCCTCACTGAAAATGGCGTCTTGGTCTCTAATCAGAATGCTGTAGCTTCACTTTTGAATGAATATTTTATATCAGTTGGTACCAGTTCCATTGACCGCTATCAAGACACTACTGGAGAGTGCATGTCGAAGCTAAAATTAGCTTTTCCCACCAGTGCTACTCCTATTGACCACCCTGTAACATCAGCAATGGACATCGTACAGTTGCTCAAGAAAATGCCTTCCAAACCATCAGCAAGTTGGGATGATGTACCAATGAGTCTTCTGAAACAGTGTGGTCCCTGGATTGCCACTCCACTTGCACACATTTTTAATCACTCGTTCTACACGGGAGTTTTTCCAGAGGGAATGAAGCGAGCTATCGTAAAGCCAATTTATAAAAAAGGAGTCAAAACTGAATGCTCAAATTATAGACCTATTTCGATACTGTCTTCATTTTCCAAGTTGATTGAAAAAATAATGCATAGAAAACTAGTACTTCATCTTAAGGACCATAATCTGCTCACCGAAAACCAGCATGGGTTCTGGGAGGGTCGATCAACTACTACTGCGGCATATAACATGGTCACCAAGATTATTAGTGCCCTTGAAAGCAAGAAGAAAGTTGGAGCCGTCCTATGCGATTTGTCGAAGGCATTCGACACTATGGATCATGGCCTGCTATTGAACAAGCTTGCCTGGTACGGAGTGACTGGCGTCACTGGCGCCTGGTTAAAATCGTACCTCACCGATAGATTGCAATGTGTGCAAATGAATCATCAAGAGAAATCTTCATGGCAGATAGTCAACTGTGGAGTGCCGCAAGGCTCGATTCTTGGGCCCCTCCTTTTTTCGATCCTAGTCAACGACTTGGCTTCAAACATCTCTGTGGACACGGATGCTAGATTTGTCATCCAATACGCGGACGACTCCAGCGCTACAGTTGAAGCAAGTAACTCCGCAGATCTACAAGTGGATCTAACTGCAACCCTTGATGATTTTGGAGTCTGGTTTGGGCTTAACAAACTGCGATTAAACCAAGACAAATCACTGGTTATTACATTTGCCCCCCAAGGGAAGTCACTTCCGCTCCCAAAGGACCTCAAGACAGCCACAAGTGTGAAATTCCTTGGAATTGTGCTCG
Source organism: Brachyptera risi (assembly GCA_964007535.1). Classification (NCBI taxonomy): domain Eukaryota; kingdom Metazoa; phylum Arthropoda; class Insecta; order Plecoptera; family Taeniopterygidae; genus Brachyptera; species Brachyptera risi. The sequence continues at coordinate 47,608,798 of OZ023327.1, read as the reverse complement.
ATCACGGGTTGACCTGGCGGCCGCATGTTGACAACGTTGTCACAAACTTGTCAAAAGCTCGACACATAATGAGGATGCTTGTGAAGCAATGCAATTTCTCAACCTTACGTACCGTGTACTTTGCAAATGTGCAATCAATATTGCAATACGGTGTCATATTCTGGGGTGTCACGACAGACAGCATTAGAGCCTTTCGTGCCCAGAAACGAATTATACGCACAATGCTGTCTTTAAGCTTCAATGCATCGTGTAAAGACGGTTTCAAACAGCTCGGCATTCTTCCCCTACCTAGTCTTTACATATTCAATGTATGCCTATTCACGAGGGACAACCTGAAGCGCTTCAAAGACGGAACCTCCCATCATGATCATGGTACGAGGGGAGCGTCCAACCTGAGTCGTGAGTACGGACGACTGAAATGTACGCTACAAGGAGTTCACCATTCGGGTCGTAGACTCTATAACAACCTCCCTCCAGAGATCAAGACAATCACAGAGCGAAACATATTCAAGTCTGCCCTCAAGAAACTATTGTTAAGCCATTCATTCTACAGTATAGAAGACTTTTTGAATTATCATTGATCTTTAACTTCCAAGATTTATTAAGATTACTTTTATTTAATTTAAATATATTATCAATTATTCACATTATTCCTGTACATTATTCCTATAATTTTTATTGACAATGTTAACACAATGTACTTTGTAAACAACAGCTAATAAATACAAATACAAATACAAATTATTTTTTCTTGTGTTGTGTGAGTGAAGCTCGTTATTTTTTTGAATTGTTGAAAAGTTTGTTTTTACATACATTATAGATTGGAGTATATACATACTATGAGATGTGAGTATATGTAAATTTTAAATAGTGGCCTACAGTGTGTGGTAGGTTTGACCATCATTATTATTCTGATGGCTCGTTTCTGTATAGTAAATATTTTGTCACTGTTTGTCGAACCTCCCCAGAATGTAATCCCATATCTAAGATGGGCTTCGAAGTTAGAGAAATACACAAGTCTACTAGTTAATATATCAGATATTAGTCTTATGGATCTTATTGCAAAACAACCAGAGTTAAGTTGCTTACTCAATGCTTTAATATGTTCATTCCATTTCAGGTTTTCATCCATTGTGATACCAAGAAATTTAGTTGAAGTTACTTTATTTATGCTTGAATTATTTATTTTATTATTTACACATGGGATATTTTCTAATATTTTTTTTCTTTCAGAATGGAAGTGGATGAAGTTTGTTTTGTTGTTGTTTAGTATTAATTTATTATTGTCAAACCACTTGGTAGATTGTTCCAGCTTACATTCTGCTACCTCTGTGAGTGTCAACCCCTGTTTTGCTTGTGCTATGATATTGGTATCATCTGCAAATAACTTGAATCCCGATACATTTATCGGAAGATCATTTATAAATATTAAAAATAATAATGGACCTAGAATAGATCCTTGTGGTACTCCTACAAAAATTTCTTCTGTGTTAGATATGAATTTACTTTCTATGCCGTTTGAATTGGTGTGGTTTATTTCTACCTGTTGTGTTCTATTTTTTAGATAGGATTTTAAAAGATTGTGGGCTGTTCCTCTTATCCCATAATACCGGCATTTGTCCAGTAATATGTCGTGATCTATGCAGTCAAAGGCCTTCGATAGATCACAAAATATTCCAATTACAGGTTCACGATTTTCCAAGCTATTTATAATATTTTTTAAGAAGCGTTCAATTGTGTTGTTTGTTGATCTACCTTTTCTGAATCCGTTTTGACTTTCCGATAGTATATTATTTTTGTTTAAGAATTCTGTAATGCGTATATTAATAATTGATTCCAAGATTTTCGAAAAAGACGGTAGAAGAGAAACTGGGCGGTAATTTTCCGTTCGCAATGTACTTCCTTTTTTAAATAAAGGCTTGATTTTTGCTGGCTTTAGTTTTTCTGGATATAATCCTTCGTTTAGACAGTTATTAAAAACAAAACATAATGGTGTGACTATGTGCATTATACATTTCTTTATGAGAGATATTGGAATTTCATCTATTCCACTAGAATTTTTATTTTTTAATCTTTTTACTATTTCTATTATTTCAGTTTCAGTTGTTGGTTTTAGAAATATTGAATGATTTGGTGATTTATTTGTTTTATGTAAATATAGGTTTGCTTTGTGATTAGTGGAGGCAGTTTTTAAATGCATTGTCAAATTGTGAGCTACATTTACATAGTATTTATTAAATTTTTCTGCAATACTCTGAGGATTTTCTGTTATGTCTGTGCCATCTTCTATTTTCATACTACATCAGTTTTTGCAGAGTTTATTTTCTTATTTTGCCGATTTATGATATTCCATATAGTTTTGGATTTACGGTCGGAGTTGTCCATTTCGTTTTTCATGTGATTTACTTTTGCTTCTATGATTAGTTTTTCAAGTATTTTTTTATATTTTATGTATTTATCTTGAATAACTCTGAAGTGTTTGAAATGCTGCGATATAATGTGTAGACATCGTTTGTTAATGGTTGATATTTTTATACCACTTGTTATCCATTTTTGTGTCTTGAAGTTATTTCGAATTTTTATCTCTTTAATTGGGAAGTTTTGATCAAAGTGATATATGAAGATGTTAAAAAAGTATTGTATTGTTCATTCGATTTTTTTTGCCTTAGTACAAGATCCCAATTTGCATTTTTAAGATTATTATTGAATTGTATTGTATTTTTGTGATTCGTCAGTCTCTTTTTTATTATCTTTGGATGTGGTTTTTTGTGACTGTAGTTAATTTGTAATATTTGAGCACAGTGATCCGATAAGTTGTTGTCGATCACATCAGCATTTTTGACTATTTGTATATCTGTAATTATATTGTCAATTAATGTTGCTGTGTTGTTAATGACATCTATTCTAGTACGAGATTCATCTGCATCAACCAGTAAATCAATGAAACGTTATTAATTAATCAACTATTATGATCAATTTGAATGTTTATCAATACATGTCCAAACACCACACAGGTAGGTAGCACATTTTGAGTCAAGGTAATTACTGGAACATATTATTGTATTGTGATAAATGTTTGTTTACTGTAATTGGATGAGTGATAGCAAAGACTTCCATCCCATACTAATGGAGCTCTATCTGTGTGGTTTTTGTTTGTTGGTTTGTACCCACTGCATAAGTCGCACAGTTTAACCATTGCATTTAATGCCACCCTCAACATAGGCGTGCGCAGGAGCAATTGTATTAGGTACGGCACTGATCTGTGAATGCAATTTATCCATACCACAATGGGGGGTGTGGGGGGAGGGCTCTCCACTGTGCCCCGCAGGGAGATTTTTTGATAATCGCGTTTTTTTTTCATTTTCCATAGAAGCTGTTGTACACTGGGATAATTATACATACGAGTAAACACAGATTATTTCTTTCAAAGCTAACTTGAAATTCATAAGCACTTTGATATTTGGGAACATTTTGGGTCTTGGAGTAGATAGAAAAGAGACTTGAGGGACCAAAAAGTACTCCAATTGATGAAAAAACATTTAAGGGTATGAGTAACAGTTGTTATTTATTTAGCAAGTTCTGTCATTTTACATAGAATAAACATTTTCATCACGATATAGGCCTACCTATTTATAATGTAATAAAGTCATATGTAATAATGAGTAATAGTAATAATACTTATTATAAAAAAAACTTCGATTTTATTTTCACCGTGGTATTGTTACGGGAATTTTCTAAATTATTGTAATCAATAATATCTCGAAACAATGCAAGATCTACTAGGCTGATTATTATTAAAAACTATCAGCTGTAAGGCAGTAGACGTACTTGAATCTTGATAAATTCTTTGCCGATATATTTACCTGCAATTGAAGTAATATGACGACATCGGGCGGCTCCCACATTCTAACAAAATGTGAAGCATAGTAAAACTGGTTCAAACGAGTAGATTTCAATTTTCAAAGAAAAATAAAATTGAATGATTCTGTATTACATTCACTATGAGTGAAGTCTAAAACTGATTCATTAGTGTAAATATCACATGACAAATTTCATATTTTCAGTATTGAATGTTAATAATTTGTCCATTATATTGAAAGAAACATCACGGCAACCAGTGGCTTCTTGATTGATAAGTCATTCAAATGAAATGAGATTTTAGGCTGAAACTAGTGAAACGCATAAATTTCGGAGCTAATTAAAATTAATCTGTATGATTTAGTAATATTTGTATTTATTTATTTTCAATGTTCCGTAGTTTGAACATTGTCGAAGTAAAAAGTATACAAAAAGTTAAAACAGGCCAGGCCGTGTCTAATGTGTCACCTTTGGTGACACATTAGACACGGCCTGGGCCTACTCGGCCGCCCTTGTGCGCACGCCCATGACCCCCAATGACATTTGTGAGTGTGAAATAGATAAATAATGATGAAAACCAAATATGTAGACCTACTATTTTTCAAATTACTTTCATGATTTAGGCTTAAAGAGTAAAACATTTCCGGATTAATACTTATTTCTTCATATCATAACCTTGTAATCATTATACCATAAATTTTTTCTTGGGGTATTTTTTATTTATATTAGGCCTACTCATTTCTGAAACTTGACAGATCCATCATGAATCAGGGGCGGGTCCAGGTCATATTCATGTAGGGGGGGATTTCCATTTGAAAAAGAAAATGCCATTTAAGAACAGTTGTGCATTGGCCTATTATCGCAAATTCGGCGACCCGCCGGGGGAAAAGGCCCCCTTCTGGCCCCAAAGATAATGTTTTGAAATTACACCCATTTTTAATACGGTTTAGCGTTTTTCAGATGAGGTTTAGATACCGAAATCATCCTACTTATAAAATTAATAATGGTGCCTGAACCAATATTTGTAGCTGCAAGGTCGTTTCGTGTTATTTTAGCACACTGGGAAGGCACTCAATTGTGTGCCTCCAAAACTCAGCGTGAATATTGAAGGTGAATGCAAAGGGAGGGGGGAGTCATGCCCCACAGGGATCTTTTTTAAGTTTTCCTTTTCTCAATATGATTCTACTGGTTTCAGGAACCTTTCTGGAATAAGCCTACATGGATTCTTCACTGTGATAACAAGACTGATTTTGCCAAATGATTGTTCCAAGCAAATAACGGTGAATTAATCCACGTTACAATGACAAGAATATTGTACTAAGAACATTAATTCTATCCAGTGATGTGAATAGAATGAAATTCAATTTAAAGAATGTCGGTACGATTACTGATAGAAAGTCACATATGGGTGCTGATAGCGCCCCTCAAATTTGGCCACCGAGCAGCCACGCTCTTCGCCCACCCCTAAAAAATAACCTTTGTTGGTATAATCATTGTTATTTTGAAAAATCGTAATATCCAAACTACATAGGCCTTCTACATTTGACATTTCGAAACAGTACGTAGAGTTCATTTTCAATGCAATTATGAAAAATATGAAATCTTGGCATCAGATTGCCTTAAGGTACGTTCATAGAGCCACGTCATTTTTGCCGGCCGACAATCTTGTCGGATGCCGTAGGACGCCAAATGATTTCTACCATTCATACTACCACGGCAAAACGATCGGTTATATCGTGAACTCAAGGCAATTATATATCGAATCGATGCGATAACCATGGCAACGTGGACAGTGATCGAGCTTGACAGTCAATGGTCCGTAAGAAAAACAAACAGTTTGAGTATAAAAGTGTCTTTGATATCGTCTACGTCATCACGGCAAGTCTGTCGTCCGGCAAAATGTTCAACTTGAACCAACTTTCAAGGTCACAGTGAACGACAAGTCTGTGATTGGCTCATTCATTTTGACGGCACGGCAAATTCGTGTTGCCGTGGCTCTATGAACGTACCTTAATACGATATTTATTTCCTTCCTTCTCTTTTCACATTTTGTTTCTTTCTGTCTCCTCTTTTTTGTCGCTTCCAATGCATGGAGAGGAGGTAACCACCTAACAGCACATTACATTGCCGCTAGGTGACAGATCCATCATGAATAGGATAAAAACGGCACGTTGCATTGCCTAAAGTTGACGGTTCCATCACGAGTGGGATAATAACGGCACATTACATTGCCGAAAGGTGACAGTTCCATCACGAGTGGGATGATAACGGCACGTTACATTGCCTAAAGGTGACAGTTCCATCCCGAGTGGGATGATAACGACACGTTACATTGCCTAAAGGTGACAGATCCATCACGAGTGGGATGATAACGGCACGTTACATTGCCTAAAGGTGACGGTTCCATCCCGAGTGGGATGATAATGGCACGTTACATTGCCTAAAGGTGACGGTTCCATCCCTAGTGGGATGATAACGGCACGTTACATTGCCTAAAGGTGACGGTCCCATCCCGAGTGGGATGATAACGGCACGTTACATTGCCTAGAGGTGACGGTTCCATCCCGAGTGGGATGATAACGGTAAGTTACATTGTCGTTAGGTGACTGATCCATCACAAACTGGGATTGGGTTGTAAGGTGGCAAGGAAGGATCAGATCAGTAACTTGGGAGTGGATCGTTCACTCCCTGGGACTGATCAGTATTTATTGGGATTTGTTCAGCCAGTGCTCTGACAAACATAGTATGTCGATAATGGCATTAAAATCAAATAATGTTTGCTCCAACATGGATGTTCAGGCTAATGCCGGGATGGTTCCCACAATATAGGCCACGACCGCTTCCTTCCCACTATCCTTTCCACTACCCATAAAAACCTTCATCTCATCATCCCATCATCTCATTAATCATTCATCCGACGCCAATAGATCTTAGTAATCATTATATACAGTGCGTCGTTAAAACCCAATATAAAAAATGAAAAGAACATATGTACCCCACTGGGGCTGTGACCCCATTCTGCCCCACAGAGAAGGTTTTGAAAAATCGTATCTTTTGATATCATTTTCTTGGTCCGAGAACACTTTGAGCATATTGATCAATTGATATTGAAGGAGGTGAATGATAACCATTTTGTTCATACATTGTTACTATAAATTATCCTAATTTATAACTATTGAGTTATGAGGTATTTTATAAGCACGTAGGAAATGATAATCGATTTCTAAGTTATCTTCATACAAGCAATAGATAAGTTTCTTTATTGCTGGATTAGAGATAAAATATCAACTCTTATTGTAAGGTGGGGGAACAGGATGATCGGACTTGTTTTTTGACCATGGAAGTCGAATCATGCCCTTGCCGAAGTATATTTTCTATTTCTAAATTTGAGTGGAATTAATATTAACGACGCTATCCCAGGAAACTAAATGAAAAATTTGAAATTGATAATGCGTTTCTAACGTCGTGCGGGCAAACAACTATTTCATTGCTCAGTACACGTTTCGGCCAATGAATATTGAGAGTCAATTCACATTCATTGTTTATATTCTTAATTCCTAGATGAAACATATTCATATCGAAAATGTCAATACTGAGAAGATGCGTGTTATCTTAAGCCTTAGGGGTATATGTACGAGCTTCAGATTTTCAAGAATCAAGACTTCAAACTAGATTATTCTGATATTACATTCAGCTTTGTCTTCTGTAACTCGGAAATTCTGAACGTCACTAGATTTGGGCGTCTTCGTTTTAAAAAAGCGTAATATGCCCGATTGGCTCATCCTGAATACAAAGAGAATATTAAGAGAAGACTTGGATGTGCACACATGCAGTGTTGGACAATAAATCAAATCAAATAAACATATACATACACATCACGACTTTGTGAATGTCAATTGTCGACTATTCTAGCTCTCCTGCAACCCTGTGCTCGTAATACGTAGTTGTTATACTTATCAGGACTTCCCAGATTCAATATTCCGCAAACGCTGCTTCTCTCGTCTCTGTACAATGAAATCGAAAATGAGCCTACTGGTAGTCTTCCCAGAAATGAAACACGAGTCTCGACAATGGGGCAATCGTGAAACGAGCTCTGCTAATTGTACTATTTCAAAGAATGAAAATTGAAATAGTTTCATCAACTATAGCAATTGCTTAAATTGTTTTAAATACATTGTCATAATAATTCAAGACAAATTAGCAATTGTTTGAAATAATTACTATAATATATTTGAAATTTCTTTTAAAAATTGTGTAACTGTGCAGTGCGGCCATACATAATGAAGCATTAGTGAAGCATTAGGTATGGTCCGGACCCACTCGGCCGGCCCTGTGCACACGCCCATGTATACACTGTATTTTATGCTTCGCGCACACGTCAGATGCTTACAGTGATACATGGCTAGGCTCATTGACATCAGAGCCCCACGAAATCTACAGCTTACAGTAAAAACTTGCTTGTCAAATACTGAACGATTTTTTTACGTTTGTATCCAATATGAATACTAAAGAGGTACGTATTTTTACATATTATTTGTACGAGGTTCCCATGTCGCTTCTTAAAAAGTGCGGCCCGTGGATAGCTGAGCCGTTAGCCCACATCTTCAATCACTCGTTTAGTACTGGGGTATTTCCTAGTGGCATGAAGCGCGCAATTGTTTTGCCAATACATAAAAAAGGGCCCAAGGCTGTAGCCTCTAATTATAGGCCAATTTCATTACTGTCGTCATTCTCTAAGCTACTAGAGAAACTTATGCATCGGGAGCTCACCCGTCATTTCACTGATCATGAACTAATGTCCCCAAATCAGCACGGGTTTCGTCAGGCTCACTCTACCACTACTGCGGCCACGAAGCTGATCACTGCAGTCGTTGAAGCTTTGGAGATGAAAAGTAAAGCCGGAGCTATCTTTTGCGATCTGTCAAAGGCCTTTGACTCAATGCGCCATGATATTTTGCTTCATAAACTTGCTTGGTATGGAGTGAATGGTATCGCTGGAGCTTGGATTGAGTCGTATCTCTCAGGTAGGCTCCAACGTGTACAACTGGGAAATCTGAACTGGTCGCCCTGGGAACGTGTGACCTGTGGCGTACCGCAGGGATCGATTCTTGAGCCGTTATTATTTTCTATTCTCGTCAATGACTTGGCTCCCAATGTTTCTTCAGCTCAAGACAGGAGGACAGTTATTCAGTATGCTGATGATTCCAGCGCCTTGGTAGAAGCCAAGTCGAACGATGCACTTACAGTTGAGCTTCTCGCAACGCTGGGTGACTTTGGGGCCTGGTTCATGCCTAATAAGCTTCTTCTAAATCAGAATAAGACTGAATTTATTGCCTTCTCTCCCCACTGTGGACACCCTCTGTCACTGCCTGATACAAGCACGTGTGAAAGCGTCAAATTCCTAGGCCTCATAATTGATCACACACTATCGTGGAGACCACATATGGATTGCCTGGTTAAAAAATTAGCTAAAGTTCGCTTCATGATGCGGACCTTAGCTCGTCAGTGCCACATCTCCACAACTCGTACTGCGTACTTTGCTCACGCCCAGTCTATTCTGCAGTACGGCATCATTTTCTGGGGTGCCACTATATACAGTGAGATAGTTTTTAGGTCTCAAAAAAAACTGATACGGAGCATGCTCTCTCTGAAGTACAACTCTTCGTGTAAAGTGAAATTCAGAGAACTTTCAATCTTACCACTGCCATGCCTTTATATCTTGGCAATATGCCTCTACACCCGCAACAACATCGGTCTTTTCCAGAGTAACCAGAGACTCCACGACCATCAAACTCGGGGTGCCTCCAACTTGAGACACGAGTTCTGCAGGCTGAAACTAACTGCCAACGGCATCATTCAGTCTGGCCGGAAGCTGTACAATAAGCTCCCTCCAGACATACGCGGCCTCTCGTCCAGGAGCCAGTTCAAAGAAGCCCTAAATGTTCACCTTCTGACAAACTGTTATTACAGCACTAACGAGTTTATTAACACCTAAATTAAATTGTCTTGTACTTGAAATTATATTTGTCTTTTATACTGTAATCTGTATATGTACTTCTTTCTTGAGACGATTTGTCTAAATCTTGACTGTGATCTTTTAATTATTGACTGATCTCACTATTACATTAATTTTACTGACGTTGTAATCAAGTGTATTCTTGCTAACTACAATAAAATGAAATCAATCAATCAATCATACATTGAAATCTTTGTATTGGAAAGATATATTCATCTATTAATCGAAATACAATTCATAACTGCCTTTCTGGAGCGCCGGTGGGGCTCGAGCCCAAGTGCCCAAATGGACCAGCCACTACTCTTGAATTCTAAGATTGAAAAATTACTTTGCCAATGTTTTTTTTTTTTTTTGGATTCCTAGTTTGTTTTTCACATGCTGCAACTATTTGTTAATGTAAATATGCATCTTCCTGAACAATCAATAATAATTAATTGCTTCATTTTTTGAACTGTTGCAGCACTGTTTGTCTTCAGTTATGACATTACTGATTCTTGATTTTGATTTGTTCATATTTTAATGTCGTAACGTCTGGTTATGACACTTTGATGATGTATCTACCTGAATTTGGTATCGGATGGTGGTATATTGAAATAAATGCAGCACTCATGACATTGTAATGTTATTGATTTGTAAACATATAGGTAACAAGGTTTTGTGCAGTAAATTGACTGTATGGCTGGTTCAAATTCACACAAATGTAAGTTGCACACTATAATATTACGAACATATGGCACTATAGAGATGAGATATTTAGGATTACTTATATATGACACACTGACAGTATAGGAGTGAGATATTCAGAATTTTTGTTAGTTCTGCCAACGAACTAATCCCAATTTCTAGCTCATATGTCAATATGCCAGAGAGATAATGCGTACAATTCTAAGAAAACATGTATATATTTCAAAAACGCATTTTTGTCACTTGTGACACTAGATGAATATGGAGCAATGATTTGTTTGTAACTTACTTGTTAAGGTATTGTTCATATGATATACTTCCTTAAATACTCATTGTTATTCATTATTATTATATATTATAATTTAATATAATTTAATATTATCATATATTTATATTATCTATGTCAGTTATTTATATTTATTATTTGTTATTGTTATTTGAGACGTTTGGCCAAGTGGTTCATACACTGAACCGTCATTCAGGAGACCAGGATTCAATTCCTGCAATGGTCGACCATCCCGACAAAGGTTTTTTGTGGTTTCCCTCTGTTGTTCAGGTCAATACTGGGATGTTTCCTTAACAACGAGCCACGACCGACTCCTTCCCACCATCCAAAAGCACCTAATAAAATAACTGCTCATTTCATCATCCCATCATATCATTCTTATATATCATTCACCGACGCCAACAGATCGTAGTCATCGGTGGAGTGCGTCGGTAAACCCCAATATGAATTCATAATAATTTTTATGTATATTCTCCTTGGACGAAAATGAAAATAAACAAACACATTCTGTTCATACAACTGAGATTCGAAAAATATCACAAAAATATGTATATTTTGGTTGAAATATAATATAGGGCATTATGAGTAACTATTTGTCTCTTCATGATAACTGGTGGAAATATTTTAGTGGTAGTAAATTGTTTATTCAGCATCATGCTATTTTTCTCTCATTATATTTCATACATTACATTTTTCAGTAATACACTAATACAGTACAATATGCATGAATATACTAATACACCAATATAACATATTAACTTACTTCTTCCAATCTTACATTTTCACAATTCCTTTAAATAAATAGTTTATATCATTTCATTCCAGTTCATGTCATTTTATTATATACATTTTTTGGTTAGCTATTTTAAGAACAATTTACACTGTATATACATAGTCAACGTTTTGCCTCGCTCATCCGTCAGCGCTGCAATGGGAATAGCGAGTTTCCACCAGATAAAAAAGTAAAAGTAAAAGTTTTTGCTTTTTACTTTTTACCATTCACTAAACTGACTCAATCAGCAATGGGATGAATGTACATTGTTTTTCCTTTCACCTGAGCAGTGCTGCCCTCTGAGAAAGCGCTAGCGCATGTGCGGCTTTTGCGAGCATCTACACGCCTTGTCCATTATCTATCCATGTTCAATGTTCACGTTTGTTTAGTTTCGTTCGACCTGTCAAAGGAGGCGCATATACCAGTGTCGGTTTCGTCGAACGGTCAACATTTTCATCAAAACAATGAGACGTAATGTAAAAATCCTCCTCCTTTTTTCTATGGCATGGATGTTTGCAATTGTGTATTATCTTCAGGCTTCTAAAGATGAAAAGGTAAGGTCCAATTTGGCAAAATTTCTCATGGTTTTATCATTTCTGTTGCAGGCTAGATGTAAAATGTATTGATTTCGTTACATGCTGGGTACAGTTTAGATCTTTATTTAATTTAAATATGATCTAAAGCTTCATTATTCATAGAATTTATTTGATCAATGAAACAAATATTAAAATTAAATTTTACTTGAATAAAATCCATCGTATACTGTCTTGAGATGTAGCTTGGATCACCAAACTGAATTTGACAGTAAGGTTAGGTAGGCTTACGCCAACCGGGTGTCAGATGTGTTCATTCACGTTATCCCTCACATTTTATTTGATTACATGGCGCTAAACGAACTAATTAACTCTAATCTGTAACCTCTATGATTGCGCCCTGGTCCAATGATTATCACGCTCATTATCTATTTTTTTCTCAATGTCATGCTTTTTTGTGGGCCGAGAACTAATGTATATCTAGGAGGCTGAGTGTCCCTGTTTGGCGTAATATGACAATTTTCTGAATGTATGCCAATTTTATATTTGAGAAATATGAAGGGTTGATCTGACATTAAACCTCCGTTGAAAAATGGCCATAACCAACAGAATGTGACGAAGTGTTGTGAGTTGTAGTAATATTTTCAACAGCTCATAGCCAGGCAAATACATTTGTTTTCATAAATGTGTTTTAATGACATTTTTAGCAATGTGCTGTGTGCATACTAGGGTACTAGATCTAGGCATTATAATGAATGAATTCTAATCGTCCTGGTCTACCCTTGAATTTCCACATAAATAATAGGTCAATAAAGAACTTCTTACGATTGCTACAGTTGACTGCAACGAAGCCAGTTTGCTACTTTCTATTGGAATTATATGAATTGCATTGATGCTAATTTAAAAGTATGCCTATGTACTAATTCGTGCTTATTGTTATTGTATTGAATCTGCATAGAACTAATTACATAAACAGGTAACAAGTTAACAACATATGCAATTTACATATTCCTACCGTGCCTGTCAAATGTGTCAAATTTCGTTACAAATGTGCTACTACACATTTGCAATTTGAGTGTGCATACCGTGCGTGTCCACGTGTGTAGGCCTATGCACTTTGTACGTAGACTTAAGACTTGCCAATTGATCTCTTATAGAACTTGAACATTTTGTCAAATAGCAAATTCTGTTTTCGTCCAACCATCCGGCTACACCCTCTTTCGTATGTTCTAATAGTCACCGTGGTCATAGATTTACCCTATTTCGCCCCCTTGAGGGCTATTCTTCACTGTGTTTTGATAAATACGCTGAAGGCGAAGAATCTGTAGTTACGGCATCTATCTCCAGGGACCATGTGCTGGTATCGATCATTGGATTCGATGGAGGTGTTCAAAGACTCCAGAGTTTTATTTTTATGCTATAGACCTAATTAATTTTTCAGTTCGTTGAAGCGGAAAAATTGTAGGAAGTATAGGCTCTTGCTTTTATATATCTTGAAAAGACGAAAGTCCTTAAAAAACTAAACTATATTGTGGATGATTTTTACCTGAGGTGTATGTATTTAACCCCCCATTTTAACCATGTTCTAGAGCAAAGAAAACCTGTTAATTAGCCCAATTGTATCTGAACATTAAAACATACCTGCACGAAAGAAATACTAGGATACTTTCGTATGATTGAAACTTGAGTTCCCGTATAAATTAAATTCAAAGGTGAATGCACATTCAAGCGGTTTTCTTGTAAAAGATTCCATTTTTCTAACTTTTCAACATCCACACACAGCCGAACATAATAAGATTTCAGGTAAAATACATTTTTCAAAATAATAATACATAAAAACTCCGTGACCATTGAAGTGAAAACAACCGTGTGGCGTTTTTTAAAATGTATTCATGGCAAAAAATGTGAGAAAATGTGTAATAAAATGTATTGAGTATAATTATTAGTTTGGTACCGGTATACTAATTAATAATTACCTCAATTGATACATCGCTTAATATTATCTGAAAATGAAGTGTCGCCTAGGAGTATTTTTGTTTTCAAAAAGGTAGCATATATCTACCATGAATTATTCCGTGTATTTGTTTACGTAGGCCTACTGGTAGGCATATTGATGTTGTTTTCTATTCTGTTAGTAAAAGTCTTGCTATTCCATATCATCAACTTCTAATGGTATTATTTTATGATAGTATGAATTTCGAAATCCTCTTGGGCGAAATCAATACATGTAGAAAATTGGGAACAATTCACATATAGTTTTTTCTTGAATGCACTGAATGCAAGGCTACAAAGGATTTGCTTTCAAGTTTCAACACAATTTTGCTGCATTGCTAGTTAACTATACGGTTGCGGATCACATAAAGTGGTCGATCATTCTTCATTAAAATGCATCCTGAAGAAAATAATATACTGATAGTTTACGCACTAAACTGGAAGACAGTATGCATAGTACCCATGCATAATAGCATGTGAAAAAAATTACGTTTATATGTACGTCAATTTTATTTAAAAGTAGATTTTAATTTCCAACTGAACCATTTTATGTGACCGCAAATGTACGTCCCAAGATCTTCCCAAGATCTTCTTCCCAAGATCATATAATTCGAGGGATGATATTGATGGCAATACCTAGCCAAATTGAAAATATCTCTACCTGAATTAGTCCATGTGTTGCTATGGTCCATTACCTTACGGCCTATATTCCCCTACTGCCTAAAAGGGTAGAGTATACCTGAGTTACCTTTTTATTCCTCTACCGACTACGATTTTTCCCGTACTGCCTTACTGACCATTCTGTTCCCCCACTGCCTACTATAAAATACTCTTTGCTTTCGAATCGAACGGTGTTTTCATTATTGACACCCTGTATTGCAGCCAGGCGCGTGATTTAAAATCAAATTTGCATTACATTTTCACCACATAAATGATATTAAATATAGGAGAGTGTTCATATCAACAAGTATGAGAAAACACATAGTTCAGAAGGGGTGGCTTGGACCAATTGCACCATCGTAATACGGAATATTTGAAAGTGAAATTTATGTCAAATATTGAAAATATAATGTTATCTGGAAGGTAGGAACATTGAAAACGAAAACGACCTATATGAAATCTGTATAAAATCAACAAAATATTGTACTCGTTAGGCTAATTTTATGAATCATTCATTTACATTGGTTAACGAGGCAATGTATTGATAATTGATATTGGCATTCATTGAATGATCAATGATGACTGAGACGAGTGGCCGAGTGGTTAATACACTGAACCATCATCGGGGTTCTATTCCCGCCATGGTCGACCATCCTGACAGGGGTTTTTCGTGGTTTCCCTCTCTCGTTCAGGTCAATACTGGGATGGCTCCTTAATAACAGCCACGACCGACTCCTTCCCACTATCCAAAAACACCTAATGAAATAACCTTTCATCTCATCATCCCACCATCTCATATATCATTCACCGACGCCAATAGATCTTATTCATCGGTACAGTGCGTCGTTAAACCCAATATTTTAATAATAATGATCAATGAGGTGATGGGATTTCAGGGTTGTTAGGAAAACCAATCTGTGATCAAAGGGTAGTTTAAGTACGCTAAAATGACAAGATATTGAGTCGAATATACAATCCCGTGTAGAGCACTTCTCTCGATATTCACTTTATCGTCGTCGAATGATTATGAGTATCAAGTTTTTCATGTAAATATTTTTCAAGTAGGCTCACAAAAGCTCGCGAATTCCTATGCAGTATAGGCCTACCACTTCCTTTCTGTAACAGCGTATATAAAATATTATCATGTACTGATCCCGTATCATAATGATCTATCTCATCAGATCGTGCTGATGTCCTACCTCGTATAAAATTTGGAAAAATGAAACATCTTCAATTTGATGAAGGTGTGGATGTACTTATACCAATAATTGAAAATCATGTTGATATTTGAACCTTGAAGCTAACCTGTAAACCTGAAGTTGGCAATTATATGTCTTTTCAATCACGCGCCCGACGTCAATAACAAAAACCCAATTTTAAAAGGAAAGTATATTTTAGTATGTATAGGCAGTACGATCCAGTTCTTAGGCAGTAGGGGAACACTTCGGTCAGTTTAACCTTTTTGGGCGGGAAAAATCGTAGGCAGTAAGGGAATAAAAAGGTGAATCAGGTATACTATACCCTTTTAGGCATGTAAGGGAATACACCGTTGCTATGGTACAAGGCATACATACACTATATAAAGCTATTGTTGCGTTACCATACAGCCCTCCTGTTGTATTCATGCCATTCAACTGATTATGACAGAAATGTCAAATCTCAATTTTCTCATAGTCTACATAGTTATAGAATGGTAATCACTTGATCAGGCGATCGGTGGACATTGAGGAAGGAAATAATGCTTCTTGGTCCATGTTGCAATGTCCGAACCTGATTCACCTGACCATGATACCTGATCATGATAACGTATATAACATAGCAAATCATTACAATTTATACATGAAAATATTTCAATAATAAATTACAAATTGGGTAACCCTTGGTAATCCTTTAGGAGAAGTTAACAGCCAAATTATGAAATATTATGTCTTGTAGTTTTGAAATACCACTGAATTTTAAGAACCTTCCTATAGATTGTGTGTACGCGGACCGTGGTTTAATTTGATATTTGAAATCTTTCTTGATGCCTACCTTTATTATAATCTTAATTGTAGTCGAAGCCATGACAAAACATTGCAGAAACTTGTGCATTTGTATTGTTCAATGTACGTAACGTATTGTGATGACGACCACTATTAGGGGTCTCCTTCCTCTACCGTTTTATTCTGAATACACAAGAAAGTTGGAAACCAAATCAATTTCGTGTGGCGTTATGGCATACGAGGTTTGTATACACGAGGACGACGTGAGTTGAAGCGATAAACAGAGACACAAGTTTCGTAATTCTATTTTCTATTCTATTTTCATTTTTTTTTCATCGAGTAGGCCTATCCATATATACCAATATATTTGTAGGTTTTATCGTGCTTTTGCCATTCACAGCGTTAACTAGAGTAAGTAAAGGGAATGCTAATAAACTGGGTCTATATTTCTAGAAATAAAAATTGAAAATAGTCACACATCGAGTTATAATTTGGTCTATACCTTACTCTTACTGGATGGTGGCAGATCGCGAGAAGAGAAGAATCTCTGCTATTTCGAGCTTAGCTGAGGTAATCCACTTGAATCTTCAATGAGCCACTTGAAAATGCTTCATTCAAGTAACATGAAATATTGAAAATTTATATTAATTTCATGATACACCCACAGCTGCACAAAAGTGCGGTAACAAGGTCTTGAACTAAATAATATAACCAAAAAAGACAAATAATCAAATAAAAACAATAATAATGGGAATGAATGCTAATTAACAAAATCCAAACAAGAAAAACTCACAAATATACCGTCTCTCAACACTTTCCTCTGCACTACCACATTTGTACATTTACTCATCGTCAGGTCCCCCTCCACAATCCGTCCTAAACCATTCCAATCGTCACTAGTTCGAGGCAGGAAATGATACTTTCGTACATCTTTCCTGGACCCCGCTACTTTCAAGCTTTCACTATGTACACTACGTACAGCGTGATTTAGTTCTCTACTTTTGATCCGTTTCCCAAACTCTGTCCAGCGTCTTTCCACTTGACGAGCTCTAAAAAAAGTTAGTCAGCCTGTCTACTCTTCTCCTATACCTTCCAGTGGCATCCACTTTAATTCTTTTACCATTTTAGATGGCCTCTACTCTTATTTCTAACTCTCCCTGATTGTTTCTTGCCTGCAGCCGACGATCCATCGATTTCATCTTTCTAAACAGATCCCAAACCGAAGATCCAGATTCTAAAATTGGTCTTACCAAAGTGAGATAACCTTTGTTCCTAATATTTTGCTACATATTTTAATGTGTCATTACGAATTTTAATGCTGCTATCGCCCTCTTTGTCACCCTCTGAACCTGCTCTTCCCATCCCAATCGATTGTGAAATGATACTCCTAATTATTTGTAAGTGTCTAATATCTCCACCTCTTGGCCCCAAATTCAAATTCTTGAATTCCCCTCAAATTCAGCCGCTTGAAACTTTGTTACGTTCGATTCCATTCTATTAAAATGCACCCATTCCTCTATCCTATTCACATCCTGCTGCAATAGCTCCTCATCTTCAACTCCATCTCATCTTCATCCAACACTCTATACTCTGCATAATCGTCAGCAAACAGTCGTACCTTTGATTGAACATCAGTCCTAATGTTGTTGATGAACATGTTGAACCGTAATAGACCCAATACCGTTCCCTGAAGATTGAAGAACCCCGGATGTAACATTCATCACCCTCTACTAGTCTTCGCCACTTTCACCTTTCACGTTCTTTTTTTAATAAGTCACCCAGCCAGCCATCCAACTAATTGCCCCTCCTCCCATTTTACCCTGTCCTGTCTTCAATTTTCCCATTAATACTTCATGATGAACCTTATCAAATGCTTTGGCAAAGTCCAAGTACGCAGCATCAATTATCCCTCTTTTATCTAGCCCCAGAGACAGATCATCAGCCAACCCTAATAAACGTGTGTCGTATGAATAGCCTAACCGAAAGCCATGCTGGTTCCCGGTTAATCCAGTGCCATTACATTTCTGTAATCCTCTAATCCTTTCATCTAATAGTAATATCTTTTCCATAACTCCAATTACTGCTATCGTTTACTTACTGAACTATAATTAACGACTCCACATCGTTCCCCATCTTTAAAAATGCAGATCACCACCGTTTCCTTCCTCGCGCTTGTAACTGTAGAAGTACTTGATGATTATTGGGAGATGTGTAAATAGGCCCATGTCCATGATATATATATATATATATATATATATATATATATATATATATATATATATATATATATATATATTTATATATATACCGGCACATGCAGCGTAGTGGTTAACGCATTTGCTTCATGTGACCCGGGAGGCAGTGGGCATATCGGACCCGGTTCGATCCCCGCTACCGTCCATCATTACAGGTTTTTTTCGTGGTTTTCTTTTGTAGTCTAGGCCAATGCCGGAATGGTTTCCATAATATAGGCCACGATCGCAATTCCTTGCAATTGATTTCTTCAATTCCTATTCTTCCCATTATCTATAAAACCTTCATCCATCATCTCATTAATCATTCATCCGACGCCAATAGATCTTAGTCATCATTACAGTGCGTCGTTAAAACCCAATATAATATATATATATATATATATATATACATATATATATATATATATATATATATATATTTATATATATATATATTTATATATATATATATATATATATATATATATATATATATATATATATATATATATATATATATATATATATATATATATATATATATACATAATGATGATATATTTTTTAAGCTGTTTCATTCTTCATAACTGAACAATTTATACACATTTTAAGACCCACAGAGTCATAATAGAAGACGTCTGTATATATAATGAAATAGTAGGCATATTATATATTGAAACAATAATGATAATTGCATGATGTTAGAATTCTATTTATTTATCAAAATATACAATGTAGGACTTGAAGCATAAGTAAAAGCCTGTTTCTGTCGTTTGATACCTGCTAAATCCCATGTAATAACATGGTCGACTGGTTTGACCAGGTAGCAAAGAGACTTTTACTTATGCTTCAAGCTGTACAATGTAGGCCTACATAAAATACGTTGTACATGGGTATTTTTTTTAATTTTTATTGTTCAATCAAGAATACAAAAGATACAACGATGATTTTCTCAAATTTATTTTCATCCAATAAATGTACATTATTACAAGACATTTTTAACTCGTGAGTGCATGTCCACAGAAGTCAAAACTCATCGAGGGTTTACCTGTGGAATAAGCAATAATACTCTCTTTAAAGAACTCATCTTCTTGTACATGAATGAATAATATCTAAAAGTCACTTTTAAGTAGCGAACTCGCATCAAATAAGAATACAATTTGCAATAAAAATAAACACAGTTACAATATAAATACAATACAAATAAACACACTACAATAAAAATAGATGTAAATGTAACAACAATGAATAATCACCTAAACAAAATACACGCAAGCTTTACCTATATCTTCAACTTGATAATTTAGTTCATCGATTTATTAGTTCATTGATTTATTGATTTCATAATTTCATGTTTCATCATTGAATCATTTTGTGGTGCTTGGTAACCAATTCTTTACCTCTCGTTTTATGTCAACATATCTCTCTATTTTTCAAGCTTCCAGGCAGTATATGATGATAATAATATTAATACTATATATATAATAATAATGATGATGATAATTCATAATATGATTGATATATAATGAGAACAATATATATATATATATATATATATATATATATATATATATATATATATATATATATATATATATCGATATATATATCGATATATATATATATATATATATCGATATATATATATATATATATATATATATATATATATATATATATATATATATATACACATATATAAATGCTGAATTATATTTTAAATAAAGGAAATTTGAGTCTAGAGAAAGATGCAAAAATCCCGCATAAGTCAATATCTTCTGTGCGGGCTGTCTGGAAAATGATAAGAACTCTATATAATTCGTAAAGAAAGAGAAACAAATGCAATAATAATTTTTAATATTGAGATTGATGATTATAATACGCTCTACAATAATAATGGAATAATCACGAGGTGTGGACTTGTTGCGAGACAAGAATTCACACAACAGAGAATTAACAACAAAGTGAATTTTAAAAATCTATCATATTCAAAATATAAGATCTATCCATTATTTCTAGCCGCCCACTAAGTGCCTTTTTTGAAAGAGCAGAGTGTACTGCATTGTCTAGTACCGTATCTGAAGGTTATCTATTGCACACGTAATGACCAATAGGTAATATGCCTGTTTTTGGCATATGAGTTTATTTCATTTTGGTATATCTAGGGTGAATGCCAATTTTCGTGACTCATCTTTACTCTTGTGGTCTAGACTAAAATGGCTAGTATATTAAAGAATCATTACTGTTGATCTGTTGCAGCCATGTTAGGTTTCAGCAGAAAAATTGGGAATTTTTTTCCCAGTTCTAGAGTCAGTGTTTCATTCCTGTGTTTATTAGACCATCATAATCTAATGAGCCAGGCAGGCAATCACATGGCTCTAGGAGCCAGACGAAAGGTTACTATGCTACCCGTTTGACAACATGGAATTCATACATCATCCAGTTTTTTTTGCCGTCGAGTACGCTTGTTTGGGGTACGAAATATCATTAGAAACCTCATATTGGTGTTATTTTCTCTCACGACTAATAGCTATAAGTACCAGTAATTTTTTCTCTATACCTATCAGACCTGCTATACCAAGAGATGCATTCATATAGCTGCAGTTTTAATTGTCGCCACAACGGGTTTTTTGTTTCAATATTCATTAATTTAAAACAAAGCCACGTAATTCATGTTGTTTTAATTGTGTACTCTGCCATTGTATTCTGTACTAGTTGTATGAGAAATGTAGGACACACACTCGGTGTATGTGAGTTACAAGCTGTATTGTTCAAAATAATTGCTGTCTTTACAGAATGAAAGTAAATCTACCAAGTGTAAAAATTGAATTAAAAACACACATAACTGGAACGTGTGTTTTTAATAATAATTTTTTATTTTTCCGATCTTGAGTTGTTTCACCCTGAAGTATTGGCAAAGCTTCTTTCGTGCGATGATCTATCGCTAGAAAGTTGACTCTTTGAGTTAATAACGTATTCACGATGACCAGTGTGGAGAGTTACCGGTTCTGTGTTGGAGAGCCAACGTTGTGTTGATCGTGCCATTATATGCGATCTAGTTCTTCACGTCGATTAACGCCGGCATCTAGCTAAGACTGATTCAAATGATAGCTTGTAAACTTTCTTCACTGGTCAAAAAGAAGGCGGGTGATGAGCTTTCATTCTTCTACTCGACCGATTCTAACAGAGGAGCACATCTGCCTCCCTGTATGTACGGTATAGTCTGTCTCACCAATCTGTAGCAAGTGTCGGAGATCTTTGTAGTTTGCTCTTCTATTGTTCAGCAAGAAGATAGGCATATACAAAAATGTCAATCATCTCTACAGACTTCATTTGACTCGTAGGTCTACACTGTTGCATTTTCTTCAAAATATACTATACTCAAGTGGTCCAAAATCGGAAATGATCCATAAAAGTTGAAAGTTTAAATAATTTACAAAAGTAAAAATTCAGATTGAAAACAGCTTTTGTAATTATTTATACTATCGTCTTCAATAAAAATGTAAATATGAAAAATTACCATGACTTGATATTTAATAAATTTCTGAAGCGATTTAGTAACGTCGCACCACAACCCTTAACTAATTACAAACTTGTCCCAAAAATGCAGTGGAGAAGAGTTCTTTTGTTACTGTTGAGTTATGATTGACATTTTTACCTTCTTAGCAGTTGAGCCAATAGAAGATATATGAATACTTGCTACAGATTGGTAAGACAGACTGACTATACGTCCTAAGCGTTCTCTGTTACTGGTTTGATTTTATGGGTTCGTACCTTGTATGTGATGCCGGTATACCATATTATATATTCAACGGTGCAGTTCTCATTATTTTGTGGTGAACCCGTTGTCATCATGCCACTACAGTATAGTGTAATCGTAAGAAAAAACAGATTTCAAATTGACAACGTAAAGCGAAGAGATGCGTACCGGTGTACCTGAAACATATTTTGAGTTAACAGCAAAAGTTTGATTTGGCACCTCTTGACCATATTTCATTCTCGTCTCTTATCTGAAAAGTCACTCATTTTATACCAATATATTGTTGCACATGCCAACAATTTATTTATTTCTGTTTGAAACCAAATTTATGAATAATTTCTTTCACATATAGCAAATACATACGCCTACATTTTCAACGAAACATTGGAGAAGCATTTTGTGCCGTGAGCCACATCAGTAACGATAGCCGGCAAGAAGAGCGCAGACAGTAATCTCGCGGCAATATAATATCGAATGGGGAGAAACGATAAGGTCGCGAGGACAAAACCAGGACAAATGATCGCGGCCAATAAGATCGCGGCGACCAAATGATCCAGGGCAAAAAGATCGCGGCGACCAAATTACCGCGATCTTTTTGTCCGCGATTTTTTGTCCGCGATCATATGGTCACAGCTTCTTTTGTCCACGGTCATTTTGTCTCCGCGATATTATGTAACCGCTTTGATGTCTCTCGCAGTATTAGGCCTATGCCGCGACCTTATTATCGCGATCTTTTGGTTGGTATACACGAAATCAGTAGGTCTACCAACTTGAAATGATCGTTAAAACTTTGGTGATTACATGATACATGATCTCGCTACAGCTTTCAACTACCGTATGTAATACTTTTGAAAGATGTAGTTACGTTTCATACCGTAAATCATATCGTGAAAACTCATAAGACCATAACAATACCACATCTATACAAATCTAGCTGATATCTGTGGTTGTTATTCCGGTAGACTGCCTTCTTCCGTGGATACAAGTGAAGTTGATGTTATTGATTGTTGATTTGAATGCATGCCTTATAAAAAGCGCAACCCGGCATGCATTTGCATAAAGAATAAATAACACTCGCTTTCTATGCGCCAGAAAGAAAAGAGTGTGATGAATGCATGTCCGGTTGTCCAGAGACAGCCATCATCACCTCATCAGTTAATCTCGTGTGGGTCCGGGTTCAATTCCCGTTCTTGCATATACCGGCACTAATCAATGTTACGCGCATATATCGAACCGAAATAATGATCTGTTATCTTTGACACAAAATGACTGGGATGGGTGGTCGAGTGGCTAGCACCATGAACCGTCATTCAGGAGACCGAGGTCCGATTTCCGCCATAGTCTGCCATGCGTTTTTTGTAGTTTCCCTCTGTCGTTCAGGTTGATACTATGATGGTTCTTTAACAACAGGCCACGATCGACCACTTCCCACTACCCAAGAAACACCCAATAAAATATTATATCATCTCATACATCATTCACCGACGCCAATAGATCTTAGTCATCATGATGGTGCGTCGTTAAACCCAATATGAATGAATATAAATAAATAAATATGAAATAAGAACGGATACATGCAGTGGGGTCGAGTAGCGTTCGACGTGCAGTATTTCGTTGATTTGTTTCGTGGTTTGATTTATTCATATCAGCTAGACCAACATTCGATTGATTTTCCGTATTTCCGTAATTGCATTTATTTTATTGTTCATTTTTTTTCATTGATATTCTCTACAGCCCGACCATACACTATTGTTGAATTTAAATTTGAATGTCCATCATTGAGTTGAATAGTCAACCAACACGAATTTTAATGCTCAAGCACGAATCTAGTAAGTATACTGTACTGGAATCGCCGTATTTATCTGCTTTTCTACTACGGAATATTTCGCTAGCTTTCTTATTCGATCGTTTGACATTGGGTGTTCTTGTACTATGGGAGCTCACGGAATCCTGGAGTACCATTTCTATTTGAGACTGAACCTCACATCATGCAAGCATTCAATACTGCATGGCTGGATTTGATTATCATTATTAAGTAGTGGGTAAATAGCATCTCGACAAGAATGTTTTGCTTCGTCTTTCAATATATTTGGCATATGTATTGTCAATTGTATATATATATATAATTCTATGCGCCAGAAAGAAAAGAGTGTGATGAATGCATGTCCGGTTGTCCAGAGACAGCCATCAACACCTCATCAGTTGATCTCGTGTGGGACCAATTTCTGACCATGGGTACATTGTGGTGGGGGGGGGGAGACTCTTCAAAGCGCCACTGATATTTTTAGTATGAGTTGCTCAAGGGGTTTTCTAGAAACATTTCTTTTTTCGTTAAAGCTGATTTCACGGAGAAAAATAAAATCTCTGTGAAAAATGTTTTTTTTTTATGAATACATTCGTAGTTTCAGAAAAAATAATTGAATAAACGTGATCGAACGAGTAATTCTACCATACCTGTTGAAACGAAAATGTTATTTTGGGTCTCACCCCACACTTCAAACAGAAGCCAAAAAGCTGATGAAATTTTGCATATAATCTAACTTGATATTGTGTAGTTTTGAGCAGGGACGTCGTTAGGATTTGTGTATCGCAGGGACGCACAGGTTACATTAATAAAATGACCACTCAGCTGAACACCTATCGAGCGCGAAAAAGGGGTCTGGGAAACGGAAGTTCCCCAACAGAGCCCCGCAGGGAATTTTTGAAAATATGGACATTTTCCAAGTGATTTTTGCGATCCGCTAGTGGTTTTGGAGTCTTATTTAATTGAATCATCGTGGACATTGTCGAAGCTATACTTTTGCGATTTCTCCCAGCATAGCCTCACAGGAAATCTTTTGAAATGGGCCCATGTCATTTTCTAAGTGATTTTTGATATTTACAAGCAGTTTTGGAGTCAAATGTTTGAATCACTATGGACATTATCAAAGTAATTCTTAATAGTACAACCATTATGGACATTTTCGTAGTTATTTTCTCGATTTCTCCCATCAAAATTCCCAGCAGTGATTTTTTTTCAAAAATGGTAATTTCTTGAATGATTTTTGCTATTCATGAGCACTTTGGAAATCTGATGATTGAATCATTATCGAAAAGAAGAAAGGAAGTGTAAAGTAGCACAGTGTATAGACCTATATACTGATACAATTCATATTAATAAGTGATGGTATTTTATTGTGTGTTTATTCGCAGGTCAACATTGAATAATTTCAAAGAAAGATAAATTATTAGGGGAGCGAAAATGTCGATTGGTGGGGCGCCCCCCCCTTTCCCCTCAACCCCCTTGGACCTCCTAACGACGTTTCTGGTTTTGAGGCGTTTTGAGTACTTGTCTCGCGCTTTTTCTTGTTTCTTAAACCTCACAAAAAAAGGATTACTTACTTCCTGATTTCTTCTGAACATTTTTGAACGAAACAAGCTGAGATTTTGTGTTCGTGGTTGGTAAGTAAATTTTCCCGCAATTATAAGTATACCGAGATTTCACACTTCAGTAGCGTCTTCGTCAATCGACAAACGGTGTCTTTTGTAGGCCGCTTGATTTTTCCATTTTGTGCGTTAACATGGGAGCAAAGAGAAGATGCTACAGTCGAGTCCGTAAAAAAATGGAAGAGGTGTAGAAGCGCCCCTTACAATTCTGATCAAAATATTAGCAATTTGCACAGTACTGGTACGCGGCTAGATTATAGAGCCAGTCGGGACTTATCAGCAACATAAGGACAGAAAAAATGAGGAGGAATCACGCTGTGGCCTACAGCCAGACGAAAAATGCACGAGAGTAATAACAATTCTCGTAATTTTCAATCATTTATATATATATATATATATATATATATATATATATATATATATATATATATATATATATATATATATATATATATATATATATTCATAGACAGAAAATAGGTCCAACGCAAAGACCGGGAAATTGATGATAAGTACTGCAATTATTAGTATGAATATTCAACAGAAATATTCATTAAAAGATATCACTTGCCCAGTGAAACCAGTTCTGAATCTTTATATCTTGATAATAGTGGTCTCAAGTTGATATGTAGTATACACCGTTATTTACCGCGTGAACTAATTAGATTAAGATGCTTCACTTTGTATCTTTTCGGTATACCATACCGTACCTCTTTGTAATCATCTACGTGGTACAGAATGTACCAGTGTTGTGTTTTTTTCATAGAATTTAGTATACTCTTCATTTACAAGGAAAAACGAGGGGGTTATCAAATTCTGAAAGCAGGTGTACACTTTTGAAAGAGAAAATACCATGCACTAACAAAATCACTGGAATCGAACAAATCTGCTAAATCGAGTGAAATGAAGAAAATCAATTCGCTCTGAAAAGATTGACGGAATTGAGTGGAATCAGAAAAATCGATCGAAATTTAAAAAAATCAAGCGGAATAGAAAAAAATCACTTCGAATAAGAAAAACACACTCGTGTTTCCGGAATAAAAAATCAGGAGTACACCAAAATGTCAAGTTCTTAACGTCTCGAGTAAAAACTGTCTATAACAGTATAATTTAGTTATACAAAATAATCGATTAGAAAACCATTACCTTTCAAAAATGTACAATTCCCTTCGATTTCTCTGTTGGCAAGTGACTACTGGTAACTGTGTCTTTGTGCTCAACACACATGACTGTTTCTTGCATTATCATTGCGCCCTTGAGCTTGACCTGTGACCTCAGAAAGACGATAGTACGTGGATTGACTAGCACCTGCACAGTACTTGGGCCTGATACTTGGGCCGCCTCAGACCTGAGATATACTTACTTGTATCCACGAAAGAAGAATATCGTCTACCAATTAAACAATTGCCAAGACTTTTGATAATTTCGCCGCAACTTGGAGGATTTAAAGTT
>OZ023327.1:47579885-47580943 GCA_964007535.1 Brachyptera risi | reverse complement strand
AGATGAAGGAGCGAATTAATCGTGCGCTTGTAGTGTGAAACTGAAATAGGGGAGACGGTTGATCGGAACCTTCTTCTTGACGGAGTATGTATAGATACAAGTTATCTTCGTGTGTCTTATCTTCGTGTCTCTTATACTCGTCTCTGCAATGCTTTGCTGTATTTACCAACCAACCCAAGTGTTCACTTGCATGCCGGCTGTCCATACTCTTGATGTGGGAGGGCCATCTTCTCGCCTGTCATCATGTCGCTCCCAACTGCTTCCGTTCACATCGTATCAGTTACTAGAACCTCTGCCCCACTCTCAGTCAACCGATTTCAAGCCGAACGTTTCAGCCAGCAATACAGAGGATCGATCTAAACAATTTTCAGAATAATTACTAAGAATTAAAGAAAACGACTCGTCATTTGAGACCTAACGTCAGCTTCAAATTTCTTCAATATAACTATATTAGTAACTAATTAACTGAGAGGGGTGGAACCGTCGTTCAGGATACCGGGGTTCGACTCCCATCGTGGACCACCATCCTAACGGGTGCATCGTGGTTTATTTCATTGTTTATGGTTAATTGGGATGGAACTTTGAAAACAGGCCACGACTAGCTGCTTCTTTCCCACTGTCCAAAACACCTGATCATATGAACCCTCTTCACATTTTCCGATTTTTCATCATTCACCGGTGTCGTTAAATCTTCGGTCATCATCACAGAGCTTGGTTGAATCCAGTAAAAGTAAATAAATTAAATAGTCTTGAAGAGAGTTGTGGCTTCATGATGTAAAGTGAGAATAAGGTTGACTGAGTACACGAAGATGAAGCTATCTATTATCAGTTATTATCTTGAATAATTGCGATGTTTGGTAGTCAACAACACCTTGATCTGAACTTACGCTGTCAGTACTGACTATACAGAGAGCGTAATCCGTAAGATCAAAAGATGTGTGCAAGCCCGAGAGAACGTGTGCTAGAGAAGATGTACTGGATGAAAACTTGTAGGCCCATGTCGTTTTTACGACTGATAAAGAAGTATATACGTTGGTAGTTGAAGCCGCAAGCCCAAG
>OZ023327.1:47544885-47574885 GCA_964007535.1 Brachyptera risi | reverse complement strand
CTATTGTCAGTATCTTTGTTCTCTGTTTGATACATCTCCCTGTCCAGTATCTCTCTCCTAGTTCACCAGCTTGTAATTGCTAATTGGAAACACTCGTTTTTCTATACTTGTAGCCCAGTCTAGTTCATTACTTTTTCTCTATGTTCTTTCACTAGAGAGCGAGAGAGAGAGAGAGATAGACGTGGGGATCGTGGCTGCTTCAGGGCTCAGCCGTACAAATCTCTACTCTCACAGTTTTTATGCGATATAACTGTATTGTTAGTATTTTGAAAATACGCATCACATATTTTGTTATGATGAATGTGAAAGATAGTCACGTTGTATCTCCTTACAGAGAAGATTTATTTTCGCTAATAGTAAGGTATTATGAATTTGTATTCCTTTCTCTTTACGCCTGTCCAAATGGCAAATGATTCATGCGCGTTTTTTTCAAAGATTCTAGTGATTTTATCAAGAAATGTTGTTCTCCTTCTTGGTGAAAACTAGAAACAATGCATTACTACTTAACGAATTTACGATGTGAATTTTTTTGGGAAGTATATCGTTTACCAATCACCTACAAGTAGTCCTGCACTGAAATCTGATCGTTAATTTTCTGTGAAAGATGATGTATTTTTGTGCACTTGCGTTCACATATTTTTTTTCAAAATTTAAATTAAAGTTAAATCCACGCATATTTTAAACGGGACGGCCGGACTTGGTATGTACATTGTCTGCTAGTTTTATTATACTTATAATGTCAGTACATTTTCTTCAGATTTCATTTCAATGTAGCTTGATCGACCACTATGTGTCTGTATTTGTGTACTCCTACAATCTGCGATATATTTAGGTTGACGGGTGAACAGTTGGAGGGTGAAATGTGAGTGTATAGGTCGACTACATGCAGCTTGCATATCACTTCTGCATGCCCAGTCGTGACACCATGCCCATGTTCCATCCATCCTCGAGAATCCCAATGGTTCAGACCAACTCTCCCCGATCATTAGAACACGATGGTGTACATGCACGAATAGTAATTCAGAGAGGCAATAATAAATTCACTGATTTTATGTAGCTAGCTATAGTATAGCTACCCTCATGAGCAAGTAGTACATGTACGTGAGCTACATTCTGTTACTGAAAGCTCGTAAGCGCATACAATTTAATTACCCTTCACCATGTTTTTTTTTTTTAAATCTCGGATTGCCTCTACTCTTCTTCCGTGCCTCTCAGCTTCTATCACATGAAAACGAACTTAAAACTGTGAATTATTAATGAAATATTCAGAACCTTCTTACTTTACAAGTTTTCCAGTTTTACGTGTAACAAAAGAAGATGACTCTTAAATACAGTCTCAACTCTCGAACACATCTTCTTGCCAGCAATCAGCGTAACTGAACTGATCCAAGTCGTACATATTAGGTGACAAAACGTAAACATTCTAGTGCAGCTCATAGGTTAAACGACGAATACGTTGAATTATATTAATCTTCAGATATGTGGAAAATGTGTTGGCAGGCTGGCCGAAGTAGTCTTATTTATGAGTTGTTCACCGAGAGAAAGGTTCGCACTAAATACCTGATTTGGTTTCATGATGATGCAATTGGTTGAACCTCTAGTGGAGTGAGTGGAGATGAAGAGGAGTTGAACTGTGAAAATAGGCTATTAGAAAGTCAACAGTTTTGATTTTGATAGCTCTGTAGCAGATTCCTTGATGCAATACTGAAGACTTGATCTGTGCTGTGATGCTGTGTCATAATTAGAACATCTTCACCATCAAGGTGATCTGCTCTCTAGAATTAAATACTTTCACTTCCAGACGGTGGTAGAAGGCGAAGCATATTGTGCTATCCCTCCGGTCATTGCGAGACTTGCAATGAGCCTCGCATGAGAAAACGAAATGGACTGCAATTAAATGCAGTTTAGAATCACACTTCGTTTTACTATGTATATAGTAAAAGTAATTGCCTTTTATCACTTGAAATCACCGGAAATAACAAATTCATTGCTTTCTTTTGATGAATCTCATTTAATGCTCAGTATTTTTTGTTCATCTTTTTGTTACTTGTTAGTATACTTCATAAGAGTATATATACAATTAGACAGTAGCACATTCACATTGTTAATATTATGTGAAACACGTGAAAACGTGTTCAATCAGTCATTATTACAAATAAAATGCTATGTGGTTTTAGCTGAATGTACTCCTGTGAACATCTGTGAATAGTGCTAGTTGTCTATAGGTGGTCTTTCACTCAATGCCAGAAGAAATTATCACTGATCATCCTTCCAGTTTGGTTTCAAACAAACATGATATTTCTTCTCGTTGGTCTCCAGTATAGAGTGATTACTGTGTGACATCTTCGCTCATGTTTTAAGTAATGGAGTGTTAACCAAGTAACAATGCAATATTAGTTCATATAGCCCAGACTTTCCTCTTGTGATGTAGACTTGGTCCTTTGTAACGACCTTGCCAATATCTGAGAGAGATTATCAATAATTTTATAACCAAGAGCAAATACTAGGCCTACCTATAGTTTCTATATGATACTACACACAGAAAGAGTCATTTATGTAATGGCTTATGTAGAAATAAAACAGAATTTCATTAATTTTGTCATTCGACCAAGATTTTGTTGGGACAAGCACACTAAAATCGTGATATTTCTTTCAATTTCTGAGACAGCTCCTCAATAATATGATTCATTTTTATTTCCACGAAATTTCTGGGGATTTGTTCAAATCGTTGATGTTGGTACGATAGG
Organism: Brachyptera risi; assembly: GCA_964007535.1. NCBI lineage: Eukaryota > Metazoa > Arthropoda > Insecta > Plecoptera > Taeniopterygidae > Brachyptera > Brachyptera risi. Next base: position 47,572,138 of record OZ023327.1, on the reverse strand, counting down.
AATGCTTGATATATTTCGAATGATGGATTCGGGTTTGATTCCCGGCAGAGTCGTATTCTATCTTGAGTGCCTCGAGATAGCTTTCCAGTTCGAAGTGAATTGAAATGATAGCCTCCCAATCATGTAGTTTATAAGTCTATACCCACACAACCATATCATTCACTTGCTCATGCAATCACTTCCACGATTCTAAACATTCTGTTGATGTTTCAAACACCTCCAAACCTATTATTGTAACTCACAGAGCCAACGTAATTCAGCTTGAATATGATGACACTCACTTTCCAGCTCGCTGCGTGTTCGGCCGGACCCACTAATTATGCTGCACCACTAATTATGCTGCACCAACTAATTGCAATTACAAGAATGAGGCTTCGACATCGCCTTTGCTGAATGTTCAGAGACCGGCTCGCTTTTAAATATGGATCACGGAGTTCACCATTACTTTTGTTCTTGCATTAAATAATGATCGTCTTAAGAAAATGATGAGAAATATGATAGATGGGTATTTCATTGAAGTGAGTTCCTGTTATGTTTTATACATCAGTGGGGTCAGCCGTGATATTTATTTGAAACAAAAAGTAAATTAAATACGTTTCTCAATGACTATAAGAAAAATACAAAAATAATCGATCATTCAAGTAACTCGTGATGGAAGATCGAGACAATTTTCACTTATTTTCTCATACTTGAATAATTGTTTCTTTTTTTTTGTCCCTCAACTGACTTTCCTAAGAACAACATATTATACAAACACGGTGCTTCCGTTCGTTGTATCATCTTATTGTCTTCAAGTTTTAACTGAAAACCAGGAAAATATATTGTTTTCGTAGGTGTAATTGTATGACAGAACTCTGCAGTATACTCCAGTTTAGACCCGTTCTCTTGGGTTTATTGTGGCTGTCTACACAATTATTATACAATGTAACGATCGTTCCGTTTATGTACCTCTTAATTAACACGTTCAACTACATTGTTTCATTTAATTTTCGAATATGTTGAAATATCTTTAAAATCCACCCGGGCGAAACGTTTGCTATTTCGTCTGACACATTGTGTATTCGGTCTACTGAACGTTCAACCTAAAACCTGTACATTTAAGCTTACAAATAATATGATTGGTATGTTTGTGGAAGACTATAGAAGTCACTATCACTATCCTAATCATTAATCGTAGTGGTTTTCTAGGTATTTTCAAAAAAAGTCCTGGTTTTCTGCTGTTGTTGCAAAGCTGTGACAAATTCATGATGGACAAACACTTGAAATTATTCGATATTTTAGATATTTAACCAGACATTTTTCGTGGATAATTAACACAATCTCTGATAAGATGCTCAATGCTTGCGCTACCCGAATATGACGTATTTGTTATTGGGTGATTTCGACACGTCGTGTGAGATGAAGAAGAAATCCTCCACGTTTCGATCTCCATGTTGAGACCTTTATCAAAAGAATCAGTCCTGCTCAAAAGAAAAAACCGACTCAGAAGAAAGCGAACGACTGAATCTTTGCGATTCTCTGTTCGTTTATATTCAATCAATTCAGTAGAATAAATTATGTATTACATTGAAACCCCTGTATTTCAAAGTCGTTGAATACTTCTCACTCATTCATGGTTTCAGACCTTATTGATGACATTTTCATTTGATGAAGAAATGAAAAAACCGACGACTCTTGTCAGTAATCAGAATGTCAACATTTCAAGATGAGAAATGATTGAAAGGTTCTCGTACCTTCACTGTAGCATTTAACAATTATAAAACAACAGTACCTGAAGGAAAGATTTAATTGAGATAAGACGTATGCGTCTTTGTTATAATCATAAACTTGGCCGCTTTCAGCCCATCCAATTCTATATCTTCAACCGTTTAGTCATAAGAAGTAACGCACGGGAATACGGATATTTTTTTTTGTGGGGGTAGGGGGGATTTATCTGATTATAGTCTGCCCTAGAAAAAGTTGTCGAAACAACCCCTGGCCCAATTCAATTGGTTATCTGGGTTTGATATATATATATATATATATATATATATATATATATATACATATATATATATATATATATATATATATATATATATATATATATACATATATATATATATATATATATATATATATATATATATATACATATATATATATATATATATTTATATATATATATATATATATATATATATATATATATATATATTTATATATATATATATATATATATATATATATATATATTTATATATATATATATATATATATATATATATATATATATATATATATATATTTATATATATATATTTATATATATATATATATATATATATATATATATATATATATATATATATATATATATATATATATATATATCTATATATATATATATATCTATATATATATATATATCTATATATCTATATATATATATATATATATATCTATATATATATATATATATATATATCTATATATATATATATATATATATCTATATATATCTATATATATCTATATATATCTATATATATCTATATATATCTATATATATCTATATATATCTATATATATCTATATATATCTATATATATCTATATATATCTATATATATATATATATATATATATCTATATATATATATATATATATATATATATATATATATATATATATATATATATATATATATATATATATATATATATATATATATATATATATATATATATATATATATATATATATATATATATATATATATATATATATATATATATATATATATATATATATATATATATATATATATATATATATATATATATATATATATATATATATATATATATATATATATATATATATATATATATATATATATCATAACTTTCGTTTTTAAATGCTTATTTGTTTGTTATAGTATTATTTAACCAATCTGTTTATCCATCTCTTTGTTATGAAAATTTCACTCGTCAATGGAAGATCCTGATGTATACATGAACGTTTATATTTATAGCATTGATTCCGTATTATTGCCAATCTCTTATTGTACTATCAATAACGTGCACGTTCTAAGTGTAACCAGAAGTACAATACAACCATGGACAGATTACTGTTACACTAGTAAACAGTTGGTATAGTAAATCTAAATGATGATGAAGAAAATGATGAAAAAATAGTTTTTAACAGGCTCGTAATAAACCTGCAAGTGATACATTCACCCTTACGTCAAAACCATGCTTTCAGTAATATTCAATAGGTGCATGGCTACTCTGAATCCCCCATTTACTTGATGACGATCGATGTAATGGCAAAAGAAAGTGCATGAACGAGTGCATCTGGCGTGCTGTGTGGAATGCAATGATATTATTACTCAATGATAACGTGACTAATCACCTTTTGATTGTCGATTTGTTCTAGCATAACAATTTTAGACCTACGTGGTAGACGAGTGGAAAATTGTCACACAAATCCAACAGTATCTAGAAATCAGCGACTGATAGTGATTTTCATACGCGTATAGCTTTTAATTGCCACTCATTTGTTTCTCTTTGCGAGCTAATTGAACAAAATGAGACTTGTAACCAAACCACCGTGTTAATTACTTCATGCTGTAACCTTGTTACACTGATAACTGTGAACTAGCGGTATTCAATTCTTCACAAACGAAACAATGGTATAATTTATTTTTAATAATACTAAAACAGGATTAATATACACTTAGATTTACAGGTCACGTTTCAATTTGTAATAATTTGGCACTCGAAAAGGTTGCTCAAAAGTAGGCTAAGTAAAAACTGAAGGAAAATTATATAAATTATTTCTACTTGTTCACTTTATTTAGTGAGAACTGTTTTTTGAATGGACTTTTTTTAAAACTTTTTTTAATGTGTACTTGATCAAAGCTCAAACCACAACATTATTTCAGATCTCTACTGTTTAATTCTTTTTTTATTGTATTTGCTTGCTAGTAAACAGTTGTTTTATTATTTTTTCACGAAAATAGATTGAATTTCTGTTTGTTGAGCATGCAATGTCAGGGGATATATATTTATAGTAAAATCAATATAAATAAACAAGACACACAGTTCGATGTATTATTACTTGCTGGTAGCGGTATCTCTCTAAGGAATATCTCGATCTCTTTCATTTTTTTTCTTTCTTTCTTGTTTCTTCTCAATATTTTAGAACTAGCCCTACCAAATCGTGTTATCAAACGTCACTTCCGGTTTTACTTGTCACTCTTTAATTAATTATACATGCCTACCCGGCCATGTGAATGAAAATTATCATCATCAGATATTCACGCCGAAGACATTTGACTATTCTTCTAGCGTGCTTTCATTACAGCCAATTAGTCGGAATTATCGACGAATTACAGTCATTTCTTTGAGATAACAAGTTCTTAGTCTACTTAATGGTAATTAACTTATAAAACATCATTATACTATCAAACGACTGTCATGGACTGTCACGTTTAACGTACTGTTATGCTCTTTTATTCTTCAATTCTCTCCACATTTCAATATTCAATAGTTGTTTCATAGTTTCTGTTTCTATGAAATGAAATAAATCTTAAATTTACGAGAAAAATTAATATTAGATGTAATTTCGAATTATATTACAAAATGAGCTTCATTCAGTTCGACTCCTTTTTCAAATAAGTTGTTATAGAACATTTGAAACGATTGTTACAAATAGTAGTAATTATTTTTTAGCATCATGCTAACAAGTAATTGCCATTAGTTCTTGAATCGTTTTCATTTTAGGTTTTTTAATTAACAGAAGTGAAGTAATTGCATAATGAATCCAACTTCGTGTCATTGAACCTCTCAATATAGTATCAAAAATTCACAGTACGCCTATGACTACGACGATCAGTACTTTATATAAAATATCAATAAAACAACAACAACAATTGTAAACAAAATGATATACACAACTTCGACTTCTTAAGTCTTTATCAAGTCTTGGTCATAGTCATACAATAATTTTTTAAAATTATATTGAGGTACATTTACACAAAGTTGGATTTCTTCTGCAATTACACAAATAAATCCCACATTTCTTTAATCACCACTATTTGTTACAATCGTTTTAAATGTATCTATAACAATATCTTTTAATAAAATTCCGTGCTCCTTTAGCGGTACTCAACTTCCCAATACATATAAATTATTTTATACATTATTTTTAAAAAACTGTAATTGTTACATTAGTTTGTGTTTTCATATGTTTATTTAGAATTTATATATGTTTTACCACAGTAAGTATCCTTGCATCGTGCGCTGCGTATGGCCTCAATTTCATTGTATACAATAAATAAATGGATGAATAGATAAATGAATAAAATATTGTCATTTCCTAAAATTTTGTAGATTAACTACAACGAATATCTCAGTAGATTTAAAGGTAACACTCAGTAACAGTGTAGTAGCTGTGACTAATTTGACGATAAACGTAATATAGCCTAAGCCTATTAAATTCGGCTTATATAAAATAGAATAATTACCTTCACTCAAAACGTTGGCAGGGGCATTGGTACAAAGTAATATACAACGTGAGACGGCTAGTTGATCTCTGCATTCATCCGTAGTCTTTACATGCGAGTCGTTACACCATATACTTTCGTCGAGTCGTGAAGCCGTTGCCGTTAGTTGAGTCGTTGTCAGATCAAGGGATGATGTTTTGAGTCCAGTTCAGTTCATGCCTGCTGAAGGAAGAGGCACACACATTCATCCTTGCCTCTCAAAACAATTATCAGCAATTAATCAGCTTAATTCTATTTACAATGATTAATTCTCTTCACAACTGTGTCTATTTAAAATGCGATTCAATATGTGGAAACGTTTGCAGAGTAGAATTATAACATTCAATTAGATATTGTCAACTCGCTCACTCAGTACTTTTATAATATCGATTGGTTTCAGATGTAACTAACGATTTTCCTGTTTGGTCCATGGTGTGTGCCATGTGAGTGATTATGGCTTCAGAAGAAGCCGTGAAATAATGACTGGATGATTTAACGGTATCTAAAACCGACGTCTGTCTTGTCGGGGTTAATACGGTTTCAGGATTTAGGACAAGCGGTATCAGGCCTCGCAGGCCTTATGCGACTGTAGGAAATAAATATTGCATTATGGTGGATCAAGTTTGGTCAGAGTAGTTGGTTACGTTGCGCTAGGTTTGTTTCTAGGTTTAATTGGTTTTCAATATTGTGATGTAGCATATGAACTCTTTTCTAGACCCATTGTTAAAGTTCCCGCACCCTACACACAAGGACCAGGTCTCATTGGCCACCGACTTGAGGAGAGCTGTCCATTTCATTGTTCAAGTTTTTATCTTTCCTACCATCATTTTTCATGTTTTCAATGTCGTGAATCAATATATTCTGTGTTTCGAGTATTATTGTAAGTATCATCTTACAGCAATTATTTATTTATTATTGTTTATTGTTTTTTATATACAGTGGAAATACACTGAATAGTAGGTGGTGAGAATAGAGCAAATGCCCCGTAACATGTGCCTCACTACCTGCATAATAATTTAAATCATAGCACAATAATTGATAATACTAAATGAAATCGAGATGAATGAAACTAAAATATAAAGCATAAATGTCTAAAATAATCCCTAATCTAATATTAGTGATGTTTCAATCTAGCAACTGTAAAGTTGTAAGATATAACTCAAAAGTTCATTTGTAATGAATGATCTATTATCTTCAAGTTTCAACAGCCATCAATCAATTGATCTTCTCTTGAATACAATACTCATTTTATTCGGGGTTATTATATAATTGGAAAAAACTTTCCGACTTTTGAATGTGCCTATAATCAAGTTATGTTAAGTAATTTTCACTTCTGGAAATAACTTGAATTGATTATTTTTTATGTATTTGTACCAAAGCTGTAAACCAAACGTTGTATAGTTGGTGTACCCTATGAAGGATATGATTCCATTATCATGAACTTCTCATTAGCTTATTCGTGCAGAAACAGAATATAATACGTACAATAGAATCGTACTTTTACTCTAGAATGGCTTCACTTTGCACTGCCCCAAGTCTTGTGGCTCTTATTATTATGGAAACGTTCATTCTTGTTTAACGGTTCTTCAGTTTCTAGTATTCTATAAAAGAAATGATGTTGTTAATTAATCAAAGGATATATTTTCTCTCATTTTCCACCCTAATGAATGAAATGGTTAAAACCTTTTTATTTTTGAACAGATAACTGATTTTTTTTCATCCAAACAAACCAAGTGTTCCCATTCGAGCTATTCAGATGGTACTACAATTCTTGCAAGTCATTCTGTGTTCTGGATTTCTAACGCGACAACTTGCTACAATTTTTCCTGCTATATTTATGCAAAATCATTCGAGATGAAAGTTATTTTTTCAGTATATTATGACTAATTTTTAATTCATTCTCTTTCTGTGGTCGGTTACAGTTTACTTCTAAGCCTACTCGTGTATATATATATATATATATACTCTACTTTTGACTGACTTTGTGAATTGACCCTAGTACTGTAACTGGACTATATCGTGATGATGATGTTGACCATCAACATCTAGCCCTATTCACTCTTTCTTCAACTAGATAACAGCTGATACACAGTAGGTCAGTATTTGTCGTGGCTTTGCTATATCTACGCTTGACAGGGCAGGGCGTTGAACGGTTGGACATATATGTATGTGTATATATATATATATATATATATATATATATATATATATATATATATATATATATATATATATATATATATATTTACATATATATATATACATATACATATATATGTATACATGGATCTACTTTATCTGAGTAGATAGCATGCACTGTTTCGGGTTATCTCGATGGACTCAAACGTCAGGTACGTGATAATGGCTCGTATACTTTCTATAGGGGCTGCTACATTCTTGTGTGGCTCACTCACACTATTGTCGAGTGGGTAAGGGTCAGTTAGATTACGGACACTGAAAATAAAAAGAGTGGACGTGTTTCCTCTCTCTTCTCATTCTTTTAATTTTTGTAGTTTGTTTGTTTTATCAATAAATCAATTACCGGTACATCAAATGATATGTTCGTCATTTACCTTCAATGCTCCTGTGAATCAACGAGCCGGGTATCATAGAGTAGCATACGTATTGTCATTTCCCCTTTCAACTATATGAAAAATATCTTTCTTTAAACCTATTCATTTGAAAACATTGTTCAACATATATTTTTGTATCACGTACAAAGTAGTAATTTCAGTCTTGAAAATATCAGATAGAAACATTATTCAATCTATCAAAAATTATTTGGGCAACATCCTCATCCTGACTGGGATGAGTTCTACATTAGTCGTTAGCGCGTCGGGGTTCTATTCCCGCTTTGGTCGACCATCCTGACAGAAGTTATCGTGTAACACATAATAAAGTAATTTCATTTTCCGACATTTTCATTCATCGACGCCAATAGATGTTGATATTCATTAGGGTGTGTCGGTAGACTCAATATACAAATGAATGAATGAACTTTGTTCAGGTTTTGGTGGTTTCGGTTTCGTAGCCTATTATCTCACCTTCCGTTATCTCGCCGATCATTCACCGACGCCAATAGATCATACTTATCATTTTGGGTGCATCGTTTAACCCAATATAAGCATATAGACGCCATATAAGTACATAAACTTTATCCATGTTTCGCTGTTGGTTTTGCTTCCTTGCTCTGTATTCAGCGTCCTCTAGCTATAGCAGTTAGTTTTCCAGGGTGCTCTACTGATGTAGACTATGTATAGGTGGAATATCTAGTCGCTGTATTATGCAAATACTAGAATGCAGATCGCAAATACCGTTTGTGTACAGAAGACTGGGGTAATTAATTTCCACAACTTCATCCATATCTTCACTTTCAACTCCTTGCTATCGAAACGGAGCTAATCAGATCAATAACTTCCCTCCTCGTACCCCACTCTTGCAGCTCGAGACTCAAAATTCAAAACTAAGTTTTAATTAAGTTATCTACCCGGCTGTACGTACTCGCAATAAAACCTAGAATGTAGACAACTTACGAACTTCTGTTTCGAGGAAATAATCAATTATATCAACCGGTACGAAAAAGCAAGCAAATTGCTGTTATAATGTTATACATTTTAAAATAGATAATAGTCGGATAGATGTGTATTTTTGTAATCCTATTGTGTTTAATAAAGTCAACTCTATAGTGTATTTCAAAATGACTACCATATTGGCGCTGAAGGATGAAAAATTACAGACAATTAATGGATGGCATTTTTTAAAACCTTGTTTCTAATTGTTATGTACAGTGGCGTGCAGAGTGTTGAATTGTAGCGCAGCAGACACTCACCGGACAGGGTGCTTGATACACCTCACTGGAGGCAAGCCGATTTCTTCTTTCATTAATTTTGTTTTAAATGAAAAAAAAAATCAAGATGTGTGGCAAGTCCAGAGGGTCGGTGGATCTTTGAAAAGAGTATATAGACTACATAAAGCGTATTGGTTTGAAGTTGACGATCATACGCGCCCGAAAACGGAGTCTGGGAGGTAGCAGCCCCCCAAGCCCAGCACTCAGGTATTTTTTTTATTTTGAGACGTTATTGAAGTTATTTTTGTGGTTTATTACGAGTAATTTTGTGCTCAACGTCGGCAATGTTCTATTCTAATTGTTCAATAATTATGTTCTAGTTCATGGTGAAATGGTAGATGAGATTCCAGTGATAGTCGGGTAAACCCGTATACGTGAGCATAAATGTACATACGGCTGAGTATTTTTTAGCAGATGTTCTCTTTTCATTATGGTAATCAAATGTTCGAAATATCTTCACATCTTGAAACACAAATATCATTAGCATTTATTCTTAATTCAAGCATTAGTTCAAGCATCAATTTTCATCTTGAATTTTCTTCTCTGTAAGAGTTGATCCAATTAACATGGAATTTTTCTAGCATCACCGCTTTTTTTGTTCTTCAAGTTTCTCTGTCATAATCTTATAGGAATGAAAAGATTGTGAAACTTCGTCAGTTGATTCATTCTATATGTCGAATAACAGCAAAACAAATGATAGGGTTGCGGGTATAGTTTTGAGATGATTATACCAATTCAAATTTAGGATATTTCCCTGTCATTTACCATGCAACCTTCAAATTTCATAGATTTTCATTAGGCCTATAGGCCTACTATATACTTTTACAAGTTACAACATACTATCAAAATATATCAAAAGTAATGTAATTCAATATAAAAATAGGTTTGATTGAGAATGAAGATAATATGAATAGCAGTATGCAAATATATATATATATATATATATATATATATATATATATATATATATATATATATATATATATATATATATATGTATAATTTCCATTCCCAATTTTTAATTACACTTATTTCAAGATGAGAAATATATGATTTCTCACCAAAACGAAGACAAAATAACAACTTGAACCTAATATTTATTACTACATACACTTCAGCTACAACTTCAGTTTGAAAAATTGACAGCATTTATAATGCAGTCTCTATTCAAGAATTTACCTGCTCAATAGATTTGATCATGACTTTTCATTTCCTCAATGTAGAATTATTTTCATTACTATTTTACTCTGCTGACCAAACCACTTGAGATTAAGTAAACCCCAAGTAGTCTTATACCAAATAAGGCTATACAGTTTAAAATATCTTCATATTGAAACATTTTTTCAACTTATTTTTTCAACTTCAACTCAAATTATTTCAACTTTTTTCCGACTTGAAATGTTATTCTATGAGTATTTTCAAAATTATACATCACCCATTTCTAAAAATCTTTCTTACCGATTGTTGCCCAAACCTATACACAGTTAGGTTGATGAGGATCAGAAGGAGTCAGAGATGAGGATCAGTATTATGGCGACCTATATGGAGCGTCCGTAAAATTACACAAAAACGAACAGACAAAGACCCAATTTGAACCAAATGATTGGCTTCACTATCGCTCATCCAATAATAAAACTTGGACATTTTTCGTCGTGGAAGTCAATATATTTCCACTCGATAGTTTTTCTAATGTGTAGTGTTGATCTACCGTGAGTAGATCTTGGTTACTGACTTGATAAATCATTCACACTCTTATAGTATATCTTAACACTCACCATGTCAATCTCCCCAGCACATAATACGAGTATTTAGTCTATTTACGCTTATGATTAAAAGTGTAATCTATGAAAAATCTCCATATATTGTATATTAAATAGAATATTCAATATGAAATAGAGAAACGTACTTTAGGGTTACCCTCATGCTCTTCCACACGACTGTGTTCCAACTCATTCGTGTCACAAGAACATCTTGGATAGGTCTACGTACTCATTGAGCCCTCCATGTCTATAGGGCTACCCTCATGCTCTTCCACACGACTGTGTTCCAACTCATTCGGGTCACAAGAACATCTCGGATAGGTCTATGTACTCATTGAGCCATCCATGTCTATAGGGCTACCCTCATGCTCTTCCACACGACTGTGTTCCAACTCATTCGTGTCACAAGAACATCTTGGATAGGTCTACGTACTCATTGAGCCCTCCATGTCAATAGGGCTACCCTCATGCTCTTCCACACGACTGTGTTCCAACTCATTCGTGTCACAAGAACATCTTGGATAGGTCTACGTACTCATTGAGCCATCCATGTCTATAGGGCTACCCTCATGCTCTTCCACACGACTGTGTTCCAACTCATTCGTGTCACAAGAACATCTTGGATAGGTCTACGTACTCATTGAGCCCTCCATGTCTATAGGGCTACCCTCATGCTCTTCCACACGGCTGTGTTCCAACTCATTCGGGTCACAAGAACATCTTGGATAGGTCTACGTACTCATTGAGCCCTCTATGTTCACTTTATACCATTACATTTTTGTACCCACCACCCCTCGCACCCCTTATACATAGCCTGCACGCCACTGGTTATGAAGATGCTCATTTTTGCGGCTTTGCATTTTGCTTGTATAGATTTTTGGTATTTTAATTTTGAACCGCTTTTACTATACTTACACTTTTACTTTTAGACTTGTTTTATAAAAGATGGATGCCAGTGCTGAAAGAGAGGAGAATTTTTTTAATTCTGCATTTGAAGCCATAACCGGTTAGCCATTTCTAAATGATTGAAACATGAAGATTTTCCACCCTTCCTCGCTCACTGGTCTATCACAGCTACTAGACGCGTTTTCCTTGTAACAATTGTTCATATGATATATTATGTGATGTGTTGGCATGACATTATTTGGGCGGTAACATGTCGGAAACCACAGATTACTGGAACCACATGTCACCCGTTTGTCAGCATTTTGCTTAATTAGTTCCGACATTTACCAATGACTCGACTTATACTATACGTTGACGTAACATTTTTTGATTGTAAAAATGGTATTCACAAATTATCAATATATTTGAAATATTCGTGCCATACGAGTTCGAGTTCTAGATGTAGCTCATTTGAAAAACAGTAAATCGTTGATGTTGAGCTGTACGCTCAGACATCAATAGGCAGGATGGCGTGATTAGACCATCAGGTCTACAGCTGACTCAATGTATATAGACCTTATCTCATCTACTGTACTTGTATTAACGAGGGATGAAACAGACAAACCACGTGTGTATTGTTTGTCAAACAATTGCTAAAGCACCATGTTCGGAAAAAAAATGTTGAAATGAAGTAACTATTTTAGTAATAGGCTTGTAGAAACTTTTTATATGTATATTAGACTACAGAAACTGAACGACTTGTAGAAACTCATCTCAGTATTTAGGCCTACTTTCCGACATTGAAAGCGCATCTACCGTCTGTCATTTATTTCATACTGGTTGTTTGGTTTCTATTCGCAACACTGAGACATCATTCAGATACTATAATTAGTTCTTTTATGTACAACTATTTTCGCACTTGGTACAGTTGTTCATACTCAAACAATGCTTGCCACCCATGCACTAGTGGTGTGACAGTAGTCAGTATTTGTTGGGAAATGACCAGTCATTTGAAATCTGGTATGTCACGTGAATTATCGGTTGGATGATTTAAAAAAAGGGAAATTTATCAATCAGCAAATATAAGCCTACAAGCATTCAATTTGGAAAATACTCTCAAAACTCAGTAAATTCAAACACGTGCAAGAAATTAATTTATCATTTTATGTTATTTGAACATAAATATTTTTTTTGTAAATAGGTAGCTAGGCCTACCGTTTATCCACTCAGTCGATATAGAAACAACAGTCAACTGCCTATACGAATGAAAACATGATGAAGAATCAATTCCGGTAGTAATTTGTTGAATAATTGAAATTTAATAGGCGATAAGAAATTATTTGATTTAGTTTTTAATTATTAAAATGTATATCCCATAAAACATTTTATTACATTATTAATGAGGGGCCCATTAAATTTTTTTCAACCATATACAAATACATAACGTGTAGTGAATGGCAATTAATTACCGAAAATTTTACTAGTTTACGGTAAATATTACTTGATATAATTCACCATGTAATTTAAGTAGGCCTAATTCAACTTATTTGTAAATTTCGCGGAGGACGTGGCCAGAGAATCGATAAGAAGATTATTCCTGATTACATCGCTCTTATAGCTACAGTTTCGCAAATTAAAATATTTGATTTATTGCAGGTATTCCATTGATTACATTCAACGTCTCTTTCTAATAAGGAGAAATATTCAATATTTCAATCTTTTCACTCTCAACACTGATCACTATTGGTTTTTCAAATGTTACAATTCGATGCATTCATAGTCAATTAAAAACAACTACGTCTTGATTATTTCGACAAAGTTAATTATTTCTGTTTGATTGATTAGAATGAGTTGCATCAAGAACGCTGCTCGGTCGATACGTGAGCAAGAACGTGCACGCTTACCATGTGTCTACGTTATTCGCTGTGTTCCAGTACGGTCTACTCCCTGTACTACCTGCAACCCTTTACAACCTTACTGTCTGCAACCCTTTACAACCTTACTGCCTGCATTACCTGCAACGCTCTACAACCTTACTGCTTGCACTACCCGCAACTCTCCACAACCTCACTGCCTGCACTACCTGCAACGCTCTACAATCTTACTGCCCGCACTACCTGCAACCCTCCACAGCCTCACTGCCTGCACTACCTGCAACGCTCTACAACCTTACTGCCTGCACTACCTGCAATCCTCCACAACCTCACTGCCTGCACTACCTGCAACCCTTCACAACCTTACTGCCTGCACTACTTGCAACCCTCTACGACCTTACTGCCTGCACTACCTGCAACGCTCTACAACCTTACTGCCTGAACTACCTGCAACGCTCTACAACCTTACTGCCTGAAATACCTGCAACGCTCTACAACCTTACTGCCTGCACTACCTGCAACGCTCTACAACCTTACTGCCTGAACTACCTGCAACCCTTCACAACCTTACTGCCTGCACTACTTGCAACCCTCTACGACCTTACTGCCTGCACTACCTGCAACGCTCTACAACCTTACTGCCTGAACTACCTGCAACCCTTCACAACCTTCTTGCGCACACTACCTGCAACCCTTTACAACCTTGCTGCCTGCACTACCCGCAACCCTCTACAACCTTACTGCCTGTACGACCTGCAACGCTCTACAACCCTCCTGCCTACACTGAACCTGCAACCCTTCACAACCTCACTGCCTGCACTACCCGCAACCCTCTACAACCTTACTGCCTGCACTACCTTCCACTCTTTACAAACTTACTGCCAACACCACCTGTAACGCTCTACAATCTTCCTGCCTACACTATACCTGCAACCCTTTACAACCTCACTGCCTGCACTACCCGCAACCCTCTACAACCTTACTGCCTGCACTACCTGCAACCCTTCACAACCTTCTTGCGCACACTACCTGCAACCCTTCACAGTTCACAACCTCACTGCCTGCACTACTCGCAACCCTCTACGACCTTACTGCCTGAACTACCTGCAACGCTCCACAACCTTACTGCCTGCACTACCTGCAACCCTTCACAACCTTCTTGCGCACACTACCTGCAACCCTTCACAGTTCACAACCTCACTGCCTGCACTACTCGCAACCCTCTACGACCTTACTGCCTGCACTACCTGCAACGCTCTACAACCTTACTGCCTGCACTACCCGCAACCCTCTACAACCTTACTACCTGTACGACCTGCAACGCTCTACAACCCTCCTGCCTACACTGAACCTGCAACCCTTCACAACCTCACTGCCTGCACTACCCGCAACCCTCTACAACCTTACTGCCTACACTACCTTCCACTCTTTACAAACTTACTGCCAACACCACCTGTAACGCTCTACAATCTTCCTGCCTACACTATACCTGCAACCCTTTACAACCTCACTGCCTGCACTACCCGCAACCCTCCACAACCTTACTGCCTGCACTACCTGCAACCCTTCACAACCTTCTTGCGCACACTACCTGCAACCCTTCACAGTTCACAACCTCACTGCCTGCACTACTCGCAACCCTCTACGACCTTACTGCCTGCACTACCTGCAACGCTCTACAACCTTACTGCCTGCACTACCTGCAACCCTTCACAACCTTCTTGCGCACACTACCTGCAACCCTTCACAGTTTACAACCTCACTGCCTGCACTACTCGCAACCCTCTACGACCTTACTGCCTGAACTACCTGCAACGCTCCACAACCTTACTGCCTGCACTACCTGCAACCCTTCACAACCTTCTTGCGCACACTACCTGCAACCCTTCACAGTTCACAACCTCACTGCCTGCACTACTCGCAACCCTCTACGACTTTACTGCCTGCACTACCTGCAACGCTCTACAACCTTACTGCCTGCACTACCCGCAACCCTCTACAACCTTACTGCCTGCACTACCTGCAACCCTTCACAGTTCACAACCTTACTGCCTGCACTACCCGCAACCCTCTACAACCTTACTGCCTGCACTACCTTCCACTCTTTACAAACTTACTGCCAACACAACCTGTAACGCTCTACAATCTTCCTGCCTACACTATACCTGCAACCCTTCACAACCTTACTGCCTGCACTACTCGCAACCCTCTACAACCTTACTGCCTGCACTACCTGCAACCCTTCACAACCTTCTTGCGCACACTACCTGCAACCCTTCACAGTTCACATCTCACTGCCTGCACTACCCGCAACCCTCTACAACCTTACTGCCTGCACTACCTTCCACTCTTTACAAACTTACTGCCAACACCACCTGTAACGCTCTACAACCCTCCTGCGTACACTAAACGTGCAACCCTTCACAACCTCACTGCCTGCACTACTCGCAACCCTCTACGACATTACTGCCTGCACTACCTGCAACCCTTCACAACCTTCTTGCGCACACTACCTGTAACCCTTCACAGTTCACAACCTCACTGCCTGCACTACCCGCAACCCTCTACAACCTTACTGCCTGCACTACCTTCCACTCTTTACAAACTTACTGCCAACACCACCTGTAACGCTCTACAATCTTCCTGCCTACACTATACCTGCAACCCTTCACAACCTTACTGCCTGCACTACTCGCAACCCTCTGCGACCTTACTGCCTGTACGACCTGCAACGCTCTACAACCCTCCTGCGTACACTAAACGTGCAACCCTTCACAACCTCACTGCCTGCACTACCTGCAACACTACCTGTAATATAGTCGACCATCCTGACAGGGGTTTTTCGTAGTTTCCCTCTATCATTCAGGTTAATACTGGGATGGTTCCTTAATAACAGCCCACGACCTACTCCTTCTCACTATCCAAAAACACATAATAAATTAACCTTTCCCACCATCTCATATATCATTCACCGACGCCAATAGATCGTAGTTATCAGTAGAGTGGGTCGTTAAAACCAATGAAAAATATTTTTTTTAAAATGTATATATATATATATATATATATATATATATATATATATATATATATATATATATATATATATATATATATATATATATATATATATATATATATATATATATATATATATATATATATATATATATATATATATATATATATATATATATATATATATATATATATATATATATATATATATATATATATATATATATATATATATATATATATATATATATATATATATATATATATATATATATATATATATATATATATATATATATATATATATATATATATATATATATATATATATATATATATATATATATATATATATATATATATATATATATATATATATATATATATATATATATATATATATATATATATATATATATATATATATATATATATATATATATATATATATATATATATATATATATATATATATATATATATATATATATATATATATATATATATATATATATATATATATATATATATATATAGATATATAGATAGATAGATAGATAGATAGATAGATAGATAGATAGATAGATAGATAGATAGATAGATAGATAGATAGATAGATAGATAGATAGATAGATAGATAAATAGATAGATAGATAGATAGATAGATAGATAGATAGATAGATAGATAGATAGATAGATAGATAGATAGATAGATAGATAGATAGATAGATAGATAGATAGATAGATAGATAGATAGATAGATAGATAGATAGATAGATAGATAGATAGATAGATAGATAGATAGATAGATAGATAGATAGATAGATAGATAGATAGATAGATAGATAGATAGATAGATAGATAGATAGATAGATAGATAGATAGATAGATAGATAGATAGATAGATAGATAGATAGATAGATAGATAGATAGATAGATAGATAGATAGATAGATAGATAGATAGATAGATAGATAGATAGATAGATAGATAGATAGATAGATAGATAGATAGATAGATAGATAGATAGATAGATAGATAGATAGATAGATAGATAGATAGATAGATAGATAGATAGATAGATAGATAGATAGATAGATAGATAGATAGATAGATAGATAGATAGATAGATAGATAGATAGATAGATATCGATACATGCAAATGGAAAAGGGTTGTACGAATCTAGACAATAAGCTCGAAATATTGTTAGGTATTGTAGGCAGTCCGAAGGAGAGTTTTAGGAAATGTAGACAGATTGATTGAAAGGTTTTGTAGGTTATGTAGACTGTCAGGTTGAATGATTTGTAGGTAATGTAGACACTAGACAGCAAGATTGAATAGAGTTTGTTGGTTATGTAGTCAGTGTATGGGAGCAGGCAGTAAGGTTGATAGTATGCAATGGGAAGTGTCGTGATCGCGTGCAAAATGATAACTTGGTCGTTAGCACTGCTGCGAGTAAGGTATGGTGCGATGATAGCTGAGTGCATGCATGGGATGGAAGTGAATGCACTCACAATGCAACGCTTGATTTGTCAACCGTGTAGGCTGTTCAGTGTAGGCAATCAAGTGCCACTTTTGCCACAAAGAAAATAACTATATTATAGAACATCAATGAGATTTTAGGTTGATCCATGAGACTATGTGCGTGTATGCCATTTGTAAGGCAGTTGTAATGTCGGAAGATTCTACCGACAATGGTGTATGTACACTTGCGGTCACATCGAATGTTTTTTCCGAAATTTAGCTGTCAAATTAAATGACGTATTTTAGTGATATGTTTTTCATAGATTGTACGGGGAGTGCATATGTACAGCTTGAACAAAAAGTAAAAACCCTTCATCTTCATCTATACCTTGCTGAACCTGCACAGTCATCAACCTTTTGATAATGCATATGATTTAACAGGGGCTTTACTTCTGGTTCAAGCTCATCTCCATTGTGTCTGCTAGTTCTAGTGCATATGGAAGTATATTTTTCTCGGGAAACATCAAAAAATGACTTGGTCGACTTCTTTACCCGATCGCAGGTGTACAAATTGGACGATTTAGTTTGTAACGTCAAAATAAAATTTCATTTTTTTGCTATTGGCAAAACACATTTCAATCAGTGAATCTTGTTGGGTTACTTAGTAGTTTGTACTGAACAATTGAACAATGTAAAACTATACAAAAGTGGTATAACGTTGAAGGAAAGTTCGATGGGTCATTTCCAAAATGTTTCTGATTCGTGAAGCGTGCAATTGCTGCAAGTCTTTCTAACTATCAGTGTAGTGAACAGTCACAGTCATAGATTTAATTTGTTATTTGTTCCTGCATTTCTTGGCTAGATCACTCTCCATTCCATAGTGTTGTGTAGTGGTATCTTTGTTGGACACTGTTTCGTGATTTTCTCTTTCATCTCAATTTCAATATTTTTGTACCGTTTACTTCGACGGTCCCCCTCCCCAACCCTCCCGACTCAACATCCTCGCCTCTGAATTCGAATAGATCCAACAATGTGGAACTGTTTGGATGTTATGCGTACAAAGTGTGATTTTTTTCTCTCCAAATACTAATCGATTCCCTATTCTTCGAGCGACGAAGTTCACAAGTGTTTGCATCTTCGGGTGGAGGCCCATGGATGGATGTTTTTTCGAGTGAAACTTTCGATTATTTGATATTAATTTGATATAAGCTCGCTTCAAGAGATGCACAATATATTACATGTTCTGTCTCCGATTCTGGGATTCTCTATATTTCTTATTAGGTTTTATATTTCTTATCTCGGTGTACGTGTGTGGGTATAGATATCCAACAGGCGTGATTCCGTATCCGTCAAGATTGAATATAGAAGACTTGTACTGTGACAGATTCTTGAGATACTATAGCATTCATGCTTGTGTAGACATGGAAAGCAGGAGCAGACCAGACTCGACGCTTTGACGAGATGATCAGCAAACAAACAAACAAACAAATGAACTTCTAGTTCATTTGCATCAACCAGTCTCGAGAGTTCGATATCGCTAAAAAATAGACATGCAAAAATGAAGTTTTTTTCGTCTCTATGAAAAATTACCTTTTGGCCTCCAACCAATTCCCGATTAATAAATCATTCGCTTGTAGGGCCTATCTTGCGTAGTACGCGCCACTGGTACGCCACTGTTCAGATACATTGTGTGGGTGTGTGCGTGGGTGCGAGAATCAGACAAGGCTTTCGGTCTGCAGTATCTGTCGATCTATCTCCATGAATTTAGTCGATACTTTTGAAATATATGGTCGAAGTTTGCTCTGGTAGAGAGCGCCGATCGCACGTTATATATACTGGCCAAGTCAACAGCTTACCAAATTCGTTCACTTTCAAAACAATTCAAATAACACTAACAAATAAGGCATAGAGCATTAGTCTTCTACAAAGAACCAAGTGTGATATTTATTCATACAAATAATATCAGGTGGTTTATATTGGTATTATACAATCACATCCGTATATGGTATGACCATGCAACAATATTATTCATTATATATGTTTATAATAATGATTCCTTATAATATACCGGTAGTAAAGAGTTTAGAAATGCAATAGTTTGGGGCGGAATCAAATTCAATTCGATACTTCGCGCGACGTCTAATCAAACCTTTTTTAAAAAATACGGTAGTAATATTGTTATTGTATATTTTGAAACATTTATTTGTATTGGAACCGAGGCAGTTGAAAACGTAAGACAACATGTTGTATGCACTCATATGTAATGAACAACATATAGTTGAATCATAGCTTATAAATGGCACAGATTCTTTGAAATTATTATTTTCTGATCATTATTATTCTTTCGAGATTATCAGTCATCGGTAAGAAATAAAATTAGAAGAGGCATTTAGGAAAATTAGTTCATATAGATAACGTTCTATAACTGCAGATTTCGTCAAATCCTTGCATCATACGTTCTTTGAACTCTTCGTTCCGAATTATTTCAAAATAAAAAAATGTTTCAAACTTGCGTACGTCTCATTTCTCCATATAGATATGATGATTTATTTGTCAAGTTTTGCAACCCATTTCCTTGTATTTAGATACATATAGGCTTATGCACACAGTATTTAAACTTTATAATTAACTAGTTGAAATTTTTCACTCGCGTAGATACGTTAAATGCAAAAATATCTCCACACTCACAAGCCTGTCTGCCTGCCTCATTTAATTAGAGTTTACGTAATTAAAAAGTTTGTCGTATATTATAGACTAAAAGGCGTTATCTATCAAATTACAACTCGGCTGTTAATTAATTATTTCTTATCACTAGTTGTGATCACTATATAGATTATCTTCTACACCATTAACGCACACATCAACGTGATTCGTTAGTAGAAAATTGTCGTTGCTGTAGGAAGCCTATACGTGTATCCACGAGCGACGAAGCTGGCTTAAATCACCCTCGCGCTAGTGCATGGTGTGAGATAGGGAAGACGGTCGATCAGAACCTTCATATACATGTATCCATGAGAAGGAAAGCCGTCCACCGTAGCTCTCAGTCAACTAAGGCACCGCTTTAGATACTGAAATGATAGTTGGGCGTGGGTTCGAGTTCCACAGAAGGCAAGGGTTTTTGAACATGTCCTCACGCTCATCATCACTTCATAGTTTCATTATCAACAGCTCATTCGTACCCACACATAACCTAGCTGTTGATGGGTTCGTTGAGCAAAGAGATAGAAGCGTTAATCGCGCTTGGCTACAAGTATAGCGTGGATATAGTGTTGAGCTCCTGACATTTCTTGTATGTCTATAATAGGCAGGAGGGTTGTTTCGTTATTGGATTGATCAACTTTGATTCGTCAAAAGTAATCGAGTGAATTTATTCGAATCACTTTTGAACGATACGAATAGTCAATTTACACCCATGCCTGTTCTACTTTCAATTTTAAGTTGGATGAAGATATATTCAGGTTTGGTTAAAATATTTAGGTAGGTATGGGTTATTGTTAGTTTGGTTTGGAATAGGCTAATTTAGGTAGGGCACGGCAATAACAACAACAACAACAATGCCCGAATGGGCTGCACTCAATTCGCAGGTTTGGCTGCAAATAGTCCTTACGAATAACACATGAATAAAACACTGATCACACATCGCTATGAGTGTGTGTACACAGTAAACTTGCGGTCATATAAAATGGTTTAATCGAAAAACTAAATTTACATTTAAATAAAAGCCACGCAGATTTAATCGCTAATCATCTCACAGACTATGCATGAAGTGTGTGTGCACATTGCCTTCTAGTATTGGTACTAATTATCAGTATATTTTCTCCAGGAATCATTTTAATGTAGCTTCATCCACCACTTTGTGTGACCGCAACCTTACGCAGAGGTGTATGAAAATGACAAGAGTTTTTTTCTCGAAAATGGCGCAGAAACTTCGCAAAAACATAGACCAATATACTGTTTTTAAACTCGGTTGAAATTAGGCCTATATTTGTCTCAGAACAAAACATTTTCACAAAAGTTTGCCCATTGGAGGTGTTTTTTAGATTCAACTATTTTCATCATTTGCCCATGGTGTTTCCCGTTCTGCGAGTAATGTTTTAGACCTATATCGTACTATGGGGTCGTAAGCCTATACTTACATCACACGTGACGCCTTGGTTTCATTGTATGACAACTTTTGACAGGGGGGGGGGGGGCTGAGGAGGGGTAGGGAGTTGGACATTTACGATGTCACGTATTGTTCTAGATGAACAGCTATTTTCACAGGGTTTCCACCCACCTGGAAAATTTGGAGAAGTCAGTGTATTTTGCACATAAATTTAAAAAAAAATGGAAAATCGGAGCACATGGTTTCAATTACTCAATACAACAGTATTTATGTACCAGTGGTTTCTAATAAAGTTTTAGATTTCTTATATCCTGTCGTATCTCACAAACATATCGTAAAATAATCTGTCGCATCAGACCTAGAATCTAGCAATAATACATCTATAGAAAACTTGAAGAGACGGGGAATTTCAACCTCAGAAAAGAGTGAAACACTGTTTAATCATCTTATTAAATTATCCATTCAAAACTTATTTACAGTTTTTTTCCAAAGCTATGTAATAAATCATGATTGCACTGATTCACCGTGCTCTTCTCGATGTAGGCCTATATACACCTTCTTTGATAACAAATATTTTAAATCTATTGAGTTTTTAAATAACGACCCCTATTGTGACTTGCACTTACTCTATTGTGACTCGTACTTCGTGCACGGGGATTGAAGGCACATGCACGACGTGGAAATCCTAGCATAGCACGTTTGATAATTACACTAATTGGAGTAATTGCTTCTCTAGCCACATGCAGACCAGATTTAATTCCACTTGCTTGAACTAGCTCATTAAAATGAGTAGATATAGTAATTATTATTATAGGAAGTGTCAGCACAATCTTCAAGACATGCAATCTTTAGGTACGGTACTAGAATCTTCAGGTCTAGACTATAGATAGATGTTCATTAATTTTGAAATTAACCAGTAAAAAGTTTCCAATTGTATTCACTTTCATTGTAGGCCTATAGATGAAATTACTGAATGTACCACAAAAATTGAATTTGTAAATAGTCATGTATAGCCTATTTAGGTCTCAACATATAGCCTTCTCTTGGAATATTCATATTGGTAAACTTTGTAATAGATTGCGTTCTGGTGCATATCAAATTTATAGTCTTAAATACATTCTTCCTTTTTCTCTTCTTCGTACCGTTTATTTGGCCTTGGTTGAGTCTATAATATCTTACTGTTTACAAGCTTGGGGAAATGCATCTAATTCACATATAAAACAAATCCAATCGTTGCAAAATAAGATTATAAAATGTATGATCCCCTCTTCCATGGTAATTACATTGAATAACGATTTAGATAGAATGTATCAATATTGTAATGTTCTTCCTATCTCAGAACTATTCACGTATAAACTCATCTTTGAATATTATTCCAATGACCTTCATAAAATACCTAATGAAACATTTAGAAATACTAGACTTCAGATACATGAAAAATTCAAATAACCATCATTCAATAATAAACATGGCGTCAGGAGACTAGAATATTCAATTCCATATAATTTCAATCGTTTAGAACTACATTTTAAAAAATTAGAAAAATACAAAGATGTTGAACGAGAAATAAAAGTGAGGTTATTAGAAAATAAAAATAGGCATGATAACTGAGCTGGTGATAGGTGAATATTTAAATGGGCCTACCAAATTTACTAATTTATTAATATTCCATTATTTGAATGGGATTTAGGAATTTACATCCGGAAAATTACTCTCGGTGTCTAGATCATGATTATTAAAAATTGTGTTATATTGCTTTTTTCATTATCATAATGTTGTTGTGCCCCGCAGCTCAAATTGTTGAAATTAGAAGGGTGTCAATACCCAATTTTTCAATTTTTAATTGATCATTATGTACTATTTATAACATCAATATTATTATGACTTATCAGTTCAAAAAATATACTGTATTATGTGTCTTTTAGCCGAAATACTTATTTAATCAAAGTGTCTTCATACTGGTTTTATGTAATTATTGTTTTCTTTTGAAAAAAACTGTCTACTTTTTTCACCACTTGATGTAACTTGGTTGCTCAAAATTGATAGTAATCAAAGATACCTTACACTTCGTAAGTATAGAATGTAACAAATCACTCAATGTTTTTCCTTTTTTTCTTTCTACTTCAACTACCTTACTACTTTTAATGTTTGAGAAATACGTCCGAATTTGAATTGTACTTATAAATCACTATTTTAACCCACAGTTGAGCCTTTTATAAAGGGCTTTGTAGATGTTTTTCTGCTGCAATTGTGTTTTTCTTTCTGTATCAGTGTATGTGGCCAATAAAAAAAAACTATTGTTACGGTTTTACAAGTAGGCCTACTTTCCGTCATCCATTCCATACACAAAAATATTTACAGCATTATTGTTAGTATTGTCGTGAAAAACTTCTGAAAAAAACAACAAAAACTGAATGTTTCACATCAAATAACGTAGAATCGATAAATTTGTGTACATTTTTGTACACTTGACAGTAGGAAAGAAATGTAATTCGAGATTTAGCTACGTGACTTTCATTTAATATTGAACTTCATTTTTTTGAGTGCTGAGTGGTATTGAAATTGACACCGGTACGTAACTTATTTTCCATTTTCATTTTCCAATATCTCCGTGACTTGTCGCTTGTGTATGCCGCAGGTGATGTCGTCTCGTTGTCTATATTTATAGTGTTTTCGCGTAACACGCTGTAAGAAATAGATCCCCCAATACTTTGCCTCAGATTAGTCATCATAGCAAGTTCTTCAACATCAACATTCAACTCCAACATCGTCTGTCGTCACTCCCGGTTTCCATCCCCATGCATTGCATTTCATACTGTTCCCTACATCTTAATTCTGCGGTCTATAGATATTCAGAGTAAAAATAGTCGCACGTATATATAGTTTTTTTAAACGCATTCGGGGAATAAGTTATATTTAAAATCGGTAAATCAAAAGTTGTGATTCAAAAGACAGTATTTCCGGCCGATATTATATTATCACGTCTCTTTTGTACTTGCATTTCACTTGTTATTTGTTCGTCTCGTTTGAAGTTCGGAGGTCGGAAGCTTAACCATAGAGTAAGTATAGTAGCTCGATCAACGCTGAATTAGTCTCTGGCATTGCCCTGACTGAAAGGTGGAGGAGACACATTATGGCTCACCGTTTGGTTATTTTCTAGAAAGCCATCATCTTCCATGTGCCGTATTGCAGCATATGTGCACTTACATCTCAGTGACGTTGAGAAGATATGTACCAGCATATATAGGTTCTTTTTTGAAAACAGACAGATTGTGGAGTGAGACTTTAATATTATTCTGTCTCGTACTGTAACTATATTCATCTTCAAAATCATTGATTAGATACTAATTCAACTAGATAACTATACATAGTTGTCCATTGTATACATTGGACTGTATATAGTATAGAAACAATCGCCACTGACACCATTTTATCACATACATCATTTATTAACTACGAACACAAAACACTGTTATAGTTGTAGCCATTAGAGAAGAAGTTTGTCATCCAAATTTAAGTAATACACGCCTTTAATTAAATTATATTCTCGCTGCAACATTGAGGGTCCAAGTCCGTATAACGCTTTCGAAAGTTGCAGTTGGGTTTCTTATCGTAAACCTCGTTCTAATCAATCATGATAGCTTGAAAATACCACAGCTATACAAATTTAACAGTGATATTTGTGTTTATTATGTTGGTAGACGACCTTCTTCTTTCGTAGATCCAAGTATTTGACAAGTTATTTCGATTAGACGGATCTTTTTCCGTACACTGTAGACGAGCACTCTTGCTTAGGCCTAATTGTTATATACATGTGCGTTGTATGGAGTATGTCGAGTCATGCTTGTTGGAATTGATTTCAAATGTTCGACATGCACGAGAGTTAATAGAGAATAATGGGGAGAGAGTGTAGATATAGAGTAAAGATTTTTGTGAAGACGAAGCAATCTTCAAAATATTCCAAATGGATCGTATGTCTTCGTATATAATACACAAATGTATGTCCGTAATTGTTTTTGTTGAATCTATTGTTTTGAATTAAGTTGTGCTCAATTTATAATTTTATATTGTATTGAAAATAATGATAATTAATAAATACAAAAAATGGAAAAAATGGTATTACATTTTGATCAATGTAAGTGTGAAAGTGATTCTACCATCAAGTAATGCAATAGTGGCAATTAGAAATAAGCGCGAAGTGTCAACACCACCGTAAAACAGTTTAATTGCCCTTTCAGTCGTGTCACAATTGCTATCAATTGGCTCAGTTCGTTATCAATGCAAGTCCACGGGTAGATATTATATAAAATACATGAAGTCGTACTCTTAACACTACTGCATTGCTACAGAGAAGATTTCCTACCGCATACTTCCATTTTTACTTCCAATCTAAACCCATCCCCCCCCCCCTCCCCACCACCCCACCACGACACACACAAGACCTATCTATACACACGTATCTGTGGTCTGTATTACTTCGTATCTTCTATCAACTTCTCTAACCAAAGCAAGAGCGTCGCACATAAAAGCTCGCGACTCACCTTACTAATTCTCAAACGAGTCAAGATAGCGAGAGAAAAACCAGATTGATTCTGAAGGAATTGTTGACGATATCCATTTCCTCTGTCCTGTATATAAAGCGATAAACATTCTCAAGAACATGTTGATGCTACGTCAAAATGATGTCAAGGGTCAGGTTAAGGTAGGATTTGATAGCCATATGAGTCAAAAAGATCTTTGTACGTGAACATAATTTCGATGACCACATGCGCA
>OZ023327.1:47514885-47539885 GCA_964007535.1 Brachyptera risi | reverse complement strand
GTGTACAGCCCAAGTTCATCAGCCAACAGTTTGTAAAATTGTACAAATTGCAATAACTGTTCAGAAATAGCAGTGCTTTTACCGCAAAACCATTATTATGTCAGAATAGTTGTTGAGCATTTTTCGTTGTTTGGCTTATGTCATACCTTTCTCATCTCTGATAAAAACACTGTCTTTTCTATTCGGTAATTACCACTTTCGGGTCCTACATACGATTTTGGAAACATCATGCATCCATCAACCACTCGTTCAAACTGCTCCAAATAAAATAACAGTTGTTGGGGGAAACAATAACCTGACTGTTGGTGGTGTCGAGTCATCATTTGTTTATTACTATACACAGGTGTAGCGATTTTCTTATATAATGACACATCGTATATCACTCACTGGAATGATATAGTCGGTTGGATAATATTATTACTTACTATCTCCTTTATGTCGAGTTGGTATTGTAAATTATCAGACTTATTACTGCAGTTCGTCAGTTTCATCTCAAACCTTATTTAAACCTATATTTTGTAACGACCTTTCTCTTTCTTTCATTTAGTGCACTTCCATAATACAATTGGTTCTCATCATCATGTCATAATTTACTTTTACTTTTCTTAGCGAGCATCTTTCTCTGGTCTGCACACACACCCCCACAGACGCCATTATATAATTATATAACTCAAACCCCTTTTCGTTACCAGTTGTGCTCGATTGTTGCAGCTCTTCTTTGATCTGTACACTCCCATAAACTACATTAATATAATTGATATAAGTCGAACCCATTCGCCTTACCAGTTATTTCCCCATTTTTGCGGCTCATGGTAGTGTGAATAGCCACTGATTTATAGTCATCTCCTTCAACGAATACTCAGTACTGAGTACTTCTGAATACTTTCCGAAAGTTCTAGTATCATACGAGGTAATAATAACAGTTGAGTAACTCGACTTTATTGTATTAATGTATGCGCTTGAACAGTTTTAATAAATCTGTATGATTATATATCATCATTATTATCACCATCATCATCATCAACATCGTCATTATTATCATCATTAAAAGTGAAACTATTATTTCTTTTTCATTCTTTTCATTTGTCGTATTCTTATTATTAATTTATACATTTAGTGGAGATTCAAGTAAACCGTAGATGTACATGTCTGGAATTGAAAAATGAAAAAAACCTGAATATATATATATATATATATATATATATATATATATATATATATATATATATATATATATATATATATATATATATATATATATATATATATATATATATAACATATATATATATATATATATATATATATATATATATATATATATATATATATATATTTATATATATTTATATATATATATATATATATATTTATATATATATATATTACATATATATATATATATATATATATATATATATATATATATATATATATATATATATATATATCTATATATATATAAATATATATATACATATATATATATATATATATATATATATATATATAAATATATATATATATATATATATATATATATAAATATATATATATATATATATATATATATATATATAAATATATAAATATATATATATATATATATATATATATATATATATATATATATATATATATATATATGTGTATATATATATATGTATATATATATATATATATATATATATATATATATATATAAACAAATATATATATATATATATTTTATATATATATATATATATATATATATATATATATATTTAAATATATATATATTTTACCGCCGATCTTAGAGATGGCGATGAGAGACCAGTGGACTGTATTCGGATGCCGACTTGGCATTAATAATCAGGCGAGCATAATCCAAACTCGGATTATGCCTCACCCCAAAACGATACGTATTTGGTCTACGTCGACTTGACGTTGTTATTGACCAAATCAAAGAATAAATAGAAAGCGAAACAAAATAGATCAAACCTGAGTGGTGTCCCCGCACACCATTCGAATAAACAATAAACAAAAGCTTGAGAGAAAACAAAACACCCAACTTCGTAAATGATAAAGACCAAAACAAATGTGAAGAATTAGAAACAAGAAAGTATGGAAAGAGGTCCTATTAACGACTCAAGAAGAACGAAAAATAGAAAAGAAACAACTGCGTACATGCGAAATAATGTACAGTACGTCCGAACTCTAACAAAGTAGAGAAGGACGGGAGATGCTCACACAACAAGAGCTGGTCGAGAATATGACCGAATTCACCCACTTGACGAGCGACTAAAAGTACGTCCGACCTCAAGGAAATGTAGAAGATAACTGAACTGGATACTCGACGAGAGCCGTTTTGAGACGTCCGGTCTGGATCGAGTATGGGATAGAACTGAATACTCGACGAGAGCCGTTTCGAGACGTCCGGTCTGAATCGAGTATAGCAGAGAACTGAGCTGCGAGGCCTGACGGGTTCAGGCAACGCGAGAATGGCGAGCTGTGATTGGATGCAGCACATCGCGTGACAACCCACCAGCCAACCAGCAATGAGAAAGGAAGGTCGACTAGAAACACGGTTTGCAATGTATAAACAACATTCCATGACGTGAACGAATGATTTCATGTTCAAATGACAAACTAGGGAAAACGAGCTAGCTGGTCTCAAAAGACCGGCGTTAACATACCGCCCACCAAAATGAACATTTTAAAGCTGAGGTAAACGATACGGAAAATAAGGAACATGAAATTAGAACAGCAAACTGTTCGTAAGAAGCCTTGTAACTTCATAGGCAACGTGAGCAAAAAGATTTTCACCGAGTAATTGGATTGCTTCCCAATTGGATCGGAGAACAGCAAAGAAATCGCACATGATCCGAGCGATTCATTGAGGAGAAAACGCAACCATTTTATTCAATGGTCGCTGACTTTTCAAAAAAAAATGGAAAAAGAGAGAACAACAAGAAAGTTAACATGAAGAAATGATCAAAGCACCAATGCGTGCTTTGAACAGAAAGAATACACGAAGTAATATCAACTCGACTATTCGGAAGTCGGGAGTGACACCAGTTTATTCACCGGGCGCTTATAAGTACCGGTTGAGGTGCGAACAGAGACGACCCGAACGGTGCCGTCTAGCCCGGGGTGAGTCTCGACCACTCTGCCGATTGGCCAGGCCAAAGGATTGCTTGTGGCATCGTGGAAAAATACCACATCCCCGACAGCCAGGTTGGGACAGCCCCGAACCCATTTACGGCGTTGCATCTGCGTATTCAAGTACTCCGACGACCAACGCGTCCAAAAGGCCTGGTGCAGTTGGCGCAATCGTACCCAACGATCAGGATGCGAGTGGTTTCCTGGCACCGTTTGTTCAGGTGGAGCTAACAAAGCGGTGCCGATTAGAAAGTGTCCGGGAGTTAGAAAGTCGTAGCTTTCGGCAGGGTCAGATGAGAGGGCGCAGAGAGGTCGACTGTTGAGGACGGCCTCAATGCGGCAGAATAGGGTGGCGTACTCCTCAAAGGTGTGAGGTGTGTCCCCTATTAGACGGTAGAGCAGGGATTTCGCCGATTTTACACCGGCCTCCCAGAGTCCTCCAAAGTTGGGAGCTTGCGGAGGGTTGAAGTGCCAAGCTATTTCACGTTTAGAAAGATGGTCAAAGACGGAGGTTTCAGCTTGAGATAGAAAATCATAAACCTCGCGCAGATGTCGCGCAGCACCCACATAGTTTCTCCCACAATCGGAGTAAATGTGCGACGGGAGTCCTCGTCTGGAGAGAAACCGATCTAGGCAAGCCAAAAAGGCGTCCGTGGATAGCTCGGACACCGTTTCTAGGTGCGCCGCTTTTGTGGACATGCAAACGAAAATGCACAGATAACCCTTGGTGATGGGTGCCTTACGACGATTACTGGATTTGACCTGGAAAGGGCCAGCAAAATCAGTTCCAACATGGCAGAAAGCGCGAGAAGCTTGAACACGTGAAGGAGGCAAATCTGCCATTGGAGGCTGCATAGGCTTTGCGCGAAACTTGTGGCAAGTAATGCACTGGTGTATACGCTGTCGCAACAAACCGCGCAGAGAAACGATCCAGTAACGCTGCTGTATCAGCGCCTGTACCGTTCTCGGGCCGGAATGTAGCGATGTTCGGTGGAAGGCATCGCAAATGAGAGATGCGAGGTGAGCTTCTTTGGGGAGTAGGATTGGGTACCGAGCCTCTTCAGGAAGAGAAGAGTGACGCAATCTTCCGCCCACCTTGAGTAAGCCCGAGGGTTCGAGAAAAGGTTTCAGCGAAGCGATCCGGGATGAAACCTGTCCCTGTTTGGCAAGTTGGCTGATCTCGGTTGCATAAAAGTGGTTTTGAGTGACTCTTATGATCAGTTCAAGAGCGTCTTGCAACTCCACAGGTTTTAAAGAACCCGTAGGAGGGAGAATCTTGGATCGTTTCGCCAATAAGAGACGGGCAAATCGAACTACATACCCAAAGACCCGTTGTGCTTTGAGAAGTGTGGAAAACTTTCGAAAATTCACCAGGAGAGGATCTACTTTGACCGTTGTGGCCAAAGTGACCATGGAAGGCTTAATGTCTGGCAATTCAGACAATAAATCAGTGGAAGGCACAGAGATAGGCCACAGAGCATGGGGACTCCTGAGAAAAGAAGGACCCGAGAGGTACAACGGGTATTCCATGAGCTGAGAAGGCAGTATTCCACGAGAAGCGCAGTCAGCGGGATTTTCTTCGGAATCCACGTGTGCCCAATTGGTAGGAGTGGAGTTGTCGAGTATCTCCACTACTCGGTTGGCGACGAATGTCTTCAGTCGATGTGGAGGGGTGGCAAGCCACGCGAGCACAATAGTCGAATCAGTGTAGAGGGTTACTGACTCCACGACAAGAGTGCTGAGTGAGGGAAGAGTATCTTTCAGCACACGCGTTAGAAGCAAAGCAGCAGAGAGTTCAAGCTTAGGGATGGTCAAGGGTTTGACCGGGGAAACTTTACTCCTTGCTCGCAACAAACTAATATGCGAAGTTGCATGATTCGTTGTGTGAAGGTAAAGTATCGCAGCGTAGGCCTTCTCGGAGGCATCACAAAAGCCTACAAGTCGATGTATGCCTTGTGAAGCAGGAAATGCGCGTGGAACTCGGAAGTTCGAGAGAAGACAGATCTCGGCTACCGCGTCCAACCACCTTTGAGCAAGAAGCGGTGGTAAAACGTCGTCCCACTGCACCCGCGATAACCAAAGTTGCTGAAGAAAAATCTTCATCCAGCATACGAGCGGGGTGAGGAATCCCAAAGGATCAAAAATGCGCGCAATGTACGACAAGACCGTGCGCTTCGTTACCACGCCTTCGAATGGTAAGGTGTGGAATGAGAAATCATCCGATCGGGGATCCCAGAACAGACCAAGGATCTTGATGCCCTGATCGTCATCCGAAAACACGACTGGAGTCTCTAGATGATCCTCCGGAAGTGCACTCAATGCTTCTGGGAGGTTACTGGCCCACTTTCGGAGTTCGAAACCTCCACTAGCTAGAAGAGCCTGTAATTCCGATTGAAGAATGCGAGCTTGAGCGACGTCTGCTGCGCCAGACACGATGTCATCCACGTAGATGTGAGATATTAAAGCACGCGAAGCATTGGGGAAAGGAGCCCCTTCGTCGTGCACGAGCTGCTTCAGCACTCGTTGAGCAAGAAAAGCTGACGGTACGAGCCCATATGTGACCGTGTTGAGCTCATATTCTTTTACTGGAGAGTCTGCATTGGGTCGCCAAAATATGTGCTGATATTTGCGGTCAGATGGTTGGACCAGAATCTGACGATACATCTGACGAATGTCAGCACAAATTGCGATGGGATGAGAACGAAACCGGGTTAAAACGCCCGGGAGTTCGCTCTGAAGCTTGGGACCACTGAGTAACAGCTGATTCAAAGAGGCGCCTCTCTCATCTGGAGAAGAGGCGTTAAATACCACTCTCAGCTTCGTGCTGGAGCTGGTAATCTTGTGCACACAATGATGCGGAATCACGTAGTTCGAAGAGGTGCTTGCAAGTTGCATGTGGTTCGATTGAATATAGTCTTGCATGAATGCTTGATACGCAGCATCATGCTCAGGATTGCGTTTCAGTCGCCGCTCCAGACTCAAATAATTCTGGAGGGCGGCCTCACGATTATATCCGAGAGGAGAGGATGTGTTCTTGAAAGGGAGTGCTACCGAATAGCGTCCGGAAGGGTTCCGTGAGTGCGTAGAAAGAAAATGCTCCTCACAAGGTTCATCGTCCGGATCAACTTGAAGAGGACGTGAAACTTCTTCCGATTCCCAAAACAATCGAAGAGTACGATCCAATGGAGAACCAGTGCAAGCAAGCAGAGAGAGCGGAGGCTGGAACTCGGCATCCAAACACCGAATAGGACCCAAAACCACCCAGCCGAAGACCGTGTTTATGGCAGATGGACTGCCACTCATCACAATATCACCTGACTTTTCAAGAATATCAGGGTATAAATCGGCGCCGATCAAAAAGTCGATCTGATCGGGCACATGAAAGCGGTCGTCGGCAAGAGAGAGACAGCGATAACGTTCAAACACCTCAAGCGGAACGGTGGTGGTTGGAAGTTGACTCGCTATCGCAGGCATAACGTAAGCTTGTACGCTGAGAGAGGTTGCAGGGGTGAACCGGGAAGCGATGCTGCATTGAACAGTCCCGATTACCCGAGCACTAAGGTGACCAATACCAGAGAGTTCGGAATGACAAGGATTGATTTTCAATCCTAGCTTCTGAAGGAACGAGTGAGTGAGAACAGAGATTTGTGAACCACAGTCGATAACCGCACGGATAGGTTGCAGTTGACCGTGAGAGTCGCGGATCAAGGCGCGAACAGTGCCCAACAGAGCTGTGGGTAGCACTGGCTTGCTTGTCTTGACTTGACAAGCGAGAGTTTGAGGATGAGGCGAGGTGGTCTCCGGAGGAGAAGAGACTTCGGTTGCTGTTGTGCCACGAGTCAAGGGGTTGATTCGTGCAGTGTGTAACAGCGAATGATGTTTGTTACTTTGGCAAGTAACGCAAACACTCTTAGAGGTGCATTGCGGTCTGAGGTGAGCGCCCATGCAGTTGAAGCAGCGTTGCAGGCGACGTAACGTGTTGTATTTGTCGTCAACGGACTGTTGCCGAAATACGGAACACGAGTATAGAGTATGCTCCCCTTTGCAGACTGGACACGAAGATTGTTTCGTGGTCGAGCTTGCTGATTTGCTCTGCTCGCGAGATTTAAAGCTGACGGGCGGAGGATTCGCAACTAACAACGAATTGATTCGCTTTGTGGAAGGAGGAATAGCTTTTGAAGAGCTAGCTGCTTGTTTGTCGAGACCACACAATTCCATCGTCCTGGACTGCTCTTCAATGAATTTGATCAACGACGCGTAGCTAGGAGTGCTGTGCGAAGAATGTTTCTGTTCGAAAGCCTTGCGCGTTGATGTGTCGAGATTTGTCAGTGCTAACGTGAAAAGCAGAAAATCTGACAAATCTTCGATATTCAGAGCTTTCAACGCTTCAATCGAAGTTTTGTGAACTTTCAGAAATGATTGCAGCCCAGAATGTGAATTGGTTTTGAGAGGCGTAAATTCTAAAACCTGTTGAACTTACGTGGTGGCTAACAACCGAGGGTTATGATACCGACTGACAAGAGCATCCAATGCCACAGAATAATTGGCTTCCGTAATCGGAAACCCGGAGACGACAGACAAGGCGTTGTCTTTGAGGGTGGTCCTCAAATAGTGGAATTTCTGAACTTGATTCAGGTCGTTGTTCTCGTCGACGAGAGATTTAAATAGCGAATAGTATTCCGTCCATCGAGTAATATCACCAGAGAATGCCGGCAACGCAATTGTCGGCAATGAGATGGCTTGAAAACCATTTTGATTTGGCGGCGGAGGCGGAGTAGGCGTCGTCGCGGCAACGGCGGCGAGATACAGATCATGAGTCGCATACAGCATTTCCTCGAAGCTGGCTTCAATAGCGTCGACCGGCAAAGCATCGACGCCTTCGTCAAGCTGAGCGTTCAAAGCTATTACTTCGTTTTGAATGGCCTCAAAGTTGTCTTTCAAAACGGCAAGTTGGTCATAGCGAGGCTTGCACAACAAAGCTTTGGCACTATCAAGCGTTTTAAATGCGTCGTAAGAGCGTTGTAATGAAGCGAATATCCGCTCTCGCTTTGCCGTGAGCACTGCCTGTTGCTTTGCGATTTTAGACGCCATTGTAGCGAATGAATAAATTGCAAATGCAAAAACACGAAACTAAAACAAGGACCAAAAACTAATGATATGAAATATCACGGAGAAATACGGCCGAAATGCACAGAAAAAGAACAATGCAAAATAATTCAAGAACTGAATGTCTATCAAACAAGTTAAATCAAATTGTTGATAATAACTCGCAAACAAACAGAATAAATTATTGCGCCGTGGAAACCCAATTATGTGGAAGCCGATTCAGTGCGGAGGACAAAGAAGTCATCCATGCGATGCCTGATCGCGGGTGCTGCCACGAATGACTGTTGAATCCGGAGGTGGACTCCGCGTGGTGCAAAGAAAGGAATCCACAAATGGATTCCAACAAGTAAAAGCAATTGGAATCCGGAGATGGACTCCGCGTGGTGAAAAGAATGGAATTCACAAATGGATTCCAACAAGAGAACGAAATAAGAATCCGGAGATGGATTCCGCCTCACGAATGACGAGAAATTGGAACCAAAAATAATCTTTGGCTCACAGGGACCAAAATGTTACCGCCGATCTTAGAGATGGCGATGAGAGACCAGTGGACTGTATTCGGATGCCGACTTGGCATTAATAATCAGGCGAGCATAATCCAAACTCGGATTATGCCTCACCCCAAAACGATACGTATTTGGTCTACGTCGACTTGACGTTGTTATTGACCAAATCAAAGAATAAATAGAAAGCGAAACAAAATAGATCAAACCTGAGTGGTGTCCCCGCACACCATTCGAATAAACAATAAACAAAAGCTTGAGAGAAAACAAAACACCCAACTTCGTAAATGATAAAGACCAAAACAAATGTGAAGAATTAGAAACAAGAAAGTATGGAAAGAGGTCCTATTAACGACTCAAGAAGAACGAAAAATAGAAAAGAAACAACTGCGTACATGCGAAATAATGTACAGTACGTCCGAACTCTAACAAAGTAGAGAAGGACGGGAGATGCTCACACAACAAGAGCTGGTCGAGAATATGACCGAATTCACCCACTTGACGAGCGACTAAAAGTACGTCCGACCTCAAGGAAATGTAGAAGATAACTGAACTGGATACTCGACGAGAGCCGTTTTGAGACGTCCGGTCTGGATCGAGTATGGGATAGAACTGAATACTCGACGAGAGCCGTTTCGAGACGTCCGGTCTGAATCGAGTATAGCAGAGAACTGAGCTGCGAGGCCTGACGGGTTCAGGCAACGCGAGAATGGCGAGCTGTGATTGGATGCAGCACATCGCGTGACAACCCACCAGCCAACCAGCAATGAGAAAGGAAGGTCGACTAGAAACACGGTTTGCAATGTATAAACAACATTCCATGACGTGAACGAATGATTTCATGTTCAAATGACAAACTAGGGAAAACGAGCTAGCTGGTCTCAAAAGACCGGCGTTAACAATATATATATATATATACATATATTTATATATATATTTATATATATATATATATATATATATATATATATATATATATATATATATATATATATATATATATTCGGAAAATTATGGTCACCGACAGCGCAGTCCTGGTGTTGAAGTTCATTGGTTTTAAATAATTAAAATGAGGTGGTGAGATCGCATTTGTGGTGCCTCGTCAAAAAATCCTACCTTTCATTCTTAGCCTTAATTGGGGAACAATAATTTTGTATCCAGTTTCGATGTTATAAAAACATAAAAACAAATATATATATAGCCTATTTATATATATATATATATATATATATATATATATATATATATATATATATATATTATATACATATATATATATATATATATATATATATATATATATATATATATATATATATATATATATTCATATATATATATATATATATATATATATATTTATATATATATATATATATATATATATATATATATATTTATATATATATATATATATATATATATATATATATATATATATATATATATATATATATATATATATATATTATGAGTTTTCACGAATGTTCTCGCGGATTGGGTCAAATGTTATATCGTTTTCTCGGATTGACCGCGTTTGCTCCTCTGGGATAGAATTCTAGTCCCATTCAGGACCTTTTCTTCTTTTCCTTGACATTTCTTGACCGACCACTTCATGTGACCGCGAGTGTACATTGTCCGCTAGTTTTAGTCGTATAATATTTGTAAATTTTTTTCAGGATAGAGTTTAGTGTCACTTTATCGACCACTTTATCGCAAGGGTGCGTTTGTATATACAATGGCGAGATGGCAAACACTCATTTGGTTATCATATTGAACATTCTTGTCTTGAATGTAGCATCTGATCATTTTACTACTTCATCATCAACATCACTTCCACTTCCTTGGTTGTCCGTTAAGTTTTATTTGTGATTCCTATAGTTGTGTGGAAAGTGGTTGTCGAGCGTCTTGTGTAATTGCAGCTAGTAGGTTTGATGTAGTAATAATGTAATAATGTATTTATTCATCTATATTTGATTTCACAATGTGAAATATTTGACATGTCCAAGAGAAAATAATTCTAAATATAAAAATTCAAAAAAACAAAAGGTGAGGCACAGTCAATTCATATCTTCTCAGATAGTCAGATAATGTAATTCAAATTCAATCATATAGCACAGGTCTAGTGAGTATGAGTAACAATACAGTAATCTGCTAAGGGAATGAATAATTCATGTAAGGTCAGGTGAACTGTTCCAGCATTGTTCATTAACAGAGTAGCAGCAAGTTTGTCTATAGGCCCATAAAGACATTATTAAGAAGATTTTTTAAGATTTTGTAGAAGTCAACAGATCGTATGTAATTTAGAATCGGAGATTTGTTTTGTTGAAAATACGCGGGTACTCAATGCTTTTTGTAGGTAGAAATTATTTTCACTTCATATTTTTCTGTAGTCATATATAAAATCTCCGTCCCTACTAGAGTCAAGATCCAAGTTTAGTGAAGTCAAAGACTCTCATGTGTTCGCTCTGAATACACTGGTGAGTGACCACCAAATACTAGACGAGGACCACCTGGTTTTAGCATCAGTTACATCTTATTCCACATATTTTTCCTGCTTTACTTCGTCGAGTTCATCATGCTTCATTTAAAGCTTGTTCACTTGTTCGTCACTGGACATGGCACGGACATTATACACGAATCTGGGCTGAAAATGTTCCGTCTATACTCAGAGGGGCACAGTTCGACATTTTGGTGTACGACTGTTTCTTTTGTTTTTTTCCGGGAATAACGAATGATTTTTTTCTGATTCCACTGATTCTTTTGATTTCTTTTTGATTTCTTGTATTTCCTATTCCGTGTGACTTCAATGTAGGCCTAGGCCTACTTTTTTTTTTTCATCCCGCAAATCATTTCCTATGATTTTCTCAAATTTGTTCAATTCTTGACTGTTTTTTTTTATTGTGTGTGATTTTGTATTCCTTCTGCAGCTTTTTTATTCTACGTGATTATTTTTCATGCCACTCGATTTTTTTATTCCTTCGATTTTTTCATGCCATGTGATTTTTTCGAATCCGTATTTTTTCATTTTCTTTGTATTCCACTTGGTTCAACTCCTCGGTCTACTCTGAAGAATAGGGTGAAAAGTGACAACTGGTATTATGTATTCGGCTCTGGCGTCTAGAGAATCTAACCACACACAATCCTTTACTGACTTTTCACCTTCTACGCCAATCTACGGCAGTGCCTTAGAGTCACTGGCTCAAGCTGATATATTCTTGTAGAACCTTGAAGGTCCTGAGAGTATCGGATAAAGATAGACATCAACTTTCTATACGATTTCCAGAAGAGTAAATAATCTTGGATTTATTTCATGATATCTACCAAATGAAAAATGAATATTAAGGATCTTGAGGCATAGAAACTTGATGCTGTGTCAGTTCAGTCAGCATTAATATTTGTATTTGTAATTCATTAATTGTGTTAAAATAATACAATTCCAAATTGTGTTTCACACATTTCCGGTCTCAACCAAACGACTTGGGCATCATAGCTCACATCGTGCAGGCAACATATTGTTTTATGCAGACTTTATTGAGCTGGTAAAAAAAGTAAAAAATGTCTGTAAATTTGACTTTAAAATATTATTATTTTCATATTCTCAAGAAAAATCTGTGATACATAATTAATTGATGATAATCGTTTGCTTAACGATCTCACTGACAGCGAGGTTATTTTGGGGTACGAATGTGCTGATGATAGATGTACGAAGTCAATTATCACGTCCCCATCCAGTCTCCACTAAGGAATTGTTTATGCTTTAGTTGACAGGGAAAATGTTCACAAAACATGTATTTCGCTATACATTCATAATTTGATTACTACGTATGATATTTTATCGTTTATGGTATCGGTGTGTTCGTAAAACGACTGTCTTTGGACTGAACTAAAAATAAAGAGTTCAACCATATGCGCTTGGCATACAAGATCAGGGAAAGTCACGTTATTTTGGTTGTAAATTAAGGTAAAACAGAAACCAATTATTTGTATCGAAACAGTTATAGGTAGACCTATGCTGATGAAATTTAGTTTATCTGGTAGTGGAAAGTTATACCCAACCAATGTAACAATTGTCATCGTCATGCAACCACCAATGCTGGTTTTGTTGTATGTTATGGTTCAACGTATTTTCCAACTAGTTTTCCAACATTTTCTCGGATTTTTCATTTTTCATTTTATTGGGTTCAACGATGCACTGTACTGATAACTGAGATCCATTGGCGTTGGTGAATGATATATGAAATGATGGGATGATGAGATGAGAGGTTATTTCATTAGGTCTTTTTTGGGTGGTGGGAAGGACTCGGTCGTGGTCTATTGTTAAGGAACCATTCCAGTATTTAGCTGAACGATAGAGGGAAAACACGAAAAACCCCTGTCAGGACGGTCGACCATGGCGGGAATCTAACCCTGATCTCCTGAATGACAGTTCAATGTTATAACTACTCGACCACTTGTCGCAGTATTTTCTGGGGATTTTCAACTTTTTTTTTCATTTTAGATTTTCAATATGCTATTTCAACATTGATACATCAATGAATAACACAAAATTTGATACATTTTTGTGGGTGGGTTCCCCTAAGCTCCATCACTCATGGTGGACTCGAGCCATAGATCTCGAGTCCTATGCCATGACTTGGTCGATATGGTGATTCTTGGTCGATCTAGTCTATGATCGATAGGGTCTGCTTACTCTCGTGGCACGAAGTATCTAAATGAACGTCTATATTCATCATAAATATCACTTGACTCTTTTTGTTGAACATGGGACGAGTGTTACCAAGAACTAACTTGTACACACCTTGCAGATCACTGGTGATAGTGGTCCATGGTATAATAGCTTGTCACCCATGCTGTGACAGCTGACAGCTCTATAGGCTCATTGCAATGCTCGGCGATCTTTTAGACACGCAAAACAGCTATGTTATGTTACGGGTTTGGGTTGTGTGATGGGAATAAACGGGTGTTTTTGAAACGGTGAAACAAGAGACAATACATCAACATGCAACAAACGTTTACAAAAACCCAAACCTATACAGTTATATAACGCCTGCCTCACGTCAGATTTCAAGTAGTGGAGATCTGTCCGAGTCAACCGGACGGCATTCAGTCGAGTACATCTTTCTGAACGTTGTTACTACTGATTGAGCTCGAAGTAATGTGTGGCATTTTAACTTAAAGCAAGGTTCACTAACTAAAAAGCAAGGTTCCGAAGACTTCTTTTCACGTGCGGTCCGTCAAAATATCGGACGGCATCGTTGGTGTGTGTTCCCATGAAGGTTTTTTCACGTTACGTTACTTGAGGGATGCGATCTATCGGTAGAAACTAGAACTGGAACGGTAAAAATGATTCCATTTCAGACTAAAAATTCTACTTAAATGTACTAATATAATAAGTGTGGTATCAGTGGCTAGCTCACTTGACCGTCAATCAGTAGATCGGGGTTCGATTCCCGCCATGGTCGATCATCCTGACAAGAGTTTTTTGTGGGTTCCCTCTGTCGTTCAGATCAATACTG
Organism: Brachyptera risi; assembly: GCA_964007535.1. Lineage (NCBI taxonomy): Eukaryota > Metazoa > Arthropoda > Insecta > Plecoptera > Taeniopterygidae > Brachyptera > Brachyptera risi. Next base: position 47,525,613 of record OZ023327.1, on the reverse strand, counting down.
AGATGGTTCCTTAATAACAGGCTACAACCGACTCCTTCCCACTATCCAAAAGCATCTAATGAAATAACATTGCATCTCACCATCCCATCATCTCATATATCATTCACCGACGCCAATAGATCTTGGTCAATAGATCAGTGCGTCGCTTAACCCAATATAAATGAAAAAAGTAGTGATATAATGATATGAATAATTATCTTGTATGATGAAATGATCCAGTAAAAATAATTCAGATAATGAAAATGATTTATCATTGAACTAATATCGAGATAAAATAGAGGTGCGAACCACATTCAAATGGTGGTATTCGGACACGACTTTCGTAAAACGTCCCGTCCCGTCCCGTGCCGGCCGTCAAAAGTTGCTCCACTTGGACGGGAAAGAATCGTTCCATCTCACGATGTTTTCTCTTGCACGTGATTGGTTGAAAGTTGCCGTCGGCCGATATTTTGACGGACGGAACGTGAAAACATCATTATGGGAACCTAGCAAACGGATGCTTAATGGTTGTATTCGCTCCGTTCATGTAGCAAATCTGTGCTCGTACCACCCAACCGTCACAGTGGCAAATAAGTAGGGTACAGCCATAGAGTAATGAAGTTGGTACACCATAATAGGTAGAAGAAGCGAATCTTTGAAAAGCCATTCTTCTCCTTGACTCGTGTAGTATATATATATATGCTAATAGCATATTATCCCTTCCTCTCGTGTACCGGTATATACAATGATAAATGTATTTCACTTCCGCTCAGCCGCTTGTTGATAAAATGGCCATGTTCTTTGGAAAGTGCAAGTGAGTAGAAAACGTAAGGCTTGAGTAGCCCATAAGAAAGCCTATAAGGAAGCCTATACGGAAGCTATACAGGCTTGCCGGGCAACCAGGGTAGGAAGGCATTATGGGTTGGCTCAAGGTTGATTTATGAGGCTACGCACGCATCTGTAAATCCAAAGGGAATATATATTTACCGGGGCCGAGAAGTGTTGGGAACACTAGACGCGGTTTTCTTGCTGGTGTTTGGGGTGAAATGATCACATTATATAGGGGTCAAGTCGAACTCAGACACTGTGCCACTGTCAAATCATTTGGCACCTCATATATGACACAAATAGAATTATACACTCGCGGTCAGAGGGAAAACACGAAATACTCATCTGAAGATGGACGTTGGCGTGGATCGAACCGAGGTTTGACATGGCCCTCACTTCCCGGGCCACATGAAGCGACCGTGTTAGCAACTGAGCTGAATGTACAGGTTACTTACATGATAAAAGTTAGAAACTAAACCATTATTCAGGGCACAGGTCTTGATTCCCGCCTTGGCCGACCATCCTGACGGAGTTTTTTTTCGTGGTTTCCTTCTGTCATTTAGGTTGATACTGGGATGGTTCCTTAACAACAGGCCACGGCCGACTCCTTCCCAATATCCAAAAACACCTAATAAAATAACCTTTCATCTCATCATCCCATCATCTCATCCATCATTCACCGATGCCAATAGATCTTAGTCATCAGCACAGTGTGTCGTTAAGCTCAATATAGAGAGCAAAATAAGGAGGGAATAAACAAGCTTCAAAAATTACAAGATTATACCTTAAAAGTAATATCAGCCCACGTGTTTTCTAAAAACTCTTCTACACTCCTTACATTTATTTAGAAGTAACGTCGTTGGGTTTATTTGAAGTGAATCAGCCATCATGTATTTAATCATCAAAGATAATTAATTGTACATTTGAATTCCTACTTAGTGATTTTTTGAGATGAAAAGATTATGTGCGACTACTTTAGTATTATTCTGTCTGGTGTTTTATATTATGTTCTTCTTCTTATTTTTTTATTTTTGATATTATTACTATCATTATTATTACTATTATCACTGTCATGTGTTCTTCTGATTTTTTCTGTTCTTATGTGAATCGTGATTGTCGTTGAATGTTTGTTTCTGTTTTATTGTAATACTATGCTTTGACGTATCGAGGGACGAGTCAATTTGAATGTGGGTTAAGATTTCACGATAGGTTATTGGCATTGATTTGTTATTTTAAGGCCATATATTTACAGTTTACTCTATCAAAGTCCAATACCAAAATATTGGGCAATCTAATTGAAAATTCATAATATAGGCCTATATAAAAGTCATATTTCTGTACCTTATCCAGTTGCTCTTCTCGGCTGACTGCTGACCTTTTTGCTCTGTTTTCTGGGTGATCACAAAGTTATCAAGTTTATTCTAAAGACTGATAAATAATACATTTGGATTGCATGACTTTCCATATCTTCTGTACTTTATTTACGATAAACAAATACAATTCAGAACGTCTTGTAAATATACTGTTATCTATTTGAGACTAGTTTTAAGTGTGTAGAATATTTTTGAAAGTATATTATAGCTTCAAGTTCAAAGTGATGATGGATTTGGAATGATTTTGAAATTATTTCCATAAAAGTTGCGTATCTGTTCAACTACAATCAATTGTTGTGGACCAGTTTTGGAGGATTAACACAGAGTTTTAGATCTGCTGATAATTCCTTTCAGTGACGATTATGGTAATTTCAAGGAATTCAACGTATAACTTGCAAATACTTGAATATCGCGTCTCATACTTTGAAGAAAAACTTGATAGTTGATAGCCCGGAACAATTGATTGAAATTGAATCTAGTATTCAGGTTGGAACGGTATTTTTCATTATACCTCCCTCCGATCTTCTCTGAAATCAAATACGTGATTAAATCTTCGATATTTTCCAACAGAGTGAACTAGCGTTCATTTATTCCGAGCTGTATTTATTTCTTCTATGTGTGTGTGCGTGCGTGCGTGTGTGTGTGTGTGTGTGTATGTGTGTGTGTGCGTGTGCGCGCTCTTGACACACTCCTTTTATTTACATTGATCAAAAACGTAACAGCAGTTTAAGAGAATAAACCCACGTTTTTGCTTAAAAGAATGCGTGCACTCCATGAGTGGGCCTGGGATGTTGTATGCTAATTTTTACTAAAATCTCCATGACAAAATGGACAACTGATGTGTAAGATTTCCAGTCTTTTTTCAGTATGATTTTGAAAATGTCTTCTCGATTTTTTTCCGTTTGTATTCAGAAGAGAAGAGTTCCCATTTGCATTTCTATGTTCAAGATTTTACGTACGAAAGCCCATACGCCTAGTTTCCGTTATATTTAATTCATATTTCGAAGTTGGTATTGCCTCTATGTAGAATTTATACAATATGTATAAAATATATATCGTTATAAAGAACAGAATGTTGAAACGTCCATCATATTAGACGTTACAGATTCAAGTCGTAAACCATTTACCCTATATTATGCAAATCTTCAAAATCCTTGTTCAGGCTAGACCGCTAGAGCCTTCCACAGCATTAGGCGGATTTTAGCCTGCAATATTGGTGATTTAGGTGTGATCTGAAATCGACCACATCGAGAAGGTACCAACTGACCTTAATCTCAACTGTCCTAAGAAACGACTGTCCTAAAAATCATTTGTATCAGAAACCATCTGTCCCAAACTTCTACTTAACTTCTACTTCTTGAGCAACGTGTACAGAAGTTGAAAAGGGAGGTTTGGCTCATCCCTTTCAGAAATCTCATTTGACACAAACCTAGCTTATACCCACCTAACCTTAACCATCACTAAAAACCTATATAGAACATTTAATGATGGTATCAATTTGTAAAGGAGATAGGAGCCAAAACCCCTACATTTAGGCAATATTTCGCAACATTAATTCCATTTCCCTATATTTCGCAAAGTACACAGGTTGCTCAAGAAATATAACTAAGGGTCAACTGGATTTTATGACAGTTGATTTTCAGTACATTTGGTTTTTAGTACAGTCGGTCGATTTGTAGGTATGTAGAATTTTTGGACAGTCGATTTTTAGTAAAATTGACCAATTCCTGACCACATAGCTCAATACATGACTCAATAGCTATCAAGCTGTTGCAAGCTGTTGACCGTTCACCCGATAATAGTCTTGTGTATAAGATCGTTCGTTTAATGTATTGCTAATATTGACCAATTCCTCTCGAGATAATTCTGACTCACACAGGCACTTGCCGAGTAAACGTGTATCTTGAACATGTATCATGGTAACATGTGCGAGAAGTCAAGTTGCAACCAAATAGCACATATAGCACGAGCAATGTTCGCCAGCAGTTAGCAGAGCTGGACTTGGGAGTACCAGAAAAACGAGCGCAAAACGAGGAAATGCAGTGGAATTGAATCTTTTACCATAACGGTGGCTGCAGGTTGTGTTCAGTGTGGGTCCTACTCCTGCAGTATTTTTTTTTACCCTAGACTGTTATTAGTTATACAATATATTAACACGTGCTACAACTGCCCCTTTTCTCATTTATAAAGAATAAATATTTTGACGCGATATTAAAGTGTTGTTCTAAATCGCGAATACATACGGCCTATTAATATTCCTCCATAGAAATGCATTTTCGTTATTTTGCATGCCAATTGACGAGTATATAAAGGATAGGCGTGGCTTATCAGTCGGCCAGATAGATCTATACCTTTTGTAAACATTTAGAGATACCCTGATTGGATACCTGCATTTTACCACAGTTTAAACAGCCCACTTGATTGGATATTATGTTTTGTTATATCAAAGGGGCGGGGAAACAAAAGTCGTTAATTGATTCTAGGTCGTCCTGGAAATTTCTATTGGTACTACGTTTAGTCGTGAAAACTTCTATACCTCGAACTCAGCATAACAAAACGATCAACAGATACGCATTGTGGAAATAGTTTGTGTTCATATCTGTTTGATTGTGTTGTTTGAAGTATTTTTTGTGTGTGTCCAGTATTATATAGGGACTGAAGGGAGAAAATTGTGGTTCGTGTATGTGGTCGTTATGGTCTTTCAGTATCTTATGTTCACCGTCACTTGACAAACAAATGCCATTGTAAATAATGACTGTAGATGTAGGATAGGCCTATATGTGTACTAACATCGCACACAGAAGCTGCAGAATCCAGTGGTTAGCTGGAAGTGGTTCGACTGCCACAAATAGTGGTGGTATACACTGAAGTGTGGATATATGTTGTCCTCTCAATAACCGCTAAAGCTGAATACATTGGAAGCTCTAAATATGCACACCTTTAGTTATAGTCTTCTTTATTTCAACGAAATAGAATGGTCATTTCACAATCGTGTTAATTATATCGTTATTATCATCAACAGTGTTCAACAGACACCTAGCAGTGTATAGCTCTTCAAAACGAATTATTAGATATCAATAATAACTGATAACCTAAAGGAAGTGAAGAAGCGCATCGACTCTTTCAACTGAGGAAAGTGTATTGTTTTTGTTCACGTTGATATGTTTTGAGTGACATGAGTAATGACTAATGAGTAACGATCATACATTTTACCCACTTCAATTTTGTGCTTTTCAAAGTTCATTATGAAAAAGGATTTTGTTCCAAGATATATGACGATGCAGTTCGTGTAATCAGGAAGTCATGCTATATGATGTACTTGTGGTACGATACTGAGGGCTGGTTTTCTATTGGCGAGCAACTCACCTATACAACAACAACAAAAAAAAAGAGTGAGAGAGAGGGGGTACATTATTGAATTTGTTACAATTAGGGTCGATATATAATGATAATTCATAGACTGTTTTACTTAATAGCCAATTTAAGCAGTACATTTTCAATATGCATAATTTTACTTGATGACAGTGATTAAATGATTGAATGTGTAGGAAAGGTAAAAAGAAAAAAAAACGAAAGTTAAATAGCTAAAAACAGAGTTTAATAGAATAATGAGTATAGTCTGTCTCACCACTCTAGAGTAACTGTTGCTATCTCATCTATCAGCTTAAATGCCGAATAGGTATACATGTCAATCATAACTCCAACAGTAACAAAGGAACTCTTCTCACGTGCATTTTGAGGGCAAGTTTGTGACCAGGTAAGGGTTGTGGTGCAACGTTGCTACATCGCTTCAGAAATCTTATTGAAGACGATACTATGTATTGTAAAAGTGTTTTTTCAATATGATTTGAGTAAAATGCAACACTGTATGAGTTCGATGAAGTCTGTAGAGATGATTAACATTTTTATATACATACCTATTAGCCGGACAATAGATGAGCAAACTACAAAGATCTCCGACACTTACTCTAGTGATGAGACAGACTATACTCTTCTTTGACTGTGTGTCTGTCCTATATACGCATACATTTGAGAGATCACGTATAGGTCTCCAATAAAGTCACAAATTTTACAATATGAATAGGCCTACCATTTCAATAGGATGTTTGAAGTTTCACTAAATATTGTATCTTTAAATTCTCAATAAATTGGTTAACTTATATCAGAGATGAAAAATAATTTCCTATTTCTACCCTCTCACTATTTCTACCCTCTCACTCAGCCACTGTCACATCTTGTTCATGAATAACGCCACATAGGTAGAGTCCTATAATTTTGTTGTTGTATTAGTTTGTTATTTTGTGGCAAAATAAGGTGCTCGAGTTAATCAGGTAGCTGTCATATATATATAATTATTGTCTGTTCAATAATCCTACCAACAGCTAGCTTATATGTGGGTGCGAATGAGCATATATATATATATATATATATATATATATATATATATATATATATATATATATATATATATATATATATAAATATATATATATATATATATATATATATATATATATATATATATATATATATATATATATATATATATATATATATATATATATATATATATATATATATATATATATATATATATATATATATATATATATATATATATATATATAAATATATATATATATATATATGTATATATATATATATATATATATATATATATATATATATATATATATATAAATATATATATATATATATATATATATATATATATATATATATATATATATATATATAAATATATATATATATATATATATATATATATATATATATATATATATATTTATATATATATATATATATATATATATATATATATATATATATGCCGTACCGGCACATGTAGCTGAGTGGTTAACGCACTTGCTTCATGTGACCCGGGAGGCAGTGGGCATATCGGACTCGGTTCGATCCCCGCTACCGTCCATCTTTACAGGGGTTTTTCGTGGTTTCCCTCTGTAGTCTAGGCTAATGCCGGGATGGTTCCCACAATATAGGCCACGACCGATTCCTTCCCACTTTCCTTCCCAATATCTAAAAAACCTTCATCTCATCATCTCATTCATCATTCATCCGACGCCAATAGATCTTATTAATCATTACAGTGCGTCGTTAAAACCCAATATAATATATATATATATATATATATATATATATATATATATATATATATATATATATATATATATATATATATATATTACTATTGAAATCATGGGAGGGAGAATCTGTATGTTCGTAGCGTGCGTGCGTGCCTATACCTGCGTGCGTACGTGCGCTCTATGAAATGCCTGGTACGGCGGGGGCTTCGGGTGCTGTGAACGGGCGTCTTATTGTCGTCGGATAGGGGAAAACGAGGTGACGAAACCGCTGAGCGGAGTTTGCGGTTTCGCTGCGCGAGGGTTTCGGCTCGGGTTACTCCCCATTTACGCATTGAATCCCGTCGAAGGCAAGACAGTAAAGGGAATACACACACACATATATATATATATATATATATATATAATATATATATATATATATATATATATATATATATATATATATATAAATTTTGCAACCCAAATGATCCATTTCGCTAGAACCACACAATGTCGTTTAAATATATATTGAACGCTCGAATACTCTAACATTGGTAACTTATTACTACTTACAATAATTTACTTACTATTACACACCTCACCTTGGCCCCATCATCAATATATACTCAAAGCCACTAACGCGTTCACAATTATACACCATTTAGTTCTTACATGGCACGGGATATATATATATATATATATATATATATATATATATATATATATATATATATATATATATATATATATATATATATATATATATAGACATATACATACATCTATATATATATATATATATATATATATATATATATATATATATATATATATATATATATATTATATATATATATATATATATATATATATATATATATATATATATATATATATATATATATATATATATATATATATATATATATATATATATACGCTTCGAAATTATTATGCAGTAAGCATCATCCCACCTACCAATCAGTTATCAATCCTAGATTTCATGCTCTCTATGAATCGAAACCATCTGCCACCATACCAACTGGAATTCGTTTGAATCATATTTTGGTCGAAGAATCATTTGTATACCCTAGAGTCTATCAAATCCAATTCAGTGATACCGCCCCTTGGTTGGCTCCACGTCCGGAGTGCTTGATGAACTTGTCATCAAGTACGAAGGCAAGCACGAGTGCAGAAGAGTATAAGCAAAAATACCTAGAGCTCTGCACACACTACCCCGGACATATTAGATACTACACGGACGGATCGAAACTGAACGGCAAAGTTGGCTGCGCATTCGTCAGCGAATCCTCCACTGTTAGTTTTAGATTAGGTTCGATGAGTAGCGTTTATACAGCCGAGTTGTTTGCAATTGTCATCTCTCTACAGCACATTCAACAACGATCTGAGAAGTGCTTCCTGATCTGTTCCGATTCTTTGAGTGCACTCCAAGCCCTTACTCAGATCTTTCCAACTCACCATCTGGTCCAGAAAGTGCAGACACTCCTGACCGCCCTTGCCTCGCAGGATGTCAGTGTAGTGTTCTGCTGGGTACCTGGACACGTGGGGATTGGTGGTAATGAGTTGGCGGACACAGCTGCCAAAGAAGCGACGGAGAAAGAAGATATTGATAACCCGAGAGTACCTTTCAATGATTTCAAGGCGTATTTCAAACTACTTTTCAAATCTCGTTTCCAAAAAGAGTGGGACAGGGAGACCAATAACAAGCTGAAAGAAATAAAGCCTACTGTTAGTGCTTGGGAATCTTCAATCCGAGGTTCACGGAGGGAGGAAGTGGTTCTCACTCGTCTGCGAGTGGGACACACACTTTTAACTCATTCCTATCTTTTCACCCCCGAAAAAATCGTCCCCAGATGTGAGATTTGTAACGAGATTTTAACTGTTCGACACATATTACTCGAGTGTCAGAAATATACTGCTCTGAGGAGACAGCTTCGTATGGAAGACACAATGCCAAAGATTTTAGGGAATAATTCAAAATCGATAGATACCATATTCAGCTTTCTAAGATTATCGAACCTATTGGATCTCATTTGACATGCTCGTGGATCTGCATCGTTGTTTGCGTGAGACGATGAAGTCGTCGTGTTACCAGTATCATTTTTCAAACTGCCCCAATTAGGACATATACATGTCTGATCAAGATGACGTTGTTTGTGCAATTATCTTCTTCCAGTATACTACTTTTTGACATTTGATACTTATTCTTGATGTCGATCTCTTGGGATAGACATCAGGAATATTTTAAACCTAACCATATTTCAACATATATTCATTATGGTTTGTCGTTCCTCCACTCTTATTTGAGTGCGAGTTTGAACTGGGAACAAGTAGTAAAACGTTCTCATCCTAGTCCCATGGGTGTGACCCTTTACAGCACACACATGTTCGGTTTTAACAAATTAGTGTATAACGTCTTTAGACACTTTAGACATAGTTTAGTCTTAGTTTAATATATATTGAGGTTCTCTCATCTAAATTTCACTTCCACATTTATATCATCTAAATTTCACTTCCACATTTATATCACACTTTTCACCTTTTGTTGCAACTTATTTTGACAGGCGCTAAATGACCTCGCTGTCGATGCGCCTCAAAACCCTAATATTCATTCATTCATTATATATATATATATATATATATATATATATATATATGCATACATATATATATATATATATATATATATATATATATATATATATATATATATATAAATATATATTTATATATATATATATATATATATATATATATATATATATATATATATATATATATATATATATACATAGTTATTTTCTCAATACCACAAGATATATCATCATCTCAAGCGGTATCAATATCGAAAGATATCTCTAGATATCACAATATCTCAATATATTTACAATGTTAATAAAGTAATTGGTATTCAAGTAAAAGTCATGACTGTAAGTTGTAAGGTCGAGTCGTGAGCTAGAAATACCGTGTGAGGAGCACCCTACGTCGGCTGACCAGAGCAATAGCAGTGATTATGCTTTGAATCATCGGTTGGTCCATATTGACCGAGAGCAGCTAGAGGCCATTTTCTAAAGAAAGCATCCATACCAATAATTATATGTGTAGTGAATCTCATACTACCGTACTCTACTATTGACTTATAACCCTACGTTCAAGACATGTGGTCAGATCTACTACACATTCATACAATGTGTACAAGTTCGAATAATTCTAAATTGTATTCGGTTATTAATACAAATCACACTCTCCTGTTACAACTTTCGAATTCCTATGAAAAGTACGTACAATCATTCACACGCCCTAATTGCCGTTGATGCCACTTATCAGATCCCAGTATGTCGTGTGAGACGGCGACTTTGAGTTTCAGCATAAGCTCAATTTTGAAATCTATTCAAATGAGTAATGTATTATTCCATTTACTT
>OZ023327.1:47452385-47507385 GCA_964007535.1 Brachyptera risi | reverse complement strand
ATAAGGATTCTCAATTTATTCAAAAGAAGCAAGTTTCAATTCCCTATTTCTTATACTTATTCCTCCATATTATTAATTGTAGTACGTGTTCTACTTATAAAAAAAGTTCGTAAAATATTATCCCATCAGAAATCCAGTTTCAATTGCCTATTTCTTATACTTATTTCTCCTCCTCCACATGTTTCGTAAAATTGTAGTACACATCAGCTTGGGTAAAATGGGTAAAACAGTGGGAAATATGAGTTGGAATACAGAATACAAGACGATGCGAGAGAACGTGGTGGGGGATGGAGGGGTAGCAATTCTGTACGCGTTGTGAGAATAAAAAGGTAATCAGGTAGTGGAGGTGTTATATAAGAATAAGCGTTATAACTCAACCGTGTATGTATAGGCACTGCTTAACAAACTAAAGTCGCGTCGGACAGAGCATAATATTTTGCATACATCATTCATCTATGATACGCTCTCTCATACGCAATCGTACCCCGAATAACCTAAGTGGTTGAGCGGTCGCTCAGCAAACAATCAGTCGACTAGCGCTTATTTATATTTCTCATCAACATGCAAAACTTGGCACAAAGTCATTGCACCTCTATGAATGGTAAGGACGACAGGGTAGGATGTTTCGGACGGGCACCACTTATGCGATCTTATCACCTTATAATTAGTGTTTATAAAACAAACATTCCTTCTAGTTCACGTAGTAGTGAAACACCATAATGTTCAGTATACTGCGATTTGTATCCCAATGATTCCAGCAGTCATATGATGACATAGAGATCATATAAATGTGTAGTCACAATGACGTAGTTATTAAAACCTCACTGAAGCATTCAACTACGGGTTATTGCTTGGGACAGGATGATTTTTCAAAAATAAATAGAAACAATTCAAATATTGGTTGCTAAAAAATCATCTTGTATACCATAATACGTGATCAAAAGCCTTAATTTTTGTGACGTCTCGTTGCCATCAGTTTTACCATATACTAATACGTTGTCGGAATATTACCACCCGTTTCCAACATTGAGTTCTGCTAATAATCAGTATTAACCTAATTCTTTCGGGTTAACGTGATTAATAGCCCAATTTAATCTTATTTATTAGACAGAGTAGGTATGCCCTACCAACACGCCCGAAGCGTAGAAAAGCCACAGGTTAACCGTTAATATATATAGGCTTACTGCAAATAAAGTTCGGTTTAGCCGGTATACCAGCATGCCACTATACGATGTCTTCCATCTATTCATATTGGTCTTAGAATGCACTATAATGATAATCTATGTCTATTGACGTCGGTGAATGAGATGATTGGAAGATGAGACAATGTCAATACGTTATTTTGGACATTTAGCCCATTTAGCTCGATTATCTGTGCTACTAACAAGGAACTATCCCAGTATATTCACTCGAACGAGAGAAAACCTGTCAGGATGTTCGAATGCACGGGAATCGAGCCCCGGTCTTCTGAAGGACGATTCAGCGGTAAGTCACCCGTCCAAGTATTGGGATAATAACACGATACGTCACTCGGTAGATCGGGGTTCGATTCCCGCGATGGTCGACTATCCTGACGATCTCGTGGTTTCCCTCTGTCGTTAAGTTAATCCTAGGATATGGTCCCCAACAACATGCCACTACCGTTACCTTCCCACTATACATAACACCTATCAATAGAATAATAGTTCATCTCATATTCCCATCACATCATTCACCGACGCCAATGGATTGTATTCGTCAATACGGTCCGTCGTTAAACCCAATATGAAAAAAAAATTACGTCTATCTGATGTGGTTAGATGCTGACAGGTGATTGTTGATTGTGGTTACGCCATCATTTGTGACAAGACACCACAAACAGTCAACTTCTTCTTATATCGCCAGGAAAGATATTAATAGACAATCGTGGTGGCATCACGCGTTGAAATATCCACTATTGAATTACAAATAAAATACATATATATTGAAGTTTCACAATCGTTCGTTATGATTTAATTAGATGAGCGATAGCGAAGACCTCCCACCAGCACATACATGCAGCTCAGTTGCCAAGGCGCTCGCTTCATGTGATGCAGGAGGTGAGAGGGATTTCGGACCTGATTCGGTCCCCGCCATCGTCCATCTTTATAGGTTTTTTATCGTGGTTTCTCTTCGTAGTCTAGGCCTATGCCGGGATGGTTCCTATATAATATAGGTTACGACCGCTTCCTTTCCACAATCCTCCCCATTACCTTACGAAATCCTCATCTCACCATCCCATCATCTCATTGATCATTCATCCGACGCCAATAAATCTTAGTTAGTGCATCGTTAAACCCAACATAATTTTTTAAAATTTCATTTTAAATGAATTTAACTGTAGTTGATATCAAGACAATATTCGAACTCGATACAAGAACGTTTTACTTTCATTTTGATGCATTTTTGAGTGAAATAGCATATACCAAGTGAAACCACAGGTGAAACGTAGAATGAACATGCAACAAAACGAAAGAATAAAATATTTGTTGTATTGCTTGACTATTGATTTGATATAATGTGTATTCAAATTGGTTAAAAACGTAGAAAACAACTAATTTGAATTGTTGCTAATAATTATCTTCGCTTGCAAAATCTGCCTAAAATCCGACGAATAAGATTATCGTTAAAAGATAGATGCTATTATTCACGGAGATTCACGGAGGGCTGGATTTAGCATGAGGGGTTTGTTTACTCTCTTCAACCGTATTTCAAGACAGGAAATATTACCCATCTTGGTGAAACCAACCCGTCTTAAATAATAGCATGTATTGTTAAAGGAGGGCTGACTTTGTTGAGATGATTCAAGTGTTCAAGTCTAAATATATGGTTGAATAATAGAGTATATAGATTTTAGTCTTGCATACCCTTGGATGGATTATGTATATTATTGTAGTACTTTTAACTACTATCCCTAATATCTGTACCTGGAATTTCGGGTTGAGTCTCACACTGCCTATTCTTATACTGCCTACGCTATACCTGTATACCTTTTTTGTCTGACACTGCCTACGATGTCGTTTCCCCAACTTCCCCCACTCTGCATCCCAGTTGGTCATATTTTGTCTTGTACTCCATACGCTACCTACTGACCCCCTATAATGGGAATAAAATTCCCACTATTGGTGGTAAATTTGAAATTTGAAATACTTGAATATCTCACTTCTTCAAAATTACGTCGTTTTCTCAATGAGAAGAAAATAAGACAGTGATAACCTAATTCTACCCAATTGTATTGTAATGACCTTTCCTTTTATTATTTATTTCTTTTCATATTGGGTTGAACGACGCACTGTAGGGCCTACTGATGACTACGATCTATTGGCGTCAGTAAATGATATATGAGATGAGATGATGAGATGAAAGGTCATTTTATCAGGTGTTAATTTGTATAATAGGAAGGAGTCGGTCGTGGCCGTGTACCATCTCAGTATTGACCTGAACGACAGAGGGAAACTACGAAAAACCCCTGTCAGGATGGTCCACCATGGCAGGAATCGAACCCCAGTCTCCTGAATAACGGTTCAGTGTATTAACCACTCGGCCACTCGTCTCAGTTGACGTTTTCTGTATCTTATGATTAATCAAGACTTGATGAGTATATTGTTTTTGTTTTTTTCAATAACATCGAAACTTGATACAAAATCATTGTTCCCCAATTAAGGCTATGGATGAAAGATAGGATCGTTTGGACGGGGCACCACAAGGGCGATCTTACCACCCCATTTTGATTATTTATTCGTATTATTATTATTATTTGTATTAGTATTCTTATTAGGCTATCACTGTCTTATTTCCCTCTCATTGAGAAAACGACGTAATTTTAAAGAAGTGAGATATTCAAGTATTTCAAATTTCAAATTTACCACCAATAGCGAGAATTTATTCCCATTATAGGGGGTCGGTAGGTAGCGTATGGAGTACAAGACAAAATATGACCAACTGGGATGCAGAGTGGGGGAAGTCGGGGAAACGACATCGTAGGCAGTGTGAGACAAAAAAGGTATACAGGGGACAGTATACGAATAGACAGTGTGAGAATACACCGGAATTTCGTACATCTCCCATTGTCATAGACGTAGACTCAACTGACGACGAAACTGCGTATCATAACGAATCAATTGATTCGTTTGAAAAATGACTGTATACAATACAGATTACCTATAAATCCTATCTCTGGAAAGTTTCAGCTTGTTTAGAACATGTTTTTGTAGTTTTTCCCGCTGGGTAAATCTCATACGGCTTGGTTATCTATTAATGAATGTTTTTATGATAAAAGTTTGCTACCAATTTTGCTCGAAAACAATTGCCATGTGTTCTGGTTTAGGATTGATAATGGGGAATGAAATGTTCAAATTGATCCTGTTTTGTCCACATCGAGAGCTATAACGTACAAACGGACTCTGGTTTTTCAACGCGAGAACCTGAAATTTGCTTGCTGTTGTAGGCCTAACTGAACCGATTTAAATGAAATTTACATTAAAATCGAGCCACCCTCGGTAGCTCGGTCAGCTGAGGCACCGCTTCAGAAACTGAAGTCACCGTTGGGCGTGGGTTCGAATCCCGCATAAGGCATGGGTTTTTGTAAATGTCCTCTCACTTATCATCACTTCATACATTCATAATCATCAGCTCATCCCGGTCATCCGTACCCCCGTATAACCTAGCTGTTGGTGGGGTCGTTAAGCAAGTAATAATCAATCATTAAAATCGACTGTTGTTTCCAAGTATATGCTAACAATATTTCAATGTTGGTCATTATCTTATTTATTTTCTTCATCAGATTATTCAGGCCTAGATCTGCAATGTGCATTTCCACACTACCTCGTACACTATTAGTAGGAGCTCGTAAATGGAGTAGATTACTGTAAGTATCTAAGTACATGCAAGTGTATATTAAAAATATAACGAACCGCTTTGCCCTTCAAGCACGAAAAAACTTTTAAAACCCACCCTAAATAGATCTTTGAATACACTCTTCATGCACACTTTGTTTTAGACTCGAGAGTATAAAACAACGTCCATTCATCGTTTAATTTCTACCTCTGTATGTTCTCATGTCTATAGCAATTCATTTCTTCTCATTTAAGAATCAAGTTTTTCTGTTTACAACTTCATTCTTCAATCCAGTCTCGCACGGATTTCAAACAATATTGGAGATAATGTTATATGTATAAATCCCACTATAATTTCTATATAGTCATCATGTCTTAATATTTACCAACATTAAGTGTATTTCTATTCATTTAGGCCCTACTCAGTTTATGCACAGTCTTTGAGCGATAATGAAATAATGATGTCAGCATGAATAAAAT
This sequence comes from Brachyptera risi, assembly GCA_964007535.1. Classification (NCBI taxonomy): domain Eukaryota; kingdom Metazoa; phylum Arthropoda; class Insecta; order Plecoptera; family Taeniopterygidae; genus Brachyptera; species Brachyptera risi. Next base: position 47,502,052 of record OZ023327.1, on the reverse strand, counting down.
GACAAATGAAAGACTTTATCCTGCATTGCAATTTAATACTTCTTTGTTTTCACGTTTTAATATCATTCTTAGGGCCGTATCAAGGCCTAGGCCCACGAGGCCCGGGCCTATAGGGCGGAAAATTCTCAAGGTGCAGTGAATTTTCAAGGGGCGTCAGCCCCTTGAAAATCAAATAATACGTAAGCCTACATATATTTAATCGTAAATTTTCACATATTATACATTCACGTTTTGAGATTAATTAACATTAATTGGAAACAATGTTCTGTACTGCTGCAGGTTTTTGTTATAGTATAAGCCTACAATACAGTCAGTAATATTTGTGTCTTGCTGTTTGGGCGGTTTGGCCGTTTCGGTATAGTGTACTTCTTTAATTATACATTTTGTTTAAAAGCATCAGATGCTATTTTTGCGGTGCCAGTGCCTACATTAAATAACAGTGTTCCAGAAAATGTAACTTGAATAACGAATCATTCACTATAGTTCATCAGGTCAAGTCAGAAGTTGCTAACAGCGACCCAGTTCGAATCCAGTCGGTAGTAAAAGGCTGTATCCCGTCCATGTGATGGCGTAAGTGGAGGCCTGATCAGTGTTGATTTCAGGCTTTTCTCTTGGTGGGGGGGGGGGGGGGAGGCGTGAAATAGGCGATGGCACATATATTAGAAAGTGGAGGCACCACGGGCTGATTCAGGTTGATTTATGGGGGGGGGTTCAGTTTTGAAAAGAAAATGCCATATGAGAACAGTTGTGCAACGGCCTATTATCGCGAGCCGGCGACTCACGGGGGGGGGGGGGGCTCTTACTGGCCCCGCAGGGAATTTTTTGAAATTTCACCCAATATATATACGATTTACCGTGTTTGAGATAAGGTATGGATGCCGAAATCACTTTACTTGAAAAATTAAAAATAGTGCTAGAGCCAATATTTGTAGCTGCAAGGTCGTTTCGTGTCATTTTAATGCCCCAGACAAGTACTTAATTGTGCGTCCCAAAAACTGAGTGTGCATATTGAAGGTGAATGCAAGAAGGGAGGACCCATGCCCCGCATTGACATTTTTGAAAATTTCCTTTTTCAATAAGATTCTACAGGTTTCAGTAACTACACGAAATTTCTGGAATACATGGATTCTTCACTGTGATAACAAGACTGATTTTGCCAAATGACTGTTCCAAGCAAATAAAACGCTGAATTAATTTAACATTCAATAACAATGATATTTGAATAAGAACATTTACTCCATCCAGTGATGTAAATAGAATGAAATTTAATTCATACTTTGAGGAATACGATTACTGATAGAAAGTCACAAATGAGTGCCGAAAGCGCCCCTTAGATTCGGCCACCGGGCAGCCGCCCTCTTCGCCCACCTCTAGAAACGACCCTCGTCGTTATTATCATCGTTATTTACAAAAATAGTAATATACATCACAAACTGAAAGAAGCACGGTTTAGTGTTGTTTGTTGATTATTGCCAACTGAACTACAAAGGATCTGAATCTGATGAGGATGAGGATCTGAAGGATCTGAAAGTGATCTGACATTTCGTAATACGTATAAGTGAAATTCATTTTCAATGCAATTATATAAAATATGAAATCGTGACAAAAATACACAGACTTTATATAATATTCATTTCTTTCCTTTTCTCTTCAAATTTTTCATTTTTGTCGCTACTAATTCATGGAGGCGGGGGAGGCGATCGCCCCTATCACCACCCTTGTATCCGCCCCTGGGAGGCACCTGACGGAGTGCTTTTTCAATTAGATAAACATGTTGAAGTTAATATTGGAAGTCACTAGAGCAACAACTAAAATAATAATACATTCAATCAGGTACCACACAGCACTTGAGTATGCTTCCATAATTAGGCTACAGTAACCAAATTCGTCGCTGTTCGAACAAAGATCTTGAAAGTATTTCTCTGAACATATGAAAAATTACAAAAATATATATTTTTTCATATATAAATTGACTCTATTAGTAGAGAGTATACTTGATTCAAATTAGGGTATGAAGCATTGAATACCATGGGGGGGGGGCTCAGACGTGTCCCGGAGGGGGCTCAGCCCCCCCCCCCCCCCCGGGACATGCCTGAAATCATCACTGGGCCTGATCTTGAATAAAGTAACCGAATTTTGCAATTGTGATTTCCAAGTGTTAGTGACGATCATGCGGAATGGATAGTCAATGATAGTGGAGCATTTTTCAACCAAAGGTATAAATCAAAATTTGAATTCCGATTTTTCAAAATTTGTGAAGCAATATCCTGACCGTAACGATATGTGAACTGCCTAAAACGTACAGCGGTAATCTCGCCATCTAAATCCTAAATCATAAAAGTGCTTTTTGGACACTGTTCGGTGGTTGCTTGTTATAGTGTCGGTAAGTTTCAACAAATTCAATATTATTATTTGAATGTATTAATTAGTAACGATCAAGGTTTATAAAATTATCCTTCTCATTGATAGGTCATAGTACGTGATAGCCCAACACAATAATTGTAAATATGCTTCTGAATAAATACCTAGTGCTCGTCATATTTCTATTATGGTGCACTTTACTGAAAGAATTACGATAAATTAGGGGTGAAGGGGGAGGGGTGCCAAAAAATAACGGGCCTAGGGGCGAAACGTCTCAATGCGGCCCTGACCATTCTGTGTACATCCAGTATTTCAATGATATAATAATGATAGTATAATAACAATGATAGTACTATTATTATTAATAATTATTATAGTAAATTGAAAAATCGTGAACCCAAACAGCAGCTGTGACGAATGTCTTAGGCTCAATCACAATGCAACACGACACCAACATTAACATTTAACATTAACGCCTAACGTACGAATAACGAGAACATGAAATCCAAACTATCTGTTTCTTTCGCTTTAGTGTTGGTGTTATACGCGTTAGTATTGGCGTTTCATTGTGAATGGGCCTCAATTAATGTACATTTCTAAAAGCTGGCGAGAACGTACCACGATGTTGTGGATTTCTCTCTTTCTATAGGCTACCAGGCGGATTATTGGTCAAGCTTATGACCTTTCGATCTTTCAGCAAAATGGAAGTACACCTTTCTAAACCATGCGTTGACCAGGCCAGTAAATGCGCTTCATAACAACTTGGGTGATAGTATGAATGTTAATCAGGTTTTAGTAAGATGTTCTCTCGTCTCTCCTGTCACTGAATCTTCTATCGGGTCACGACAGCATCGCCAACAGGTCGCTACAACTCAACCTAACATGATGGAGCGAAACTTGTTATCGAATTCCTTTGAAAAAAATTAATTTTGTTCGTGTTGATGACGTATGATCTGTGAACTTTTACTTTGGTGTAAGATTGGTCACTGATCAGTATGTTCCACCACAATCTTGGTCTACACTGTATTTATTTTCTTCGTGTGAGAGGTTTAAAATAACTTTACTCAAAACAGAAATGAAATTTTGTATAAGATTGAGATGCATTGTACCTCGGTACATTATTGATTTCTCTCAATGAAACATGAGTATGAATGAATGGAATACTTGCCCGTTGGCATATTACCGACCATATTAGGCCTACACCTAATTACAACTGATTTCAGCACCAGTAGATTTGAGCATATTTTTTTTACCTCTTATGCGCTTTTGATAGAGTTAGAATAGGAGTTACGTTATTGCACCACATAACCGAAAGTACGTTTGTTCGCGGATATCATATTGATAATAATTATTTTGATATTTGAAATGAATAATTGGGTTTGAAAATGAAATAATATATGTATTGATATAGAACATAAATATTAATAAATAAAGTTCGAAATCTCGTACTGTTTTACGCGAGAAACAACATTTATTTTCATAATTAAATACATAACCTTGCTTAAAACAGCTGCTGGGAGAGAAGACAGTTTTGTAACAATATCTGTGGGTGCTGTTTATTCATATATTCAACTTATTCAACTTTGTACATTATTGACTGTGTTCAACATGATATTCACTCCTGATTCTGTTGAACTGTTGATTCGATTAATCAGATCAAGTACTGGCCTGGGAAAGGAGGAGAAGCGTTTTTTCTCTGTTTTAAATTGCCATGAATAAAAATGCTTCGTTGATTGTTCAGCACCGATGTTATGTACAGCAGTCAAGATGTCACTTCTTTTCATAAAGGTTTTGGTCCTATATTTTTTCAAGTTCTTGTTGGTCGATTTGTTATTCTGTTAATATTACATTTTTGTTTCTCTATGACGAAAATATTGATGTTTAATTTACAATTATAATCATAGTAAATTATTAAAGCCAAACATAAGTTAAGCTATAGGCCTACCTCTGGATGTTTCTGTTCATTTGTGTTTTCGTTAGCACCTCTGCCACTGTCACACCTGCAAACGTCTAGCAATTACCTCAGATCTATCATCTGCGATCATCAACTCCTGCTATTTCATACGTCAGGTCGAAAAGCACACAGACATTATCAGTCGGTTTGAAAAGTAGTAAGAAAAACATTCACATCACAGAGGCCAAGTGAGGCTGATGTCACATCAGCCTCACTTGGCCTCTTTCATGCTGTCTCGGCACCATATTCCTCTCCCTACCTCACTGATTAATGTGGTGCCGTGCTATAAATGGCCAATGTTGAATGTACTAGCTAGTATATAACATAGTATATATCACTTGACGTATTATACTAGCATGATGATACTAGGAAAGTAGTCTACAATACAGTATATTAATCTCTAATTGCATACAGTTTCACTGAGAATATGTGGTGCATATACAGTTTATATACATAGGTCCACGGCAATAACGTAGCTCACTTTTATTTTAAATCTTAAAAATTAATTCAACTGGTGTAACTTTTAGATTGGTTTCTATTTTATCAGTTATAATGCTATAGGAATATTCTTATCTTTTTTCTGGATTGAATTATTTCATCGGATTCTTTGGATTAAGAAAAATGAGTAATCCGAATAAGATTTCTTTTTACTTCTGTGTATGCCATTACTATCGATCACCATACCATGTCATGATACCAATTTCATTTCAGAATGAACTTTGTTGGAGCTCTATATAAATATAGTGTTTGAATGTAGAGAGAATGCTATTATTATATGCAAATTTCATTTTCATGCAATCATATTTCCATACCGTTTACTCTGAATGCGTTGATTTCGGTTGCGTCCAACTATACCCATGCTTACTACACACTGTACTCTATGTTGTAGGCCTACTAAACACTTGAGCCAACCAGCCCAGTCCCAATTTTGTGCAGAGCATTCGTGATGAATCTAAAATTGAAACAAATGTTGAAAATCGAAACCCAATCAGTGATTGATTTATTTCAACGTTGAGTTCATGACCAAGTTTGGCCACACTATTCCAAGTAAATCTATTTCGTTTCATAAATTATTCGGTACTGTATCAAGATTGTAGAGTAATTACAGTTTCTCATTGAAATGTGTGAATAGAATGTATATTTTACACAAGTTATTCTCTATCCTCCTGAGTAGCCTACCGATCTCTATACACATATAACTGAGCACGTCTACCAAATAAATTGTGTCGAAATCGAGGCATATGGCAGAAAACTAGACCATATATTATTGACTTGGTACATGTAACATTGATAATGGTTTATTTTATTAGCGATATTTTACAAACATCGAAGTAGTTTCGACCTAATAGAACATGAAATGAGTTACTTGCCTGTTACTTGTTCAGTCTAATGGTTCATATATTAGATGCATTTTGTGTCTGAACTTGGGCAGATGGCGCAAATGGCGCAGATGGTGCGGCTCTCCACCGTGGGACGTGGGTTCGATCCATTTACCTCGGTGAATATTACTGTATGCTAGCAGAAATGATACGTGGGCGAAATATGTTTAGGTCTGTGAAGTTTTTGTTATTATATTGAAAGTTGAAATCATCAAATATAAAATTTTAAAAAATATATAAATATAATATACAATGTATTATATATTAAAACTATCAAGTATTGAATTGTCCATTATATTTCTGATGGTGGACCTAATTAAGGACTGTTCGATTATATTGAATATATATATATATATATATATTTATATATATATATATATATATATATATATATATATATATATATATATATATATATATATATTGATAATTTATTCATCAAATATTCTTCTCATTTTCTTGCCGGGGGGTGGGGGAGATTTTTGTGCATAATTTTTTTCAGAATTATTCTTCCAAATAGAATATTCATGGATTAATTTATAATTTATTCTCTAATATTTTTAAATAACTTCATTAATGCTCGTAAAACTTTGTTTTTTTTTCAAAAAATTGAATGTTTTCACTGAGCTCTCACTTCGAGCAATTGAATAATTGAAAAACTAGTATTTGAACTTCGCTTTCAGCAATTCATAATCATGTTCTGCAATAACTGACAATACTTCTAGTATTTCGTTAATAAAACAATCAGCCTGTGAACGGTATATTCTGGTATTGTCATGTTGTACGTTATTCGCCTTATCATGCCTATGAATCTGTATATGGTTGTTTTGATAATTCCATTTCTTGTGCTAACATATCTTGTAATATTTCAAAATAATTATTGACGTGCAGGAGTGGAATATGTTGAAGGTGTTCTTTTCCTATTCGTAATTTGGTATTTGATACAAAATAATAATGATGATGCCAATTGCTAAGACCTCAAACATTCTAGGCTCCGAGTCCACATCTTGGACAAATCCAATTACACAGGTTAATTAATTATTTACATTTTTTTAAAAATAACTTACGAACCAAACGGTAGGAATTCAAACCAGCACGAACCTCACACTTATATACCTTGCTTACCGTCAAACTTAATTGTACTTCATTCATTCATTCTTTTATTGTCGATCATTGAACGATTAATAAAGTTTTTTTGTAACTCAAGCTGCAGCAGTTAAACGGGGAATATTCAGTTCATTATCTGAGAGAACTTGAATTGAATATTCTCTCTTCACTAGTTTTTAAAATAAAATAATTATGTATAAATATAGTTCAGCCATGGGTATGGCTCCGATCGCTCCGTCTCGTTCCGTATCGTTCCTATACCAGAATAAGTGTTCGAGTTTCTTCCTGTGTCAAACACAGCCACCCCTTTCATCGAAATGAAAATTGTCATTCCAGGAAGGATCATTTATTTAATTTCACTTTTCGTATTATCCTAACAAAATATTACGCAATGAACAGATCGAGATAATGGTACACGTCAAGAAATAATACATGTGAAATCGACGAATTATCGTTTTGCGATTAAATAAGTTTTACACGCGACATGAACACGATATTTTTACCAGTCTCCCGCATGTACGATAGAGGTTCATCTTTAAAACGTCTTGTTCTGAAATCCTGAGTTTTGTTCCTCCCGATACCATGTTCATATCATCTGCATGGTCAACCGTTCCTTCCCCACACAAGCATTAGCTATGCAACACACCAACTATAGCGTGAAACTCACCGTCCATGCTCTCTCGCCCGCCCGCCTTGCCAAATAATTGCCAATTACGAGACAATTAATTGCTTTCTATTGATTTAATTTCAACAGTGGCATAGAGATTAGTTTTCTTCTTGCTTATTCATCGCGTACTGAGAATAACTCGTCATTCTTCAGTTCATACAGACGACTTGAAATTACAAAAGAGATGTCGAACCAAGTTATTTGTTATTGATGATACACTAAATCATTAAAAATGATCCGTGAATTTTCGTTAATAGTAGCCTAAGTTATGTTGATTACAAACAGTAGAAATTGTCAAGGTTCTACGAAATATTTTGTAATTTAACATTCATTACTTGCCCTCCCGGCACTGTGATGATTTCTTCCAATAATTCTTCCCATGTACCCGGTGTACGGTTGCGGTCACATAACGTTGCCGATCTAGCTACATTGAAAAGCATCTTGAAGAAAATATATACTCTAACTCATTATTATACACATTAAAGCTAGAGACAATGTGCATACACACTCGACGCATAGTTGATGACAAAAATAGTGGTTAAATATGCCTAGATTCTATTTAAATTTACATTTCGGATTAATCATTTTATTTGACCGCAAGTGTACATATATTCTATGAACTAAATCTATCGACATCAAGTGTGTTGGCTTCTTGAATGTTGTCACTTGCGAATCGCACTCGTATTGTATAAGCGCGCTGCTTGTATGCGGGAAGCTCCGCACGTCGGTTGATTCACTTCATTGACTGATGAACATGAAACTTTGTCCCACCATTCAAATCTCGAGTTTTTGAAAGCATTTGTTTCTGCCATTTGTTTTAATCAAATAATCTAAATTAAAAAATCCCATCCAAGTGATAACAGAAAAAATGTCCATGAAATATGTGTGTATGCCTACAAGTTGTTATAAATAATAATTGTTATTATTAACAATAAATAACGTGTTTTCAACTTTGTCTGTAAATCGAGGTCAATTGGTTTTGAGTTCTTGAAAAATTTTCCAAAAGTAATGAAGCAATCCATTTGTAACACACTCATGCCCAAATGCGAGAATATATAGCGTTACCCTAGACAAGATTCCTCTACGTATGTATAACAGGTCCATCACCTTACTGCCTATTCCCTTACTGCCTAAAAGGGTATAGTATACCTGTGGTACCTTTTCCCGTACTGCCTAACTGACCACTGTGTTCCCCTACTGTCTACTAAAATATTCTTTGCTTTCAAACGGTGTATTTATTAAATGATACCCTGTTCACCGGCACATGTAGCTGAGTGGAGAGTGGTTAATGCACTTGCTTCATGTGATCCGGGAGGTGAAGGGGCATATCAGATCTGGTTCGATCCCCGCCAACGTCCATCTTTACAGTAGTTTTTCGTGGGAACCTTCTGTAGCCTAGGCTAATGCCGGGATGGTTCCTACAACAGGCCACGACCACTTCCTTCCCACTATTCTTCCCAATACCTAAGAAACCTTCATCTCATCATCCCATCATCTCATCAATCATTCATTCGACGCCAATAGATCTTAGTTATCATTATAGTGTGTTGTTAAAACCCAATTTAAAAAAATATACCCTGTATTGCAGTCGGGTGCGTAATTTAAAATCAAATTTCTCTACATTTTTACCACAAAAATTCAATTAATTAAATATCGTAGAGTTCGTGTCAACAAATATGAGCAAAAGTCACAGTTTGAAAGGGATGGCTTAACATTGCATCATCGTAATACGGAATATTTGAAAGTAAAATTTATGTCAAATATTGAAAATTTAATGCTATATGGAGGGTAGAAACATTGAGTATGCCGCCCTCGGTAGCTCGGTCAGCTGAGGCAACGCTTCAGAAACTGAAGTCACCGTTGGGCGTGGGTTCGAGTCCCGCATAAGGCATGGGTTTTTGTAAAAGTCCTTTCACTAATCATCACATCATAGTTTCATAATCACCTGCTCATCCGTACCCCCGTATAACCTAGCTGTGCGTGGGGTCGTCAAGCAAACAATAATCAACATTGAGTACCCCGTATAACCTAGCTGTTGTTGGGGTCGTTAAGCAAGCAATAACATTGAGAACGGAAACGACCCATGAAATCTGTATAAAAATCAATAAAATATTGTAATTGTTCATGATTTATTCATTGGCATTGGGTAACGACGCAATGTATTGATAACTAAGATACGTGTGGCCGAATGGTAACACACTGAACCGTCATTCGGGAGACCGGGGTTCGATTTCCACCATGGTCGACCATCCTAAAAGGGGTTTTTCGTGGTTTCCCTCTGTCGTTCAGGTTGATACTGGGATGGTTCCTTAACAACAGGCCACGACCGACTCCTTCCCACCATCCAAAACACCTAATAAAAAATAACCTTTCATCTCATCATCCCATCATTTCATTCATCAGCCACCGACGCCAATGGGTAGCCATCAGTATAGTATACGTCGTTAAAACCCAATATAAAAAACTAAGATACGATTGGCATTCATTGAATGATCAATGAGATGATGGGATGTTGAAATGAAGTTTTTTCAGATGAACGATCAGTGAGAAGATGGGATAATTGAAGCATGAAGTTTTCTTGATAATTGGAAGGGCAGTGGGAATGAAGCGGTCTTGGCCCATATTATAGCAACCATCCCAGGATTTTACCTATAGGATATAGAGAAACTCCAGCATTTTTTCATACCTGAAATGGAAAATGTGCAATATTGGTTCATCATATTGCGAACACTGCAAATTCTAAATTTCTATCTGAAATTTCTATACAGATTATAGATGAATAAATCATCAAACTCGAGCACAAACTCTCCCATCGTACCGCAGTCTCTGTTATGCTTTTTAACTTTCTTCTCTCTCGCCTTTCATATCTTGAATTGATTATTATTTGCTTAATGACGTCCCACCGACAGCTAGGTTATATGGGAGTAAAAGAATCAACGAAGTAGGGGATGGGGTGGAGCACTGGGCTAGGCCCAGACTCGATCAGATTGACAGACAGACAGACGATCAGATCGATCAGATTGACAGATTGACAGATTCATATTATAAGATCTGTGCATGTTAATTCCTAAAGGATTTCAGTAATCCTGAGTCATGAGAATTTTTGCAAATTGCTCTTATACATAATTTACAAGCACTAGTCCCTCAGGCATAAGTCTTTTACGCTCATTCAACAACACTACGAGTATATCCATAGCGTTTTCACACTCTCCCATCTTTGATCTAATTTGATTTTAAAGCACGCGCCTGACTGCAATACAGGGTGTCGATAACATAAACAGCATTTTAAAAGCAATGAATATTTGAGCAAGCAGTACGGTCCAGTTCTTGGGCAGTAGGGGAACATGCTTCGGTCAGTTTAACCTTTTTAGGCAGTGCGGGAAAAATCGCAGGCAGTACAGGAATAAAAAGGTGAAACAGGTACACTATAGGCGTACCCTTTTAGGCAGTAGGGGAATGGACAGTAAGGAAATTCACCGTATAACATGAGATTTATAATGAGAGCTAGGTGTTTTGGGGTGAATTTGGTGGAAAAAAAACATACCCAACGTTTCTGAAGATCGATTTTCTCTCCAAGTAGTGCGGGTTTGGAGTCCTAAGTGTGGCGTGGGTTGGTGCATGGGTTGTGGCGCAGGGGACCCTGTACGGGGCTACCCCGAGTAAGGGGCTGTATTCCTAACTCGGGGTCGCTCCACCCCCCGCTCGACCATCCACTGCAACCGTTAATGCGCAACCCATACCCGACGCTAACGAAGATCTATTTCATAGAGTAACACATTATCACATATATTTAAATGGACGCTTACGTTTTTCAAATAAACACTCATAATGTATTTTCAACGTATAAGAATACCAAAAAGTGACAAGCTTTCAGAATTGAACATTTTTTTCTTTTCTCTCGCTGACCTTACTCGCTAATTATCCGTCCTGCACTTGTTGTTTTGAAACAAGGTGCATCATTAAGCTTATAGTCAGAGTGATCCTCTTTCTTTTGCATTTAAAACGTGTATCATTCTAAGTGTTAACTATTGAGTGACAGTACTGTCACTGTATCAAATTACATGATATGTGACAACGACTCTTTGACATTGTAAGGAATCATACCATATGATATATATGATATATATATATATATATATATATATATATATATATATATATATATATATATATATATATATGTATATATTTTTTTTAAATATTTTTTATTATTATATATTGGGTTTTAATGACGCACTATACTGATGGCTATCTATTGGCGTCGGTGGATGATGAATGAGATGATGGGATGATGAGATGAAAGGTTATTTTATTGGGTGTTTTGGATGGTTGGAAGGAGTCGGTCGTGGCCTGTTGTTAAGGAACCATCCCAGTATCAACCTGAACGACAGAGGGAAACCACGAAAAACCCCTGTTAGGATGGTCCACCATGGCGGGAAACGAACCCCGGTCTCCCGAATGACGGTTCAGTGTGTTACCACTCGGCCACGCGTCTCGGTTATATATATATATACATATATATATATATATATATATATATATATATATATATATATATATATATATATATATATATTCTTATATTCAATTCGTACGACATTTCCGATATCATGTAATATGATCAAGATTGAAGGAATAAATAAATAATTATTATTATTAATATAGTTCATACTCATATATACTTTCATACGTTCATACTTTCTATAGGGGCTCCTACATTCTTGTGTGACTTCCTGACACTAGATTGCCGAGTGAGTAATGTTTAGTTAGTTGACGGACACTGAAAGAGAGTGGACGTATATTCCTCCCTCTTCCTTTTTTTTAAAATAATTGTCGTAGTTTGTTTTATCAATAAATCAATTACAACTATTGATATGTTCGTCATATTACCCTCAATGCTCCTCTAAATCACCAAGCCGGGTACCATAGTGTAGGAATAAACATAATAAAGCTCGGAAACAAAATATTGCATTGAAGTCGATTCAGCGGAATCAGTTTTTTGACGATAACTTTTGAATGGTGATAAAAGCATAATTCTAATGCGGGAGATACACACATATTTTGTATACCTTCAAATTGAAGTGAGAGCAAATTATTTACCTTGTGTTCTTACATTTTCTCAGGTATACAGCTAAAAAGGTGTAATTTTAGTCGTACACCTGAGACAATTATGCAGTGTATGTTAGATAGTTTGTACTAATACTATTCAGAAGGTATTGAAATTTAAAAATAACTATGTTTCCCCCGTATTAGAATTTTGACATTTTATAATTGTTCAAAACTCACCATCAAAATTCTGATTAGATGAGCGATAGCGAAGACTTCCATTCCACTATGTGTGTATTGTTTCTTTTTGTACGCACTGCACAGGTCACACTATTTGATTGATCAACATGAAACTTTGTCTGGACTCGTGGACTTATCTAACTTGAAACCGTAGAGTTTTGGGGCCAAGTCGGTTGACGCACTTTTGAGAAAGTCTATCATGAAATGTTGAGAACCCCCATAAAATAAGTCCGGGCGAAAAAATTTGGGAAAAAATCTCTTCCAAAACATCAAATTTTTACTGGGCGTGATGAACGCCATTATGTGATAACGCCATTGTGATGATACACATTATCACGAATTTTATTGGAGATCTGACAAGCCGTTTCATAGAAAATAATTAGTTAATGAATATACATTTTCATCAAATAGCTTGAAATAGTGGTTATTCTTTTTTCAGTATCTTGCTTTTGTTTCAAGTTCATTGACTTAGAAGATTAGACAGTTTCCACCAAGGTGTGTAAGTTCTCGACTATATTTCATATAAGTCAAGGGGTAATCGGAAAATAAGTCGAGGGAAAGAACGGCGAAAAAATGGGTAGGTAAAAAATGCGAAAGGAGGGCGGAAGTCAAGACAAGACCGATCATCAAATTAGAGGCAGGAAGGAAAGGCGAGGGAAAAAAAAGAAGAAAACACAGTATAACAGCTCTAGTAATAATCATATGATTTAATCATTGCTATGCTCATCTGATGATCAATTTTAATTTAATGAAATGTAGATGTTCTCTTCTCTTTCCACTATGCTGCTATTCTCATGGGCATTTTTGAAATTTCGGAAATGCATGAAAAGAGTTACTGCTCGATAATGCCTCAAAACTATACACATCTAAGTTAGATGAAGAACCATAATGGGAAAAAGTTTCAGATTGGTAAGTATTTCTGCCGATTGACCTGTGGAGAGCTGACAAGAGAAAAAAAATGATAAATAAATAAAACGAGCCTCAATTTTTTTTAGCACCGGTATGTCAAATTTAACCCTCGCTAAAGCTCGTCTAAAAATATAAAGTTTTATTTCACAAAGTAGAGAACATTTACATCCCAATTTTTTTTTTTTTTTTAATAACATCGAAACTTCATACAAAATCATTGTTCCCCAATTAGGGCTATGGATGAAACATAGGATCGTTTGGACGGGGCACCACAAGGGCGATCTTTTATTATTATTATTATTTTTTTTATTATTATTTAACTCTTGCAAATGCACATAAATGCGCGGTGGCAAGTTCCCTAAGTACCCCTATCCCACCATCTCCTTAACCCTCTGACGGAATAACTTTAACCTGATTTCATCCCCTTCAAAAACATTTCTACTAAGCCCATTCCAGTCCCTACCTGTCCTATTTAAGAAAGAGAATTTACCGACATCTAATGTAGCCCCCTTTATGACTACCGCTCTATCATGACCCCGCCTACGTCCATACCCTGACTTATTTCTTTTTATCAACTCATGCAGCTCCCCCCACCCCCCCTCTCCCTCCATTACCCTGAAGAAATTACATAAACGATCCTCCTTCCTCCGTATTTCCAATTTCTGCCACCCCAGGTCTCTCATCATCTCAGTTGGACTCTCCAACATTCTTACCCTCTCCCCCCTTTCATTCTCATCCCATTTCCACCTCCTAACCCTACCTGTAACCCTTCTCACAGCAATCCTTTGAACCCTTTCCACATCCCTTATCTCACCTAATCTATAAGGATCCCAAACTGAACTAGCATATTCTACCATGGGACGCACCCATTTTGATTATTTAAAACTAATGGTCTTCAACACCAGGACTGCGCTGTCTGTGACCATAATTTTTTGCCGTAGATAAAAGTCTTTCAGTATAAACACACGAATGTTGATATCTTCCACTTTGAACTAAGTCTCTTGGGCAATGATCACTTCTTTCCCTTGACAGCAGATGTAAAATTGATCATTATACAAAATGCACAAATTAAATTAGTGATAGGCCTATAATGTTATTATTGTTATTATATAATGTAGATATTTTTGTTGATAAAACGCTTTTTTGGCCTGTGCAGCGCGTACAAAAAAAAAATGAATACGATTTTTTCGTAGCAGAGTAGTCTACTGTAATTTAATCATTGCTATATGCTCATCTAATGAAAAATTTTAATTCAATGAAATGTAGATGTTTTATTTGAATGTGTTTGAAATATTATATGATATCTAGCTGAATGTCCGTGTGTAATGTGACAATTATAAACTTTTTTTTTAAATTTACAAATTTATGTGATGTAGATCCTAATGCAATTTGTATGTATCTAGTTTATCCACAGATAATCGAGCTATTAAATAGCTCGATTATCTGTGGTTTATTTATCTTTAATTATCTTTGTACTATCAATTTTATTACTAGAGCTGTTATACTATGTTTTCGCCTTTTTTTCCCTCGCCTTTTCTTCCTGCCTCTCATCTGATGATCGGTCTTGTCTTGACTTCCGCCCTTCTTTCGCCTTTTTTACCCTCGCCTAATTTACCTACCCAATTTTTCGCCTTTTCTTCCCTCGCCTTATTAGCCTATAAGACCAAGTCAAGGTATACGTAGAACTTTCGAGTAGACTTCATTCAAATGTTTCGCTCATCTTACAACGCAAGTGCTGCGTTTGCTTAGTGTAAGTCATATTAGTTGCAGATCTATTAGCCAACGCATGAAGATGCATGAGCTTTAACAAGACACATCGAAGTACATATTATTATTATTATTATTTTTTTTTTTTTTTAATCGTTATTTTTAACCCACAGATAAGCCTTTCCAGGCTTTGTGGAAAAGAGTTACAATTTAATTTAAAGAATTATCATCATTATTCTCATTTTTTTATGGTAGGCATATTCATGCTATTTTTTTTGTTATCACAAAACCTAGCTTTATGAATATATTAAATTAATTCAATCGAATATATTGTCATGCTATCATTGTAAAAATGAGTATAAATTGGTTATGTGTGAATAATAAGAAAGAAATTGTTATCATTATCATTATTATTATTATTATTATTATTATTATTATTATTACCATTTGTTACCATCAATTATTATCATTATTATATTATCATCAACTCAATTTTTTTTTCACCATAATTCATACTTTATGTACATTGTATTTTTTCGTATTTATACCACAGATAAGCCTGAATCAGGCCTCGTGGGTATTTTGTGAACAGACCTGATGTATACTTTATACTGCAAAATGAAAGGAATTTCAACTTCATTATTATTGCTATTGTTATTATTATAATTTATTGTTATAAATAATAATATATATATTTTTTTTTATTCACATATTTTTAGTACAAATTATAAAATCAGGAACTCGGCTACTAAATATCCTACAAAGCCTCTGATGAGACTTGTCTGTAGGCAAGTATTACCAATGATAATGATGATAATAATAATAATATTCATATATTTTTTTTATTCAGCAAATTGAACAAGTACATGTAGTTCACAAAAAAACCCACAAATCCTGTAACACAGGCTTATCTGTGGAAATGAATAAATAATTATGCGTCTTGCATTTTCGTAGGATAAAACATAATATCAGAAGATAATATCAGAATAATAATTATTATTGTTATTATTTTTTTTTTTATTGCTTTAATAAATCAACATAAATTACAAATTCGACATTCACTTGTCAATTTCCACAGAGCCCCATAAGGGCTTAACTGTGGCGTTTTAACTGATGTAAATGGTGATGTGATGTGGATGTGATGGTGTTATTATTATTAATAATAATTTTTTAATTTTTTTTTTATTGATAATCAGAAACAGTCTACAAATTCTGTATAAAACTCCGCTAAGCTGCTTTCGCAACTTGTCAGCAGAGATTATGCTAAACAAAATAATAAACATTGCACTTTATAATTACTCATGCGTCTTGTT
Organism: Brachyptera risi; assembly: GCA_964007535.1. NCBI lineage: Eukaryota > Metazoa > Arthropoda > Insecta > Plecoptera > Taeniopterygidae > Brachyptera > Brachyptera risi. The sequence continues at coordinate 47,485,369 of OZ023327.1, read as the reverse complement.
TTAGAGCTGCTTCCTCTGAATGGCAATATATGAGACAATAAAAATGATGATGATAATAATAATAGGTATGGGTTTATAAGGTATGGGTTTCTGTGACCATTATTCGTCTGTCATTAGCTTGTTCGTACCCTCAAATAACTTGGCTGTTAGTTGGGTCGAATCAAACAATAATCATCATCAATGTAGAAAAAATGAACTGACATTTTGTGAAAGCCTCAACCGAAGGATTGGCTATATCAGGTATCATGTAGACCATCCTGTCATTTCTAGCCGCATTTCTATCTTTCAACAATAATGATGTTGTCAATTTGCGTGCATCTCGCGGGTACGGTACAGTTTATCGTTGACCGGGTACTGCGGGCTGGTTGGCAGGCAGGGGCAGCTTCCGCAGCATTTTCACGCCAATGTTTGCCGATGTAGAAAGCAAACATGTCACCTCACCCTCCTGCCTGATAGAGCTGGGGATGTTGTTCCCGTTGCACATACTGCCAAATGTACCGACAGTAATGCAGCCACACTGTCACAATAGCGTCGACTCGATCAGCCTTATTATACTGACACGACATTCACGGATACGTTTTTGTAGCTTGTTTTATAATTTTGAAATGGCTGGAAAATACTTGTATGGTGTTTATTTGACATTGTTTGTGACGAGGAAATAAGAATGGTTCCAAAGTTCAAACAAAAAATAAAGTCTAGTCGGTCTAGTCCTAGTTTTCGCGGGTTTGATTCTTCTTGAAGTAGCTCGCGATCATAGCGTAACAGTAGTCATTATCACATCCCTTGTACAATCGACTAGTGTTTTAGTTGTGTAGAGACAACCAAGGAGACGATTACCCAGGCTATAGGTTAGTCCACCACTCGTTTTTATCTTGGTTTTAATTGATCTAAAATGGTCAAATATGTGACATATGTTTTCGATTTGGTATTTTCTGCTTTGAATTCTTTTATAATGAAGTATAAATGATTTATTGTATACGATTATTATATAGCCCAACAACTGCCAGCGACCCTAGTGATTTTTGTTATTTTTCCTCAATTGTTAAATAACTTTCCTATACGTCACCGGCACATGTTCAGTGTACCGAACTACTGAACTTCGCCTGCTCCATGTGACCCGGGAGGTGAGGGGCATATCGGACCCAGGTTCGATCCCCATCACCGTCTATCTTTACAGAGTATTTTCGTGGTTTTCCTTGCAACGGCATGCGTTGCTTTGCTGTGGTGAGGATGGGTTCGAACCCCGACTCAAAGGGTGGAGACTTGGCCTCTGAGTTCTGGCCAATACAATCCAGGCAGAGCTCACGCTCACACAAGGGTAGTTTGGAGTTCACTTGTGAGGGACTGAGGATGTCATGTGATTGTGAAACTGTGTATCATCATTCATGTCTGACGGTTGGATGCGATAGGAAAGGATGGAGCTCCCTATGACCTAGTCGTTGACCGCCGTGTTGTCATAATCCTATGTCATGTTTACTTATAGATAAACAATTAATAGTTGAATATAGTACTAATTTGTATTATATATAACATATTTCCTCCATTTCGCTTCTAATCATAATCCGTGACGCTGCATCGTTTGTAACTTATGTAATGCCGGGATGGTTCCTACAATAAAGACCACTACCGCTTTCTTCTCACTATCATTCAGCATTCTTTCCCATAACCTGATAAACCTGCCTCTCATCATCCCTCCATCTCAACAATAGTTAGTTATCATAGTTCGTAGTTAAACCGAATATAGATGAATGAAATATTCAGAATTCATAATATTGGCTCCAAGTAAACATTTACTCAAAATATTGTTAAAACGTGACATTTCCTTGAAGTTACAGGGGTGAGGGGTGTAAATCCTCTGCACTGCATATTATTAGTACATATTACACCGGTACATATTACTTACTGTTTCTACGTTTGTAGGTCTATTTGTAACTATTGCAAGTTATTTGATCGTTGGGATCAGTGCCAGGCATATATCAACACATCGGTGACTGTTTTATGACAACGGTAGTCAATGAAAGGTAATCAAGAGAAATAAACGTGATATAAAATCACAAGACATAATAATAAAATTTCATGAGAGACGTTGATGGAAATACATCTACTCAAGCTGGTAGCTCGACGGAAACCAAGTTCTGCTCGCAACCAGCTACTTAACTTCCTCTAAATATAAAAAACATTCTCAGTTTCTACTAGTATTTCTGATTTCTGAATATATATTTCATGCAAGTTCTGACACATATATTGTTTAGTACGTTTTTTTAATATTCATGTTGGGTTCAACGACGCATTTGATCGATGGCTATAATCTATCGGCCTGGGTGAATTATAAAATAAGGCGATGGAATGATGAGAAGAAAGGTTATTTTATTACGTATTTTGGATAATGGGAAGTGACCGGTCGTGGCCTGTTGCTGAAAAAACCATCTCAGTACAGAGGGAGACAATTAAAAATCTACCTGGATGGTTGGCCACGACGGGAATCGAACCCCGGTTTCCTGAATTACGTTTCAGCGTGCTAGTTACTGATCGATCTACCTGGTGTAGTATTCATAGACGTTGTTTTGTATTGACCACTAATGAGATGAAGTTGTTTTAAAGTTGGAACCACTCGTGCGCTAGAAGTGTGGGATAGGGGAGACGTTTGATCGGAATCTTCTTCTCTCGTGGATACAAGTTTGAGATGATACATTGATCCGTACTGTAGTACAACTGCGACCAAGTTATGCCACGGGTGTCGACTTTGAGATTATGTCCTCCAATTTTTCAGTTATTGATATTGGGTTTAATGAGGCACTTGAGTGATAACTATGATCTATTGCTGACGAGTAGGGAGATCTGGAGAATGATGAATGAGATGATTGGAAGATGAGATAGGAGGTTATTCTATAATGTGTTTGAGTCAGTGGGAAGGAAACGCTCGTGGCCAGTATTCATTTGAACGACCTCTAGGGAAACCCTGTCAGGATGGTTGGCCAACGCGGGGATCGAATTTCACCGACTGGTTGATGATGATTGTCTGCGTCATGACCCCACTAACAGCTAGGTTATTTAAATCTTGAACAGTACGCATGAGCAGGTGATTGGCAAATGATTGTACAATAACCCGTTTCTCAACTGTATGAACTTGATGTGCGGCTCATCTCTATATTGCAATATTTCATAGAAAAGATTTAATCATATCGAGTTTGCAATCACTTTACTGATTCATTCCACAAGAAGCAAGAGATTTTTATTTATCTCCTTAGATCATATACTTCCAATCCAATCCTATTTGTGTCCAAGAAAATACGGCATGTACGTTGTGATAGTCTGTTGTGGACCGAGTGTGAGAGAGCAAAATGAATGTAAACGGCAAAACTTCAAGAATATGATGCATTTTCTAATAAAATGTCTCAAACAGGAAGCCAGGAGCGCTTACCAGTTCTTGAAGGATACAATTATCTTCTTCTATGATAGTGCAATACGTCTTTATACCATCAAGTTTACACCTCAGATTTTTTTCCTTCATCATCATCAAAACTTGATTGAAAATCATTGTTCCCCAAATAAGGCTACGTATAGGTATGAAAGCTAGGATTGTTCGGACGGGGTAGAAAAAGGCCATTCGTACTACACAACTGTAAGAAAATATTCGTTTTACCATCCTTCTCCTCTGATCAGATTGTAGTGTCACAGACTCACAGTCCAGTATGCTCAGTTACTCGAGCATCTAGCAGTTTGCCGTATAGCAGTCTTTGATATCGTGTGTTTCCTTCTGAATGTTTCAGATGTCGGAATCTGCGACATGTCGATCACTTACCAGCTACTAGTGTCATCATTACTTACCACAATGAGGCCAGGAGCACGCTATTACGTACAGTCGTCAGGTAACACCCATCTACTGTTTTCTTTCTCGAGATCAAACATTGTGACAAATATGTCAGGTTTACGGTATCTAAACTGGAAGAGTTTTCATGTTGTGCCAAAAATTGGCATCTGCTGTAAGGAATTAGTCTTAGATGTGTTTGCGATGAAGATTTTTCGAGTCAATGACACACTGTTTCCTATCTCCGAGGTAGAACATATTTTGTGGTAAAAAGTGAAGCATATTTTAGAACTAGCAAAGGTCTAAAAATAAAGTATTGTATAAATATATTTGAACAACTACACTAACGCTTTGAATACTCTACATTGAGGCAACCCAACATACATTCAAATCACAAATATAAAAAATAGTATCGAAAAGTCAAAGCGTAATATTCGCAATCTGTTATTGAGTAGTCATTTTATTATTATTGAAGCGCCCATATTTGTAATTGTATCTTTCCGTATAATATTCTAGTTTCAGTCAAGTATTTTCCTACTCGAATCTCGCTTCATCATTCGAATTGTATTTCCCGTCGATTCCAACTGTATATCCTAATTTATGGTTGAATGCACATGCGTCTTCAGATCGTTCTGCAGCAAATGATTCGACTTGAATTTGCATAGTGTCCATTTCCACGACCCGGCCCACTGACGTACCATTACCACGAACCGTTGTAAGGGCCTTGGGAATAGCCTACCTGCGCGGCCACTTCTATTCCTATACGAAGGAGCTATACAAAATATACTTCACGGTAGCTCGCAGTTCATTTGATTGTCCAGAGGTCACTGGACTCGGGAATGCGATATTCGTATGCCTAGTGAAAACGATTGAAACGAGATGGGCGATCCCCCATTAGTTCTACTTGTTTATATGAAATAACCAATTATTTATTATTGTGTTCAATTGCCGGTATCGATCTCATTTGAATATAAAATAATTGATACGAGATCGTTCATGCCGTAAAATTAAATTGCTAAATCGCCATAGTTTCTGTATCCTGGCAGTTAGTGTGCTGGTCTGTCGTTCTCAGAATTGAGGGTTGATCTCCACTCGGGAATATTTTTAAGAAATAGAGCAATTATTTAAATACAGAGTGGCTATTTACACTCCTACCTGTAACAGGTAACATAACTGTTGGGCTTAGGTTAGGTTGATCTTGTTTGATTGATTAGGTTTTAAAGGTTGGTTCGATTGTATATATTTAGGTTCATTGAAGTTGCGTGCCACAAGAACAAGTACCTGAGGGTTAAATGATGTCTTGAGTATTGGGTTATGGAAAAGGTTATGTTGGCGCAAAATGACCTCACTGTCGACGCTTCTGAAAGCCCTAACATTCATTCATTCAAAGATTATGTTCTCATATATTAGATCACAGAAGCAAAATTGTGTGTATCACCTGAAATTATCCAAGTATTCTTCTAATATTTGCTTCCCCCCATCTTGACAACAGCTCACCTCTCTGTCCCTCTACTCCACTGCTTAAAAAACAGGTTGATTATCTCTATTTGATTTCACATTAGTTGGGGACACTGCCAGCGTCCTCTATATGCAATCAAATGAACCATCTTTGTCCGGGAAATGTGGCTTCGTGAGCCCGTTTGTGGAAATAGAAGTGGCTGAGCGGGTTGGCTATTGCTACGATCCGAGCGATGGCTCGTGGATCTTCGCATCTTGTCGGCACGAACGGCTGGTGGGAATAGTATTTCTTAGTCTTGCTGTTACAAACGGTTCGTGGGAATAGTATTTGTTGGTCATACTGACACGAACGGTTCGTGGAAATAGTATTTTTGGTTGCTGTAGGCACGACCCGTACGAACCTTCGTGAGAATATGGTCGGCGTTGAGTTTAATACATGCTTGATTTATGTTTTAGCGTCCTCAATCGAAGTCCCGAACATCTGATCAAAGAAATTATCTTGGTTGACGATTTCAGTGATCACCGTAAGTATATAAAACCGATAGACTTCCTAGAAGTTCGTTCAACTCAATTATTTGATATTTGAGAGAAAATCTTGATATTCAGAGTGGTAATCAATTACACAGTTAGGTATCAGTTCAGCTTGTACTTTTACGTGCCCAAGACTGCTTGTACTAATTGGCATGGGTTATTGAAAGTTAGGAAACAACTAGAAAATAGAAAACTTGCTTGTAAGATAATGAAGAAGATCAAGTTCATGATAATATCGCACTTGATGAATGTCCAATGCTGAAGACTGATATATCTTCAGAAAAATAACTTTTTAGTGCCAAAAAATGTGATCATTCTACTTATGTGAGAATTAAGTAATAATTTATGTGGCACAGGTTACTTCTAAATTCATGCCATTCTTATGCAAAAATATACTCTACGTTCATTTAGTTTTTAGAATATATAGAATGACTACATTGTAAGATGAGAACTCCATGCAGTATATACCAATCATACAGAAACACACTTGTGCATTATCTTTTCAATTATTTCAGTTGAATAATTATTCACCTAGAATATTAATTCCAGGTGTTTGTGGTGTAATTTTAATACGCGCATATTGTATGTGATGTGTATTCTAGAGAAATCTCAGTATAATGTCGGAGAAATTCTAATTTTACATTAGACGCGACTAATTTTCTATTTATAAAAGTAACATTATATGTAATTTGATATTGATGACAATCAGTATTTGGACTCATATTCATCATGTGAAGTGGCACAACAAGTATACAGTGTTGGGGAAGTTCCTCAAATAAAGGAACTTTCAAAAGTTAAGGTACTCAGTATTTGAAAGGAACTTTTGAAAGTTACGGTTCCTCCAGAAAAAAGGGAACTTTTAAGTTCCTGAAAAATAAAAGTTTCTTTTGAAAAGTTACTTTTGCAGAAAAATTATATGATATGATTTAGAAGTTGTATATGTCCTGCGCCATCGTGAAAAGCATAAATCGTTGATTAATCAACTTAATATTTCTTAAAAACAACAAATACATGACACTATAGTTGCTTATCAACTCAATTTGATGTTCTTTATTAATAATAAACATTTTTGGAAATTTTCAGCTGAATTGATTCAGCCGTAGCAAAGAGAAAAATTAAAATCTGACATTTTGTCAGGCTGTATGAGTAGGTCTTCTGTCCAGTGGAAAAGTCAATAATAATTACTACACATTTCTTAATTTTTGTTCAAGACATATTAAAAATTTAAAATACACAATACTGGTAATTTTCAGTTTATTTTGTCATCTATTTTTGAGAAAAATTAATACGTCAAGCTCTGTGAAGTTTTCAAGCGTCGAGCGTTGTTTTTAACTTATCGCTCATCCTATAACATATTTTTTGCGTTTTTCTAGTTAATAATACTAGCCTCCAATACAGTTACGTAATTTGAGTTGCCTAAGTATCAGGTGAATTATGCTATTTATGTAGGCTTCTGTTTCTTAAAACTTTATTCCATGGTGGACCTTACATTATAGACGACTAAATAATTCCACAAGCTAGTTTCAGTTACAGAACTATATACAGGCATATAAAAAGCAAAATTTCTCACCCTGATGTGTTTCTTAGATTCAAGCAGGATCTTGTTGATGCACCTATCATCTCATTCATGGGCAAACATAAACGGCACATGGCAGACAAATTATTGCCTGTTATTTTTTCTGTTCTAAATGAAAAAATAGCTTGTACGAAGCCCACGGCAAAACATTGTTCTCGGCTGTCAGAGCCATATTTCCCCAAAGTAAATATTTCTAAAACCAAGTACGATTTCTAAAATTGAGTACGACTTGAACTATAAAATGTAATTCAACTAATTAATTAAAGCATTACTTGCACCAACGTTTAGTTCACTATATGGTCTATGATTGCACTTATGAAGAAGGAATAGTCACACAATTTAATGAACAACTGGAAGCTTAAATATCTCACTAAACCACAAAACACACGTGTTGTCACTAGTTCAGTACACTTTGGAATGACGTTCGATTGTTTTGTAAAAAGTGGTTCTCCAAATGTTGCCCTTGCCCCTCGATGGTAAATTGTTTCATATTGTTGGAATTTCCTGTTTGTCTAGTTTGTGACATCTGAAATGATGATGAAACTGTCGGGAAAAAATCATACCCCTACCCTCAATCATTGCTAGGCACCACCACAGTCTAGCCATCTACGTGGTGCGATCCAAGTCCCGATAATTTCGTTAGTGTTGATGGGTTTCGGAGTATTAGGAATACAGAGGCCAACACATTTTAAAGACGATGATACAAAAACTGGAATAGATTCTGTTCTTGAAATGAAATGAAGGTAGTCGTATAAAAAGATCTTTCAAAGGAACTTTTAAATTTTGAAAGTTCTCCGAATTTATTAGCTTTCAAGCAAAAAGTTCCCTCAAGAAAAAAAGGAACGCGTTCATTTAAAAGTTCTCGAAAAAAGAGCGCGTTCCTTTTGAAAAGTTCCTACCCAACACTGCAAGTATACTACCGAGACGCATGGCCGAGTGGTAACACACTGAACCGTCATTCGGGAGACCGGGGTTCGATTCCCGCCATGGTTGACCATCCTGACAGGGGTTTTTCGTGGTTTCCCTCTGTCCATCAGGTTGATACTGGGATGGTTCCTTATCAACAGGCCACAGCCGACTCCTTCCCACCATCCAAAACACCTAATAAAATAACCTTTCATCTCATTATCCCATCATCTCATTCATCATCCACCGACGCCAATGGATCATAGCCATCAGTATAGTGCGTCGTTAAAACCCAATATAAAAATAAATAAATAAAAAACATGTATACTAAACATCACAAATTGAATTTGGCGTCAGGAAAGGTTATGAATATTGCAACAAGCTTGATTTTTTTTATTCTTCTGATAGATGCACTCGTGTTGCAATCTTTTAAATCATTCAGACTTGATAAACCTATTCGAATGTATTTTTTATGTAGGCCTACTTCGGTGTTTTTCAAAACACAGTACACAGTGATACATTTTGAAAATTCTTATTAGTCAAAGTATTTTTCTGCATCATTTTGTATTATGATTAATTATTATGTATAAAATACAATAATGTCGCCCTGTTACGGTTGCCTGGTCAATAAAATATCCTTTCATTAAAAAAGCATGTCTTAATTATAAAAGTAGATGAAAAATTTCCAAACTCAATTAGAGAAATGATATGGAATGAGTTCAAAGTTGAAACATCTATCGTGTATGGTTAAGAGTGCGGTTAAGACTGCATAATGAACAACTATTTTTGAAATGGTCTTCACAGTGTATAGGTTTCAACTTTCAACCATTAAATGTGTATAGTCGCTCTAAAGATATTGTGTCGGATAAGCCTCTTATATCTGCAGGCTAGACATTACATGGGCCTATTTATTTATACTTGCCTTTGCACTTATACGATTTGACAAAGAAATTCCACTCTTATGAACTTGTTTTGATTTTGTGATGTTGTCATCCAACATTAAAATATCACTTGAGAAAACTCATCTAAAAATCTTGCTTTATTTCCTGTTCTCTGATTGGTTGTTTTCAGGATAAATCATGCATTAGCCAATCACAAACTGTCAATAAGTCGGTACTTTCTGTACCCTTGAATGTTATTTTTAGTAGTTACACCAATCCTATGATAAAACCACACGTGTACAGCCCAAGAACCCAACAATTGAACCACTTGGAAGTGATTTTTATCATTTTATTTATACTAAAATTCTACAGAGATCAGTTAAGTTTCGATGACGATGTACAACGTGTTGTGTTACAGCGTCAGATGGTATCGAGTTGGCCAAGATCCAGAAGGTGCGTGTGTTGCGGAACGAGAAGAGAGAAGGATTGATGCGGTCTCGGGTTCGAGGAGCAGATGCCGCTGTGGCTCCAGTCCTCACATTCCTTGACAGTCATTGCGAGTGCAACGTAGGGTGGCTGGAACCACTCTTGCAGAGGGTGGCAGAGGTAAGTCAAGTGGAGAAGAATCATATTAGAGTATATGAGCAGAAAAGTGAACATAGGGCCAAATTTTGAACCGTTACAGTTATAGAAATTATCATTGATGTAAAATGTAGCTTGCATGTGCCAAGGTGAGAAGATTTCGGTCATGCCTCATATGACCGTGCACGCGGGCCCCTCTTAAGTGCAAGCCGCCGCTATTGGTCGGAGAGAAGTTGTCTCGAAAATATTCCAAGGCCTTGCACAAGGACTGTATTGTACAGGACTGATTGTACAAGGACTGCGTGAAGTACATGCAATACTTGCGATGCATTACAACGCTTGCATCGATCGTTTGCGTTGTCAATCGCATGCAGAGTTCAATGAAATACGTAAAATATTTTTAAAATTCCATCTCTATATGTGTGAACCTTGTTTATTTCTTTAGTAACAGAATTGAACAGAAATCCAATTGATATTTCAAAAATACGCTCATGAAAGTTAACAGCGTGAAAGCTTGCACTTGTGGGTTTTCAGTGCTAAAGCGAGTATGCAAAAATGAATGTGTGCGTCAGTTCTGGTACGTTTATTTGATAAAAATTCTATATTGGCATAAATCTAGCTTATTTCTTCTGGAATGAAATTCAAAAACAAATTAAATTTATATTTTGACGAGTCAGTTGTGAGCGTTCACTGGGCGAAAGCAAATATATGTAGCATAAAAATTAATGATAATAAACGATTGTGATTGCAGGATAAAACTCGTGTAGTTTGTCCAGTCATTGATGTGATATCGATGGATTCTTTCGAGTACATCGGAGCATCAGCAGACCTGCGTGGCGGATTCGACTGGAATCTTGTTTTCAAGTGGGAGTACCTCAACAAAGAGGAACGTGATCAACGGAAAAAAGATCCAACCAGAGCCATTCGAACTCCGATGATTGCTGGTGGATTATTCGTAATCGATAAAGCTTATTTCGATAAGCTTGGCAAATATGACATGATGATGGATGTATGGGGAGGTGAAAACTTGGGTTAGTTATACTTATATTACACTTTCATCACATTCTAACCTCAATCGTAAACTATTTTGCCACTTATAGAACATCCTCAAATATTTTCTTATTGATATATTACCGAATCCTGTCCATGTATCAACGATATGTGCGTGGAACAGAGCGTAAGCAGCCTTCCCAAAATGTAGAAAAAAACAAAAATCAAGTATAGTAGGCCTACATTATATTGAAAAAAATTCAGTAATAATATGAGTAGAAATTAAAAATTACCAACACATTTGAACTTTTATTTATCAATATGGGGTTTAACGATGCATCTTATGATAACTAAGATCTATTGCCATAGGATGAATGATTATTGAGATGGTGGGATGATGAGATGATGAGATGATGAGATGAAAGTTTCTCAGGTAACAGGAAGGATATTTGGAAGGAACCATCCAGGCATTTACCTAGGATTCAGACGTAAACCACAAAAAACATGTGAATAGATGAACGGTGGTGGGAATCAAACCGAAATCTGAAGCAGCCTCACCTCCCGGTCACATGGAGGTATCCCATTATCAACTGAGCTACCAGTGCTGGTCACATTTTACGTATCAATTGAGAAATTACTTGAAATGAGCGACAAGTTGATTAAAATAGTGTATTCTCACGTACTTGGGTGACGATGAATTCATGACATTAATAGCTACCGGTAGTGGATTTTTTTATCAATTGGAAATGATTCCTTCATTCACAGGCATTGCGTTATACGTCTCGCTTAACCATTTAAGATCTTTTCATTAGTTTTTGCCAACTTATTGATAAAAAATAGATCTGCTTTTGTCAATTTTTGAAATTTGAAATTTCAGGATATAAAATCATTGCAAAGTTACTGTATCTTCACTACCAATTCCCCATTACTGTATTAGACGATTCTGAGAGGAGAAAAATTGAATTGACTTGTGTCATGTGCATATTTTTATTAACAATTTTGACGCTCATAGTCCTAAGTTAACTTCAACCGTTCACACATAAAAAGGAGAATACAGTTACACAATTTGCTAGTCACTTTCAAGAATTATCCTTAAAAATAGTACAGTAGGCCTATCTATATCATAAGATTATCACGTTGACTCATCTGATAGTTTGTTACAAGCACTTGCACATTTTAGAAACCACATTTTGACCATACATCTTTGTTATAAAAATCACATTTGTTATCAGATGGCCAGGTTATCTTACCCTTTGAATAATTGAATTTTTCCCATCATATTCCAGAGATCTCATTCCGGGTGTGGCAATGTGGCGGCAGTCTGGAGATCATCCCATGCTCCAGAGTTGGCCATGTGTTCCGTAAAAGACATCCTTACACATTCCCTGGAGGTAGTGGCAACGTGTTCGCCAGAAACACGCGGAGAGCAGCAGAAGTGTGGATGGACGAGTATAAAGAGTTCTATTATGCGGCTGTGCCGTTAGCTAAGAACGTACCATTTGGAAAGTAAGCAGATGGTTGTTACCTTATTATTTGTTTCAAGTACAATTAATGTTGTCACTGCATAAGATTAGCCCCAAAAGTGTTATGATATCACAACCAAGCTTACCACAATGGAATTGTCAACATTGAATAGAGAGAGGATTGATCATCGGGAAGATCACAAGCAGAAAAAAAGATTAGAATTAATCTCAAACTTGGCAACGTGATTGTTTTGAGAATTTAAGATGAAATCATTGCTATGAGTATGTATTAAATGATTCAAATCAAGCATTTTGAATCGTGCGAACTTATTAAATGGTAATATGTACTGGCATTGACGTGTAACTTTTTTTTACAATTAGTAATCAGTATTTACTCTCACTATTTGTTATGAAATTAAAGTTTATACAATCATGTTTTAGTATTGATGATCGTCTGGCTCTGAAACATAACTTGCAGTGCAAGAGTTTCAAGTGGTTCCTTGAGCACATTTACCCGGAGCTAAAGGTACCGAGTGTGGTACCAGTGGTCACGGGGCAGCTGCAACAGGGACCGATGTGTATTGATACGCTTGGCCATGGCCCCGAAGAGACTGTAGGCCTGTTCAACTGCCATAACACCGGGGGCAATCAGGTACTCTATTCATACATAACGATTAAGCAGAAATAAGCACTTGATAAGCACTTCTTCTTTGACTCATGCTGGCTAGGAAACTCTTCTAGTGGATGGCTGTGGTGAAGAATGAAGACATATAAATTATTCAGTAATTTCTTGAAAAAATAACAGCTTTACTTTAATTTCTCAAAAACGGTTATCTGTTATATAAATACTTACTAGAACACAAAATTTCAATCATATTGAAGAATATTTCTTCAAAACTATTTCTTGCCTAGTTACCCCATGGGATTTCATCAAACTCAATTTTTTGTTAAATGAAAATGTTTGATTGGAATTTTCGCATCAGTGTAGGCCTACAGTTCTACTGTGGGTTGGTCTGAGTGCCGGTCTGTCCATTCTTATGAACTGAGGCCCATGTAAGTCTATCAGATGATAGTTTCCATAATTGCCCCATAATTGGTAAGAATATGATAGATATGACTTTATTTGTCATTGCATGGTTTACAGTCGAAAGGGCAAGGTTCGGTCTTGCACCCTCGCTTACACCTAACCTTGTCAATCAAAAAATAAAATGAAATTGTAGATCGATCGTAATGGTTGAATAGTTATTTAACTTGAGGGTAGTATAAAATATCATTAATACAATGGAACACATTTCAAAGAAGTCAATGCTATTTCTGCTCAACTAAACTTTCATAGCAATAGTATAAGACATTTGACCACACTTACTTGGAACATTAACAATAAATGCAATGTTAAGTCACAGTACTAGCAAGAATCTTTACTACAGTATAATCTTTCTAGCTTAAATCATAGAATACAGTGAAAAATGAATATAACCAGAGGTTATAATGAATAACCAGAGTTGAGAGCAGAAATTTGGTCTATAAATAATTTAACATTTATTAATCAAATAATATCACACATGATCTTGTGTGCAGTTTCATATGCACGGTGCACATCTAGTTATACAACTACAGTGAAACCTCTACCATCAATTTTCAAGGGACCAGTAAAATAAAACCATCCATGCAGGAAAACCATCCATCCAGGAAAAATTTAACATTGATAATATGGGAGTGGGGTGAGAAAAAATGAATGACACAAGCAGGAAAACGATATATCCGGGAACGATGCATACAGGTTTCACTGTACTGGAATTAAGTCTAATGATGTGATGGTGAAGACTTTTGAGTAATTTGAGTGAGTAATTGTAATGATGAATCATATATTCTCAAAGTACAGAAGGTACCTTGCATGAAATCTTTCCATATCCTGCATTAGAATTTCAATTCACTTGCTCTTTCCATCAACAATACCTGAAGTAACATGCGAGAAAGTATTCTCTAACGTCACTTGGAATAACTTTTTCAGTTTCTTCTCTTTTGATGTCATCTTTCAGTCATTCGGAATGTCTGCTCATAGAATACAATGTCATAATGTAAAAATATATCTGATCCAAGTTCCATCTGTTTAAACGTGGTTTGATGAGGACAGTTTGGTATTGATATTGATATTTTTATTCATCCATGGGAATTGGCATTACATATGCAATTATATGGCAAGTCATAAATAAATACTGTATATAAACAATACATACAAACATACCAAGCATTTTAGACCTATGACAAACAATGGATTGAATACAAAACTAGACTGCTTGTTTACTGGTATATGCTGGTAGTCAAGTGGTATCTGTGACATCAATACAGTGAAACCTCTATGTACTGTTTTTCAAAGAACGAGGAAAAATAAACCATCCATGGAGTTTGACAATCCATCCAGGAAAATTTAACATTAGTTCTATGGGAGTAGGGTGGAATGAAATGAATGATAGAAGCAGGAAAACAATGGATCCGAGAATGATACATGGAGGTTTCACTGTAGGCCTACTATAAATAAGAAAAGTTTTAGTGTGAGTTGTCTGATTCTTTGTTTCAGGAGTTTAATTTAACCCATGACGGCCATATTCGCCATTACACTGTCTGCTTAACGCTGCCAGAATATCACAAGGGAGTCGCGTTGGTGACCAAGCTTTGTTCCAGTACGGATGATCAGGTACATTCTACATCGATATATTGGGTCCACCTGTGGTGCAGCAATGAGTCTCGTAGATGAGTCTAGTATCAATCAAAGTGACACTAGTTTCTGAAAACATAATCATTAGGCCTGAGTGTAATAATTTTAGGAATGATAAATTGGGTATGAACTGCTTTTTTGTGGCTTAACATTTTCATTGACCTTATACAGTCATCATGAAAGCATTTGGAATCAGTGTATTTAAATGATCATTAAACCTGTCTATAACTATTCAAGCCATGTCACATAACTGTCGAGCGTATACAGCTAAAAAACAATTTTTTTAGCTGTATACGCTCGACAGTTATGCTACATGACTTGAAAAGTTATAACTTATACTGTCCTGAATCTTTTATAATTATCTGTGTTTCTCGCATACTAGAATTTTGATATCTCATACTCAACTCTGCCGCCCTAGGCAGCTGCCTGGGTTGCCTAGGCGTAAATGCGGCCCTGCTCACCTAAATCACAGTTACATTACTACAGATTATACTATACTAACTATAGTACTGCTAATAACATCGCTAATGACTTCTATTGCTTGGTTTAGAAATGGCACCAAGTTGAAACAGGTGGCTTGATCAAACACAGTCGACTTAGTCTCTGCATCGACTCCAAGTACTACAAAGCGAAAGGATTAACGGCAGAGAAGTGTGACTCGCGAGTAGCAACGCAACAGTGGCGGTTCAACGTGAAGCTCAAGATTTCGTAACCAAAACTGCCCTCGTAAAACATTACCTATGACATTTTAGTATTCTTAAATTAAATAAAAAATCCTTGTTCGATTGGGTATATATAGAAATTTCCATCATGTTTTTGTGGTAAAAATGAAGGGTTAGGTTTGAAATCATTGTTGACTTCTTTTTATTTTCCTAATAAATAATACAATGTCAGACTTTGACCAGTCTTCCCTAGATAAGCTTTATAAGTGGCAATATTTTAAACCTAATTCTTTGAGAGTTACCTAGTTATTAAATTAACAATAGTTAAAAGCAATATGGCAGTGAAAGTTAACAATGATAAATGATATTGGGGATGGAAAGTTGGACTTGAGATATTGCTGTCAGTTTTGTGCTACAGGAGGCTCTTCCAACGAGAAACAAGTGATATGGGTTGACCTAGGTCCAGTTTTGTGTTATGAAACCCTGATGTTCCCCACCCCTCCCCTCTACCACACATCCTTTACTTCCTGTCTCCCAAGTGATATGGGTTGACCTGAGTCCAGTTTTATGTCATGAAACCCTTTCTTTTCCCTATCACTTTCCTCACTCTCTGCCTTCCAAGTGGACCTAAATCCAGTTTTGTCATGAAACCCATACATTTCCTTCCAACATCCCTTACTTTCAGCCTCCCAAGTGATATTGGTTGACCCAAGTCCAGTTTTTCATTAAATTCTTTTGTTTCCCTTCCACATCACCTACTCCACTTCCTACCTCCCAAATGATATGTTCCCTCACTCTCTGCCTCCCAAGTTGTATGGGTTGACCTAGGTTCAGTTTTATGTCCTGAAACCCTCACATTTCCTTTCCCCCCCCCCTCTCGCCGCCCCCCCCCCCCACACCCAAATGATATTGTTGACTTGTAATTTTAGAATATTTCTCTCCTTGTTGTTCTATCTGTAAGAGTGGAAGAATGTGTGCGCGCGCGCGTGTGTGTGTATTTGTATAAATAACGTTCTTCCAAAACTAGATCATACGTACTTAAATGTAATTAATAATTGTTACTATTATTGAATGTTTATAAGACAAACTGTGCAATACCATTTATATATAAAACACGTGAAGCAGTATAATTTGTTTTATTTTCCATTCATTTTCATCCTCTTTAATACTCACTCTATATCCTTCATTCTACATCGAGACTAAATATCAAAACTAACATTCATGTAGTAAATTAAATGTAGGCCATACATAAGATATGCATAATATAAAGGACTCCTCATGTAAACTAACAAATCTACCTGTACTTGGATCAGGGTTCAGATGTATTGTCTTTAATTTTGAACAAGACATTAACATTTTAAATATGAATTTGAAATGAGTAAATCAAAATATGTTAGAAGATACTGATGTTACTCTTTACTGAAGTTAATTTGATTTTTCCCAATTTGACATTTTAGAAAATCATGAGGAAACAAATATGATATAGGCAGGCAAAAATGGTATCAATACAATTTCAGCAGGTGATAATTTTTTTTGCATATCATCAAAACTTGATACCAAATCATTGTTCCCCAATTAAGGTTATGAATGAAAAAGAATATGGGACTATTTTCACTAAGCCCATTACTAAAATTTCCTTCATTTTTTCTTTAAAAAAAATTGAAAAATCCCATAACCTTGGCCAAAAGTTATACCTATATTATATGTTATCAACATTAAGTTGTGAAGATGTGTAGGCTCCAACAAAATCGCAATAAAAACGAGATTTCCTAGCCTAGCGACAAAAAAAATAGCACCAGATACTATTTTCATAGGTAATCAGAATAGATCATGAGACTATTTTCACCAGACCTTGAACAATATGTCAATCAATATATTGGTATTTAACTAGCATTTTCTTCATTTCTTGATGAAATTGAGCATTTCTTCAACCTAGACCAAAAGTCTTACATTAAAGCTGTTTTTTTTTTCAGCATGAAGTGATGGAGGTGTGAAGGCTCAAATAAATCCCAATAAACATTTCCATGCAAACCGCTTCTGACTATTGTTGAAGAATGTTTGAAAAATTGGCACCAGATACTATTTCCACAGATATTAAAAATGAGAAGGTACCTACTGTACTAAAATCCATTGACCTAAGCCCTCCCCTCCCCCCCCCCCCAAATGTCAAAAAACCACCTGACTTGACTGTCCTAAATTTTTACTTCGTGAGCAAACTGTACAGAAGTTGAAGTGAGGGGTTTGACTTATCCTCTTGACAAATTTCATTTGACACAAATATAACCCCCCTAACCCTGAAAATCAGTAAAAAATAAATTTGTAGTGGAAAGCTATATGCTTGTTTGCTAAGGGACCCAAGTACTGAGGATGCAAACTTTTTAATACGCTTTCAGTACGAAAGAACGTTGGGTGTAAACCATAATAATTCTAAATCGAAAATGAAAACGTTTCTGGTAAACAAATATTATCATTTCTATAAATGAATATCTCATGGATAATTTTTGTTTGATGTATGAACATTTTATTTTTCACAGACTGTTAATATCATTGTATGATGCAATTTTGAACAATATTATATTATTATCAATTATTAATATCATTATTATTATAACACCAGATGGGAGTTGAAAATGTGTGAAGGATTTAATCATAATCTCAAATTAAATTTGGTACAGGTTACTCAAAAGAGTAGAAGTTTAGGACAGTTGTTTTTTAGTGCAGCTGATATTTAGTACATTAGTCTGGTTTTTATGGCAGTTTGTACAAGTAATCCATCCCCATCAGAAGAGATACCACATCAGACTATTTTTTTACTAGCATATTCACTATGTCAAATTGACATAATGAACATAGGTCTGGAGAAAATAGTCTCGTGTGCTATTGTCAATCTGTATCCAGGCCTATCACCAACTATTCCTTTTGTAACCTGTTCCCCAAAGTCATATGTATTTCATTTCTTGAACATAAAATTGTGTAGGTGTGATGATTCAGACTGAATATCAATAAACACTTCAATATTATCAGAGATTATTTTGATTGGAAATCACAGTGATACTTCTTACTAGTACAGTGTGGCCACGTGGGCTGTATATTTCTATTGAAGATGTTCATAAGCAATGTTACAATCAAACATAAGAACTTTGGCAGAACTTGACAGCTATTTTATTTAGTTGAAATTAATCAAGAAAACCTATATTTTTTTCTCTTCTAAACGTCTTGTCCAATTTGTGTAAGACTTCATAACAAGGTGTATCATTGTGATGAAATTCTCTATGAATTTGAAACATTTCGAAGGATTTAATTTTCAAAAATTTTTCCAATATGATCAGAAATCTTTTTTTCTGAAAAGTGTTGAAATCGATTAGGACCATTCCATGCAGATCTGAGTTGCATGAGACTGCACGCATTTCCCCCCTCCCCCCACCCCCCCCCCCCCCCCCCAAAAAATGAGAATAATCAAACAAACCATCCGATCCTCAGTGTGCATTCCGTTGCAATTTCGTCCAAAAATATTCAAATTATTTTTTAATAAAAGTGGTAGGCCCTATATAACCGATATCTTCCCCAAACTATACAGCTCCAAGTTGGATAACGACAAAAAAAAAGTCATGAAAGTCATGGCAATCAAACAAACCATCTGAACTGTGGAGCATATGAAAAAAACCAGACAAATACATTTTGGACCAAATGGAAGTCTTCGGTTATGTTCATCCAAAAATATACACTTCCTTCTGTCATTTTGAAAATAGATTTTGATTACTCTCATTTGTTTAACCACTATCTCTCATACAAGCTCAGATTATGTGGGTATTCTATTATTATTTTCAAATTCAAACAGAGTGTCATTTGAATGTTTTTACTCTTCATATTGAATTGAAATTGAACTGAATAGCAAAGATTAATTTCAAGTAGTACCATTGATTTTGTTACAAATTCAATGGTAGTACCATGGTAGTGAAACTAAAAAAAGTTGTGGGGTACACTTTTATTTATTTTTAAATAAATAATACATTCTTTGCTGGACCAAACTCACCTTGACTGTTGATCCACTTCGAAACTTTGTCCTTATATTAATTTTGTTCCATTCTAACGTGCGTGCCGTTACAGTTTGTTTATAGGAAAAATCATTCACACATTTCCGTAAAATGTAAAAATGTAAATCACCATTGAAACGCTTCATAATTTGTAACTAGTAATGTATACTAGAAACTGCATATTTGCTGATCAAAAATACACATGGTGTACATTATACTTACCTAAATTCATGGTTAGGCCTATTATTTTTTGTCTCCTCAAAATTTATTTTCACAGATTCCCGCCGTTTTTATGGTCTGTGACGTCATAAAAAACAGCTGACGGCCGATGTCGTTGGAGCATATTTCCACCATCTTGTACCGCTATCTATTCGGTTACGAAGGGAACTATTTAGTTGCGTCGGTCGATAGCCAGGCATCAGAGGTTTGACAGAAGCCGCCGAGCAGAGTGGTTAAGCGATACTTGGAGACGACTAAGGTGTGTAATCGTGTGCTCTGTGAAGAGAGTGTGCTCACTTTCAATTGATAAAATAAATACGTGAAATTCATTTACTACTGTGTGATTGGTGCCGACTTCTGAATTGGATTACAACGTCAACGCAGTGTATTATTTGCCTTTTGAGGCACGAGTGTTTATATTTATAAGTGGTGATTCATCTTAACCTGAATTTGTTATTGTCTTGAGCAGGCTCTTTAATTTTCTACCGATTGCCCGAGAAAGGGCTAATATCTAGCAGGCCAAAGGCCTAGTCTTGTGTACTTCAGTGAGGTAGTGAGACATTTCTCTGCGGATCAAGTGTTTTATGAAAAGCTCAAGTGCTTGAAGTTCGTCAAAATGTTGTGTTTACCCTCGCCATGGCGGTGTGGATTATTTCTGCTTCTCGTCGCCAATATTGGTGAGTAGTCTTAACTAGACTCTTAACCCAACCCTTTGACAAACGGAAAAAATTATAAAAGCTTATCGTTTGTTCGACAATTAAAGAACATGATAGCTATCTTCAATAGCCCTACTAGTCGGTACCGCGTGGTTAACAACCAACTTAGAACCTGTCAGGGAAAGAAATTAAGGCAATAATTATTCTGGCTTTTGATTTAAAAATTTACGGAGGAAGGTCTTTATGATGGAGAAATAGCAAAATATTTTGTGTAAATTGTGAGAACGATGTATCACATTGTATGAATCACCTCAGCTGGGTTCATTGGTGGCGGCAGAATCGATCTACTCGTAGGCCGACACCACGCGCTCACTCCCCAGCTTACTATTGTATTGTTAGCAAATCACAAATATGTACGTTATCACTGTCATTCAACGACTTGGAGTTATTGGAAACGTGAAGGATGGTAGACTCAAATCAGATAATTGAATGCTTGGATCACATGAGCATTTTGTTTATATTTTTAGAATTGCGTGCTGAAACCAACTGTCATTTTATTTGCGAAATGTACATGCATAGTGCCAAAATTCAGAGAATAGCATACTTAGCAACTTTCTTGGATGCATTTTAATATCCCGAGTACGATTAAGTTTGGTTTTAATTACGTATTTTCAATTAAACACTGACTGAATTGTGTTTTGGGCTGAATCAATGTTCATGCCTTCAACTATGGTATATGCGCTTCGCCATGTTCTAAAATGTTCGAGGTTAATTGTGGTGATTGTTTTTAATTGCCCCGTAGTCCACCTGATGAGTCGGTACACTTTAAAACGGTATGTTTTTAAGACGTCTGTCGGCCCTATTTAATCTCGGCACGGCAAGGACTGGTATGCCCTATTCTTACTTCCAGTACAGTCGACGTGCTCTGTAATAGTTCATAGTAGGGACTAGGTTCTGGCTATAGGGTCACATTAATTTACAGTCAGGAGGATATCCATCATTATTACATGTTGGGCCTTGCAGTCGGTCTTCACTAACAGATGGTCACCATAAGCCTACACATATAACACGAACTTTATTATTAATAATTACACAATATTTAACCATTCATATGTGGATGCGTGTTTACGATTATGTCTTACCGTATGTGACTAGTAATTTAAAACAATGTTTAACTCAACTCGGAAAGATTTTGCATCTTCACATAATTTATTTTCGAAGTATATGCTTATTTAATTAATAGCTTTCAAATAAGTGTGCATTGTTACTAGTCCAGTCGAATGTATTATTTGTTATTCGAATATTCGGTATTGTAAATTGTAATGTTAAGAGGCCGCAGGCGCTCGTATTTCACGCCGCAAACTCTCACGGCCGTAATTTTTGAGATATCAATATGATTATTTTTGCATTCTGTTGATAATTGAAAGGGGGAGGTTATCGCATTTACAGAATTTTGAACAACAAATTTGTAATTTTTCAAATTCTTCAAATGGAAAATGAAAAAAATTCTAGTTAACGGAAACCTAGATATATATTTTTGAATACCGAAAAAAAATATGGACTGTGAAATATATCAAAAGTGTGAGTAAGGGAATTAACGGCGTTTACGAGAATATGAGTTCGGCGGGCTAGTCTATGGACTGCGCCTAGCACACGATGCATGTTAAACTCGAGTCTGAAGCGAGCGAACAACGAGCGCGTGTAGCGCGCCTGCGGCCTCTTAAGTTCTTAATCCTGAAACATATTATCTCTTGTCGCCTGTTGTCTGTATTATTTCCTTTTAATCAAGTTGACTTGGAATATAGGGTTGGTTTACTGTAGCAATTGAAAAGCAGGTGACGAATAATTAATGTATACACACACTTGTGTCTAGTGATGTGGATGAATTACAAGTTGTAACTTGTCGATCACTGTCACTGTGTCTGGTCTTGTATAATGCCAAGACTTAATTGATGCAATGCCACTAGTGTGATGTATGGTGGCTATTTGCCGTGTTCATTAATTTACTATTTAGCTATTCAAGTTCTGGTTTATAATTGACATTGGAGATTTAGCTTTATTACACCTTCATTGAATGCGCTGGATTAGGATACAATTTATTTCTTGGTATCCCATTATATCACAATAGGTCTAAGTGTTTCACTTGATCGTCTATCGACCGATCATTCATTGTATTTGATGTTCCATATTCAATATTACAAGATGACCTAGATAATTTCGGATGGTAGGCCTACATATAATTTCGTTTCTATGGTTTAATGTAAAAATAATGATCTTTTCCGTAACCCAATATTCATGACACCATTTAACTCTCGCTCTCGGGTACTTCTAACAAGTGGTCGTTGTTGTTTTTGTTGCTCGGAACCTAAATGAGCCTAAATATACCTAATTTAAGTAACCTTACAATTTACAAACCTAATTTAAACGATCGAAGTTGTTCAGCCTAACGTAAAGTGAAGTCATACCAGTTTCTATATGGTTTGATGTAAAAATAATTATCTGAAGAGCGAATACTAGAATAGCGATATACTACTAAGAGTGAAGGAGGGCTTGGCGTGTAGGAATGCTGTAGACAAGCTACTTTTTCGAGGATTGGGGAATTGGTTAGAGCACAAAGAAGCTGTTAGGGTTTCTGGGTTAGGTTATGATCGTTTCCTCGAAAAGGCCATCCTCTTTCTAAGAAACACGCCAAGCCAAGTTCACTCCTGGTAGTATCTTTATTCCAGTATTCGCTCTTCCTCTTATAGGTAGGTGTCTATATAGTCACTCCGTATTCAATTAATTTCACTATTTACTCGTTTTAATCGTTTTCTCTAGACCTACGTATATCGCATTCCCAAGTCCAGTGCTCTCTGGGTGATCAAATGATCAACGCGCTACCGGAAAGTGTATTTCGTGAGCTCGTTCGTAGGAATAATAGTGGCCGCGCGGGTCGCCTATAGAACCTCAAAGAACCGAATCAACCCGACTAATGGTTAGTGCGAATAAAAGTGACCTTGCAGATCGGCTATTCCGACGACGACCCGAACAACGGTTCGTGAAAATAGCTAGTACGTTAGTAGACACTTGGTTTTATTTATACTAATCAGTATATGCATGTATTTAAGAGAAGTACATCGAATTTTATTAATACGTCAGTAAGGCTTTGTTGTGTGTGGGTCGATGGTGTCTTTGTTTATTCGTAGCGAGAGTGAGGCAAGGCAGACCGGCTGCCAGGTGATCGCGATGGCTACAACTGTTATTGTTGCTGTGATTGGTCTAGAGAACTTTGCACCTGGCCGCCCAAGAAAGACAGCTGACAAACGAATGAGGTTATCTCCACTGGATCCTCCAGATCCCAAGATCTGTACAGCATCTTTGCTATTGTCGTCACTCGTCAGTATAATGTTTAATCTTGGAACCTTGAGGCGGACGGAAACTCTTGTCGGACACGTGTGATAGGATGACTATGATACGCCTGCACTATTGATGTTCTATACTCTATCCCGACACGGGCTACTCCGGAAGTGTGCAGGCGGATCAAGGAACAGGCTTTATTATCAGTGACCTGTGGTTTAGGACTCTGGACTGAATGCAGAGCATTTTGGTATGAAGATTGTATATTGGAAGTAGAACCCCTCCCTCCCCATTTGCTTTTACTTCATTGTTTATTGATCGATAATCTTTCATTGCTCCGCCTTCACGGTGTCATTGTCATTCCAACAAATTGAACACACTTTTGTTGATTTACCCTACTTTGCCATTTCTGGTCTACGTACTTATGTAAAAGACTAGAACATATAGACATAGTCGGGTCAATTAATGAAATGGACGACTTATTTCTAATTTGTATAAGTACCGGTAATCAAAATAGTACTACAGTTCCTTACATCCAATTAAAGAACCCTATCATATTTTTAAGTCTAGAAGTTGCGATTATAAATAAACGAACTCTCCCCCTCTCCTTGTTTTTATATTTATACTCAATCGATTCCTGTGGCGTTTTATGCCTCCTGAAACGTGTTTATCTCTCTTGAAAACAAAAGTACTGCCGAGTGCACTTTAGCAACACATGAAGTCACCCCTCTGTGATTTCCTCCTTATTATTTACAAGCCAGATGATAGATCTGTGGTGGTAGACCTATACGCACAGGATTGTCGGTTTGGCGTTGTTGTCGAGAAAACGACCTACCGGTACCATGTAATTAACCTCACTTATGATAATGTTCAAAATATGCTTTGGTGCCGAGAACAAAACACGGGGACGTGAAATGTATTATTTATGTCATTTTAAATTATTCTTCACAGTTCTCGTTGGTCCTTACCCGGATACTGTAGGACAATGATATAGTATGAAGTAGAATTAGATGAATCATACATATGGTGACACAATGTAGATGGAAATCTTGAGGCAAGCAAAGGATGAGACATGATAGAACCTGATGCTTTACTGCGCCTGGAGGTGTATCTGTTCACTCTCTTCAATGGAATCTGTATCTTACCAAGAAGTAATGAGTAACGAGCTGAGTGATAATGATTGAATATGCTAGTTGCGAAATGCCCAATTACAATGTACGGATGTTCTATAGTGTTGGCCTGCAGGTAGACTACTGCATGGTATACCGCGTTATGACTTAGTGGTGTTCTAGACGCAGACGTATCGTGATACTGTGTAGGCCTATATCGGTAGCTACTTCCTTTCTATTCTGGGCCTAGCTAGCTGAACACTCCATTCAAAATGCTGTGAAATAAACATCAGCGAAGAGCGAGAAAACTTGAGTGGTAGTTTTAACTTTTATTAGATCCATCCGTCCGTTTGAGTGACTTTCGTTCGGAAACATTTTGCTCGAGTCCATGCTCACCTATTATTGTTCGTGGTGGATGCTGTGGGGAACGAACGGGTGATCGAATATCACTCCGGGTTGTTAGTGGTGTTATTGGATAGGGCAGATAAAAAATGACCATAGTAAGCTTTGGATTAACGACCTCCCAACAGCTGGGTTTTTCGAGGGTATAATTGAGAGGTTGCCTCAACACATGTCTTAGGCGGGACTTGAACTCACGTCTAAATTGACTTAATTTTCCTAAAAGCAGAGCCCTCGCTGATTCAGCCAGGCGGGCGGTTCTGAAGCTTTGGTGTAGACGCAAATTTGTTTTTGTATGTAGGCTATATAGTCATTCATTGAACAGACCGAGTAATGGAAACTATGGAAAGTATATGCATCTTCTAATGTACCGTAAAGAAAGAGTATTCCCTTCAGAGCCTCCGTCGTTCAGTCGTAGTCCGAATTCATCCTTATTTTGGATTTACAATACAGAAAATGAGGTATACAGTAAACAAGTGATTTGGTATTGTGTCCTATGAAAAATAAATCTAAAATCAGGTAATCGGATTGAAAAGAAAACATGTTTGCTCAATGTCCGGTTTATATTCTATTTATTTTTGTCTGATTTCCCCTGATTATGTACACTTCGGGCATATACAATGATCAATCAAGCCACATTAAAATGCATCCCGAAGAAAATGGGGTACTGAGGTCATCATGCGCACCAGAACTAGCGATACCGTACGTATACGCACCCCAGGTATAGTCTATGAATAAATAAGCGGTTAAATATACGTAGTTAAAAAAAATCAAATTTAAATTTCGAAAGATCATTTAATGTGTCTGGAAGTGTAGGTTTGATTCGCTATACAGTTTATACGAGTCGTTTGTATTCTACCGAAGTTCGAGCTCTGGTATTGTGTATAGTCAATGAGTCAACCCAGTCCCACATACATTCTATTTGGGGGTGGGCCAACTATTTGACTAGATTTAACAATGTAGAAGAAAATGCTTGTCGAAGTTATTGTTTAATAATTAATATCACTTGTTTTTCGAGCACGGCATTCATAATGGGTATTACTAGTCAGTACGGGTATGGATTTATGAATAGAAATGTAAAACATGATGCTCACTGTGATGGTGTGGAGTTACGAGCTTGACAGTGATTGTTTGGACTTGGGGAGCTGAGGTCACTTGTCTTCTGTGGGTTCTGTCTACTGCATAATTAACGGATCTAGTGGACTTGGAAGTTGAGAAAGCTAGGTGTCTGGCGGTGCGTGATGATGTGTATTATCATTGAACGGATACGATGAAGGTCAACGTTTTGATGAACCAAAGCTACCACTAGACATACTTGTGACCACCCTGTACTTAGTAGTCAGGTCCATACATTTCCGGTGATGTACACTATCCACGAAGCCGTGGCGGAAACTTACTTCTCCTCTATAACGACGCACTGTTATGATATCTTAGAACTATTGGCGTCGGTAAATGATGACTGAGATGGACATTTTGTTAATTAGGTGTTTTGAACAGTGGGTATAGGAAGCGGTCGAGGCCTGATTCCAGTATTCGCTTTGACCATAATAGAAAGCACGATGCACCTCAGTCAGGATGATCGAACCCCCGTCACTCGAATGACGGCCCACGCGTTAGCTACTGATCTCCCCGTCTCAGTTATAATGAAGAAGAATGAACTCTGTGTGTTTTATGATCTAATTCCGTGCTCTTATCATTTGTTCACTATCCCTTTTCCTTGGGGTGTGGAAAACATTTTCCATTTTGTGTCTATTTCCATTGATGAATGTTGCACGCCGGTCCTTGTCCACCGTGATGCTACATTGTTTTCCTCTTGGCAGTTGCAGTGTCATAAGTCACTCTATAAAGATGTCAGCCAGTACGAAGGAAGAATTATGTCCTTTAGTCTTAGTGATTATTACGGCAGTGATTGTATATGATGACCACGTCAGTGACGTCACTGCGTATAAACAGGGGCTGAGGCAGTATCTTGCAGCAGTTTATAGTAGGGCCTATACCAGTGGTATCAAGTCGACACGATGGCGTTTTTCTCCCGGCCTCATACTAATAATGCACTATGCTGTTCCCTCGTGAGTTGATGCACTTCGACGCTGATTACCGATGTAGTAGTGGCGTGGCAAAACATTGATAGTGACTGGTTCCTAGGCTACCTCAAGTGTACACCCCCCACCCACCTCGTCAGGTATCGGAAAACCGTAAGGCAGTATTTATACAACTTCATGGGAAAACTAAGTGAGTGTATGATGTACCAACCTGGAAAAGAGGGGAGGATTTTTACAAGACCCCGGCAGTGGATTTTCTTATTATCTTGCTTTAATCAGTTGCATTCTGTGGGGGTAACAACCTTGGGTCTTTTGATTTCAATTATCAGTTTACAGTGATAATTTTACATCGTACTTTTTACAGCATTATAGTAGTCTATATACACATAATAGACGTGTATAAGAATACAGAACAGCAGTAGTCTATACAACATCGAGTGAGAATTTAAAAAATGAAAAGTTTTTTGTTTTTGATTTTTTGTTGTGTAAGCGTAGAGCGATCATCTCAAAGTCGGAATTCAGGCACCAGTAGCAAAAGGTGAAGTGGGTAAGCAAGAAGTGTCCTGAAGTGATCTAAAGTTTAGTAAAATATAATGAGTTGTAGCTGTAAAACTAGGCCTATCTAAGAGTATGTGCAATCATTCTAACTGCATTTTATAAACAATACCGGTAGCTATTAACCCCGAATAATCTACCGGTAGCTGTGAGCGTGGTTAAGCAAACGATAGATGCGAAACTGAGACGGTTGGACCAGTGTTTAGCATGCTGAACCGTCATTCAGGAGACCGGAGTTCGATTCCCGCCATTGCCGACCATCTTGACTTATTTTTTTTTGTTATCGTTATGTCGTTGGAGGTGAATGGGCCACGACCGTTCCCTTCCCCTATCCTAACACACGGAATAAAATAACTTTTCGTATGTCGAACCATTCTAACCAACTGCTATGTATATCGTGTGCAGTGTAGGCCTACATGTAGCGAAAGTGAATACCGATAATGAAGCAGTATAGCGGTTTGATTAGACCGCGGATTAGACCTACTTATACTTGACTCGACTTTCTGACTAGTGATTACCTAATTGCATGATGAACCTTCCTAGCAATGCGCAGGACCGTGTTTATAGCCAGTTGCTTGCCCATAGGCAAATAGTTTCTGTCCCCCCCCCCCCCCTTCATTAAAACACTGACAATGAACCACAAACTCGATTTTCACAAGAACAAGACCGTTTCTTGTCATTTTAACGCTCCGAGCATGGACGCAATCGAGCGTCCCGGGTACTAAGTGATGAGTTTATGTGAAGGGAATTGTCGATGCATAAACTAAACTTACGGATAGGTCTATCCAGTGAAATTTTCAACCAGTAACTGCAATCCATCGAATGATGGTGAAAACTTGGGTACCGGTACCGGTAGTCATACATCGAAGCATTTTTGCTGATTTAACGCTATTGAAAGACGGACTTTCTGATCGTGAACCTTATTCTGAAAAATCTTGATGCCCTAAAAAAGTACACAGCAATACTGGAATAGAGATACTACCAAGAGTGAACGTGACTTGGCGTGTTTACTTATAGAAAGAGGATGTGCCTATTCGAGGAAACGATCATAACCTGAACCCAAAACCCTGAAAGCTCCTCTGTGCTCTAACCAATTCCCCGAAATATAGTAGCTTCTATGGAATTATTACACACCAAGCCCACCTTCACTCTGGGTAGTTTCGCTATTCCAGTATTCGCTCTTCAGCGCTTCCCTTTTACAACTAGAACGGTGCTATGAGTGTTTGTTATGATGTGGTATACACGGCCGTATTTTCCCTTGAATAAATATGAATATAGTGCATAAGTATGCCAGAGTATGTGTTAGTCAGATTACGATTTGCTAGGACTAGACAAAAGTTGCAAAAGTTACTTGCGAGCTATTAGCTTTAAGCTTCCTTTATCTGTGCTACAACCTTGATGTTACTTGCTACTTGCTAGGGGTGGTAAACAGGAGCCCTACAGCAGTTCCGTCTTTTGCCAAGTGGGGCGTCGGCAGTCCCGGCTTTTCTTCCGTTACTTCAAACTTTACTTGAGAGATTTCATTAGATTATTAGATTAAAAGTGAACACAAATCGTGTATCGGTATTTAAATATCTTTTATTTGCTACTTTTCCTCTGACATCCCGTATATATTTCCTCGTGTTTTCTCACTCGCCACATTCACATCGTTTGCATTCACATCGTTTGCTTCGACATGTAGTTCGCAATCCTAGTTATCCTTTAGGCAATTATTATCGTCCAGAAAGCACTCTTAAATTCAAGATACTAGTCTTGTATGTCCACTAGAGATGAAATGCGTCCGACTACTGAATAATTGTGAGGATTTTCGATAATTGTAGAGGAACTCTCGTATAGCTTCATACATTCATATATTTTGAAAAATGTTGTGTTTCTAATCGCAAATCTCGTCCTGAGAAAATTTGATCCTCAAATAACCACTGCTGCAGACAGCGGTAGCATTCGTGTATATTTTGTAGGTATAGAAGACATTTATTTACAAATACTGGTTTTAACGACAGGTCTAAATGATGAGATCCATTGGCGTCGTTGAAGACGAATGAGATGATTGGGGCAAATGAGATGAAATGCTATTTAATTAGATGTTACGGAGATTCAGATTCACAGTCTGCACTTTAAGGCATGGAACGAAATCAGTATGCACCCTAGTCATGCTGATCGACCTTGGCTGTAATCGAACCCCGGTCTTCTGAATGACGGTTCACCGCGCTTGGTATGACCTTCTTATTTCGTGGCTACACATTTTTTCAGTTTGACGTCATCTCCATAGGGAGTTGAATCAATGGTCTGATCAGGATATTTAGTATTCAGTGGGGGATAACTATGGTTACGTAGACTGAATGTGCGAGTGTATACGATGAGTGCATCATGGCGTGCATTGTCAGTCAGTAACGAATGCAACAGTTGAATACTTCACTGTGTACTTTATCGTATTTTACAGCTTACAATATTGATTTGATTTTCGGAATGAAAATCTAGTACACTTTCGGTCACATAAAATTGTCATTTTCGTTATTTGGATTTGAATACAATTTACGCATATTTTACCCAGATTTCTTTCATATGCGGTTCGTGCTAAGCGTTCATAAGCGGTTCATAACGTTTCGTGCATTGACTGCTAGTTTTAGTGCGTTTTGTAAGTACACTTTCTTCTGGAGGCATTTTCATGTCGCTTGAGCGGCCACTATATGCGACCTCAAGTGAAGGCCCACCGGTACTGTAGAGAATCTATATATGAGCTTATGCAAAAAGGCATATATAGTAGAACTTATAAATGTTGTTTTGAGTCGGGTTTTAGGTTTATTTATTAGATAGTGATTTTGATTACTTATCTCTCGGTGTATTTACATACCGATACGATGTCACGTAAAACTCACTTTTCTTTATATATTTGTAGTAAAGAAAGAAGAAGGCTCCGAACGACCGTCCCCGTATCCTACGCCAAAACAATGACATTTTAATACATTACTACGTTATAGCTGAGCTGGGGGGCGCTGAAGAGCGAATACTGTAATAGCGATAGGCCTACTACCAAGAGTGATTGATGGTCGACTTGGCGTGTAAGAATGTCGTAGGAACTACTATTTCGGGGATTGTTTAGAGCACAGAGGAGCTGTGGTTTAGGTTGTTTGAGTCAGGTTATGATTGTTTCCTCGAATAGGCACATCCTCTTTCCAAGTAAACATGCACGCCGAACCAAGTTCACTCTTGGTAGTATATTTATTCGGGTACTTATAAAACAATTGTAGCCGTCAATCTGAGAAAAAAATAGCAGATTCAGTCAACAAACACGCCTCATATCCAACAAGAACCTGAAATCGGTCTACACTTTGACACTTGAACGAACAAATAAACAAATGAACAAAAAACTAATGAGAACACAAAACTAGGACCTGTTTCATTAGAAAGCTAATTACATTTCAATGGAGTTACCTGCCTGTCACGTTTATTGTTACTTATGAACTTGTAGCTGAAAAAATGTTGTTTTCGTACAAAGAATATTCCCAAAATATTGGAGAAACAAACCTTCATTACCGGTAACGGAAATGCATAAGTATCACTTTAGAACGAGATGTGGAGCCAAGGGAGCATAGTCGGCAGAGTCCTAACATTATTGAGGGGTCAAAATTAATAAAGTTGTTACGTTTTTTTCTTATAGTTCTTTGTTATAGTTAGTTCTGTCACATGATCATTAATTATTAGTGATACTCATGCTCCGCCGGCTTTGCAGGGTTGGTAAGTATACCATATGTATATATGTTACCGAGATACGTTTTAGGCCTACTCAACGTTAAGAAGTCGTACATAGGCCTATTTGTGTCTCGGTATAGTAGCTTCACACCGCTTTGCAAACCGGGAAGTTTCCTCCATATTCGACATATATTCGTGATGATATACAATGTCTTGTACCGGCACATGTAGCTGAGTGGTTGACGCACTTGCTTCATGTGACCCGGGAGGCAGTGGGCATATCGGACCCGGTTCGATCCCCGCTACCGTCCATCTTACAGGGGTTTTTCGTAGTTTCCCTCTGTAGTCTAGGCTAATGCCGGGATGATTCCCTCAACGACCGCTTCCTTCCCACTATCCTTCCCATTACCCATAAAAACCTTCATCTCATCATCCCATCATCTCATTAATCATTCATCCGACGCCAATAGATCTTGGTCATCATTACAATGCGTCGTTAAAACCCTATATATATATATATATATATATATATATATATATATATATATATATATATATAAATATATATATATATATATATATATATATATATATATATATATATACATATATATATATATATATATATATATATATATATATATATATATACATATATATATATATTATATATATATATATATATATATATATATATATATATATATATATATACATATATATATATATATATATATATATATATATATATATATATATATATATATACATATATATATAAATATATATATATATATATATATATATATATATATATATATATATATATATATATATATATATATATATATATATATATATATATATATATATATATATATATATATATATATATATATATATATATATATATATATATATATATATATATATATATATATATATATATATATATATATATATATATATATATATATATATATATATATATATATATATATATATATATATATATATATATATATATATATATATATATATATATATATATATATATATATATATATATATATATATATATATATATATATATACTCGAATCGATTCGAATACCTCAAGAAGACAAGAACGACTCCAGAAGATGGCGAATAGTTTTTCACCGAAACGTCGAGTTACAGGGTTCTTTTCAGAACCACCCACACTCATCCCAGAAGGCCAAATCTCCGTAAAGCCAGCATTACCATCAACCATCGGCCCTCAAAACTTCAGACATCACATATATATATATATATATATATATATATATATATATATATATATATATATATATATATATATATATTTATATTAAAAAAAATAATGTCTTGCTAG
>OZ023327.1:47428648-47452185 GCA_964007535.1 Brachyptera risi | reverse complement strand
TAATATATATATATATATATATATATATATTTATATATATTTATATATATATATATATATATATATATATATATATATATATATATATATATATATATATATATATATATATATATATATATATATATATATATATATATATATATATATATATATATATATATATATATATATATATATGTTTTGTTGAAAGCTTTCACGACTCATTATGTAATTAATAATCAAATCTTTATGGATAATTAAAAGTCGCGTTGACGAATAAATATTTATTTAATTGCCCGACGTTCCGACTACAATATAGTGGTCATTTTCGAGGGCTAAAAATGAAATTAATTATATAAATGATAAATAATAGGAACCAAAAAACAGATTCTTATGCAGAAAAACACATCTTCAATTGAAGATGTGTTTTTCTGCATAAGAATCTGTTTTTTGGTTCCTATTATTTATCATTTATATAATTATTTTCATTTTTAGCCCTCGAAAATGACCACTATATTGTAGTCGAAACGTCGGGCAATTAAATAAATATTTATTCGTCAACGCGACTTTTAATTATCCATAAAGATTTGATTATTAATTATATATATATATATATATATATATATATATATATATATATATATATATATATATATATATATATATATATATATATATATATATATATATATATATATATATATATATATATATATATATATATATATATATATATATATATATATATATATATATATATATATATATATATATATATATATATATATATATATATATATATATATATATATATATATATATATCTTATTGGCTCATCAATCCTAATTGGCTTATTCCTTATCCTTATCTTTATCCTTATTGGCTCATAGTTGGCTGGTTAATTCTTGAGGAGGGGAAGGGGTGGGGGGGGGTTACGGGACTGATACCTATAAACACTAATTTCACGTATCAGAGCCTATATGTCTATATATGGATAGACTCGGATATCTGAAATAAGGCGTTAAGATGGCTGTGTTTATTATATGCTGTTTACCACATTTATAACACTATTTGACTTTTGTAATTAACATTTTTATAATAGGCTGGATCTTTGTGGTCACTTAGACCAGGGGTGATCGACTGTAAAATAAATGCTTTTCTCTCATTATTCATGTTTGGTGACAAGACTGGATCAAAGTTTTGAAACAACCAAGAGGTGCCACTTTTAAACGGTCTTATTCAAAGTTCGCCCTCATTGGGAAACAATGATTGTATAACAATATTACAATTTGTCCGAAAATAATGCTTTCTGTCGTGGTGTAGCCAGTTGCCAAGAACTGTAGGCCATAGGGAAGGGCAACCACTTGTGACCTGATGGATCAGTGCATGTTCAAACTAAAAAGCATGGTTATGCATTACAGTATTGGGCATGAGTTCTTAAAATGAAGTTGACTTATTTTAACTAGTCTTATAAGTTGATTTTTATTGAATAAACTGAAAGGTGACCAAATATGATGAAAGTTCGATTGAAAGTTAGTTTTATACATTACTTTTTCTAGTTGTAGTATGTAGTCCTCCTCCTCTCTTCACCATTTCGTGTTCCATTTTATTGATCTTAATTTTCTATATATATGTGTTCTTCTAGTAAAAGTGGATGAAGATTGGTAATATTATTTGATAAGGTTGATTTATTTCACTTTCAGCTTTTGAGATTTGGTATTGTTTATAGTTGAAGTACTAGTACATGTTGTTTAACAATAGCTTGAGTTATCATTTACTTTATTATGATTTTGTTAACAACCCCACCATTGTTTATATAAACTGTTTCTAAAGTTCAGAATTTGATATAAATGAGGATTAACATTCATTTGATGGAAATATTTATAAAGAAAATATTTCCTATTGTTTATGGTTTAAGCCCACGTATGTATGTAAGTTACACAAGGTGAATGCAGCAAATGTGTTGTGAAATGAGCGAGATATCTGAATAAGGTATAATCTGAGTTGTTGAAGTAGTTTCATTTTTGCTACTTTCAGTTCTGGTATAATTGAAAACTTCACATACCTTGACTCCCATAAGTAATTCGATGAAGATCGAATCTAGAAAGCAGTGAATTACAACAATGGTTTGCTTTCATTTATATCTATGTATTTGTTGAGTGAAAAACATTTATCATATTTTTTTCTTTGAAACGGCTGGTACGAATTGCACACACCAGTGTCCTAATGTGTATTACTGGGCAAACGCAGCATATGCGTTGTAAGATGAGCGAGGTATAAGGTTAAGATATAATAATTGAGTCGTTAAAGTAGTTCTACCTTTACTTCTTTATCGACTCCGGTATTCTACACACCTTGACGCATATAACAAATACTTCATTACTGGGCAAATATCGAATCTAGAAAGCAGTGAGTGAATCTTGGTAACATAATTTTGCTATTATTAAATTTTAATTGATTTTTTTTCTTCAAAACGGCTGGTTCGAATTGCATACAAAATGGTGATGATGTGTATCATTCATGTGTAGGCCTACACATTCACAGACAATTTCATTCTATTTGGAGAGATTTTATTTTTCAAATTTTCTTGCCCAGCCCAATCTTATGGGGTTTTTAGAAACTTTGAGATGATATTTCTCAGAATAGGTCTGACCGATGCATTCCAAAAACTATACAGTTCTAAGTTGGATGAGTTTGTGTGTAAAAAAAGTTTCATGTTGATCAGTCAAACCCTGCGACCTGTGCAGTGCTTACAAAAAAAAAAAAAAAACACGGACAAAGCTCTATAAAAGTGGGATGGAGTCTTCGCTATCGCTCATCCAACCATGGTCACTCTCTAATTAAAAGTTGATAGATGTTTGCATTATCAAAATTAGAGAGATTTCATGGTCCTGTCTTCCCAAAGACCTAGTGTAATCTATAATTTATTATTGTGTATTTGATTGTATATTATTTGAATGTCATCTTGATATACACACTGCTTGAGAATAATAATATAGATTGAAATAAACTAAGGGCTGCTCCCGTAGGTGTAGCCTTGTTGGCCTGTGCATTGAAAGCACGATAGTGATTTTAATTGTGTTACATTGAATCTTGTTTCGATAGCTCCAAAATTCTAAATACAAAGTTGAACTGTATGCAATAATTGTATATACCCAAATTCAACCTCGGTACAATCTGCCCTAATGGCACATGCTTAATAAGTTCAGAATTTACGTCCAAATGAGTTTTAAAATTAGTTTTATCATTATCATTAGTATTATAATAATAGTGTAATTATTTTCGCTTTGATTTAGGTTAGGTTGTTGTTTATTAATTTCATCATTCATTTACATAAAACATTTACTTCTACCTTCAATGTATTCTATATTTCCAAGTTATTCTGTTGATAACACTTTAAAGCTAATCACCCTACTTTTTGGCACCAAATGCATTTCTTTCTTACATCATACTGAACTTTACATATATCTATTCTCTGTTATTTTCAACCCACAGATAAGCCTTCGTGGGCTTTGTGAAAAAGTGTTTCAATTTAGTTTTAAAATTGTTTTTATCATTATTTGCATTTTTTTGGGGGGTATTCTGCTATTTTTTGGGGGTGTTATCACAAAACCTTAATGAATATATGAAATTAATTCAATTGAATGTATTGTCATGTTGTCATTTTAAAAATGGGTAAATTGATTGTGTGGATTCCCCCCAAAATTATTATTATTAATATTATTATTAATATTATTATCATTATTATTATCATCATATTGTACTACTCGAAGCATTCATTTCAAAGATCAAGTGAGCGTATGTGAAGGTATGCTAATACTAATGTTGCTTGCAGTGAATGTGTATGTGATGGTATTATGTGGTGTTACAGTAACGGGAGAGGATGACAGCATGGGACCCATCTTTATACGCGAGCCTCCGAACCGAGTGGACTTCTCCAACACGACGGGGGCCGTGGTGGAGTGCGGTGCACGGGGCTCTCCCACGCCAGAGATCATCTGGGTCCGTGCCGACGGTTCGGCCGTCGGAGACGTACCGGGACTGCGACAGGTGGGTTCAGCGTATGACAAAGCCGTGGTGAAAAGAAACATTGAATTCGACCACAATCACTTTCAGACCTTGCCAACTAGAACTGCTCTAGTTTATTAGAAACATAGATGGGCTAAGGACCTTTCAAAAATAATGATAAATTATATATTCTATTTGAAATGTGCGTTTTATTGAAACGTAATCATAAATACTTCAATAAAACATTCTACCTTTGCCAATTGGTTCTTTTTGTAATTTTTCTATCTTTCAGAGAGTAGATCTGTCAAAAAACGTGGCTCTTAAAAAAACCATTGCAATGTTTGAGCTTTCCAGCCCAATTGAGGCGCGTGTACAGAGGCGTCACGTAAACATAGTTGTAGGGTAGGCAAGGATAATTATTGATTATGCCCCCCCCCCCCCCTCCCTCACACATCCAATATTTTTGTTTTTGCGATTTCCAACCTGATTTTCACATCATATTACGTTTGAAATATTGATTAAAATATAGGTCAATGATTAATAATAATGAGTATTTATAAGACATTTGACTTGGCATCTTATGGACTCACCATATTTTTGCTCAGGACCAACCGGCATACAAATATCTTTAGTGAGTTCATATGCCAGTTTAATGCACAGTTAGTCGAGTTTTCCACTTCCACTGTTTTTTTTTCAAAATCCGTTATGAATTATCGAAACTTGATGACCGTAGTATGGATGCAGCGAAATTTACTATAAGATTTCACCATGATTCACTTGCCGTGAAAAAAGCAGAAAACATGCAAAATCACAGTTGAAACAAGAAAGTTACATGAACTATATCATGATGTCAATTGCTTGCCGAATGCAATAATTGAAGAAAACCAGAAATATTGAATCCGTCCTGCCAATAGGTGGTTAGCGGCCATATTGCCATTGCAAAATATATTGCCAATAAAAAATACGGCCACATAAAATGCCATAGTGGGCTGCGGGTTGTGCATCACTGCTCTACAACCTGATGTCCATAGAATTGCCAATATTTGATTCATAGATTTATAATTCAATGCTGCACAGTTACAAATCAATGTTTCAGAATGATGTGTTTTTGTTGAAGTCCGAGATATTGGGAGCGCCTGAAAAGTATATACTGTAATAAAGTATACTCAGTTATGTGGCATGGACTTGGGTTTCAGACATTACCTGAACTCTAACCACATTTTACAACCATTCATTCATAAGTACCCCCAAGACCATGTCACTCATCCGAGTATACTTCATTTTGATAAACGCTCTTCAGCGTCCCCAGATATTGTCATTTGAGGTTTATTAAATGTCTCTAAGCTCTTATGGAAACAGAAAATCCATTTCACATTTTTTCAGTTGATGGAAACTGTTTCATATCAAGGAACATTATTTATCACTTGATTCATCACAGGAAAAGTCCGGGTTTGTTGAAGCCGTACTTCATATTTTAGGTGCATTTAATTAGTAGTATTTAAATTAGTGATGGGTAGCAAAACTTTCAATTTTGAAAGTTCCGTAAATTTCCGAAACTTTCGGAAACTTTTCATGTCATGCTATGAATTTCGGAAATTTTTGAAACTTTTGAATAAAATGCCTAACTTTCTTTGGTAGACTGAGCTAATGCCACTATATCAATTGTTTCTCTGTTTTACCACTAGATACCACCAACTACCTGCATGGCAAATTGAGTAATTTCTTTAATATTTAGAATGCAGGTAATTTTTGTCTTCCTCAACCTAAAAACCATTCACAACATATTGCAAATATGGTGAAGAAGAAAGGACAAATATGGGAATATTATGAATGTATGGGCCCATCAATGAAACAAGTGGAATGTGAATTCTGAAAATTTAAATTAAATATCGTTCGAATGCAACAAGGATGGAACAGCACATACAAACACAAATCCCGTCTTTTTCCAGTAAATTTTAAAAATTTCCGTAAATTTCATAAGTTTGAACATAAATAAGGTTAAACATAAATTTCCGAAATTTGTCCATCACTAATTTAAATGAAACTGAAGTCAATTGGACATGAACCTTGGTCGTGGTGATTTTTCACACACTATCTGCATTATGAAAATAACCTGACCGACTTGCTATCATCCATAATGCCATTGGGAAGTTCAATGCCTAACCATCCCTATACAAATCAGTAAATCAGTTCGGGCATGGTGATAAGTAAGAAATACTTTTGGTTATTTAGAAAATTGCAGGCACAAATATATGAATATCACATGAAAGTTTGTAGTACTGGTACTGGCAAATCCAGATTTAAAGTTTGGGATGCTTCATGAACAATTTATGTATGACAGTAGTTTCATTCTTGCATGCTCTCTAACAAGTGGTAAGTGATATTAATGAAGGCAAAGTCCATTTTTTGGTATTCATGATGAAGGTAGAAAATTCATTTATTTGAGAAGATATTAAATTCTCTTATGATTGTGTCTCGGGTACGAGCACATATTTTACATAATTGTTTGTGATTATTGAGTGATTTTAATGAAGATAAGAAGACACACGTTCATATTTAAAACATTAAGTACAGAAACAATAGCCAAGTGAAGGAGTTCCCTACAGTAGCAGGTCTATTGTCTTGAAAAATGTTTCAAGCCAACTAGGTATATGCACAGTGTACATGCTTTATTGACAGTGTATATTCTCATTCTGTAGTTCTGCTCTTCTATTCTCTATATTTGTGTTCCAAGTCAGTATAATCTGTCTCATTACTCTGTAGAGATTGTCAGAAATCCTAGTCTTTCACTCATCTATCATCTGCAAGAAAGTAGGTGGCCTATCTAAACATGTCAATAATCTCTACACATTTCAGTGGGTTAAAACTCGCTGTTATATTTTCTTTAAAATTTACAACTGGTACTAAAATCTGAAATAAGACTTTGAGGTTGACTTATTTAGTCACAAATCTTACCTTGTAACAAATTTGTCATAAACTTACGGCAGAAGTGAGTACCTTTGTTACTGTTGCATTATGATTGACATGTTTACCTACTTAGCAATTACACTGATTGATCAAGTATCCAACAATCGCTACAGAGTTCCGAGACAGACTATAACAAGATTAGTGTAACCTGGCAACTGAAAATGAGTGAATATATTTTGGAATTTTCCCAGTGAAAAGTTAAATTCCAGTATTATTTTATTATGTATTAATATTATGTAGGATTTGAAGTTACCTGCAGTTAAAACTGTAGCAATATTGTACGCTCCCATAATTTGCTCGCTTATTTGCTGACAATGCACATTTGGTTTGTTGCTTGTGTGAAGTTGGTGATAATTTTCTTTCTATGACTTGACACTAATCTAATAATGTTTTTTGTAGGTGTTGCCTAATGGCAATCTGGTGTTTCCACCATTTCGAGCCGAGGATTATCGGCAAGAAGTTCACGCTCACATCTATGTCTGTCTCGCGAAAAACGCCGTCGGCTCGATCCACTCGAAAGATGTCAACGTTCGTGCAGGTAAACATACTAGCCAGGAGACATTACACTCATGTTATCAATAACTCAAATCTTATACATCTCTTACATTGAAATAATTAGACCGGGAGTGTTGATGCTAAAAATCAAAACTTTCGACTTTATCTCTCCGAAACTTTTCACATATGTTAGTGATATAAGTTTATCTGCCATTTTGATTGCTGATGAGCAGATTCTTCATAGTAGAAAGAGGGTATGAAGGTATTTATTTTAACAAAAAGTAGAGAGTAATTTACTAAAATATCTAGACACAGTATTATAGATACCAAGTAACAAATACAAGAAATACTATTTCAATTGAAGTTCTGGTTATTTTTGTAAGTTATGGCTTGGTAAAATTGGTAAAAATTTGAAAAATTTATATATTCAGCATATGGTCTGCATCTAATTATGCCAGTGTAATTGGATGTATAATATTTAAGACAACTGCTTTCATAGATTTGTTGTGGAGAGCATACTTATGCCTAGCCTCCCTTCATTGCTCAGTCAGCTAAGGCACCGCTTTAGAAACTCGAAGACACGGTTGGGTGTGGGTTCGAGTCCCGCATAAGGCATAGAATTTTATAAACGTCCTTTCACTTATCTTCACTTCGTAGTTTCACTATCATCTGCTCATTTGTACCCCCATGAAACCTAGCTGTTGGTGGGGTCATTGAGCAAACAATAATCATCATACCTATGCCTTGAGGAATATATGCCATTGCTATCTTGTAGGGGCATAAGGGGTTAATCCTATCGTGAAGTTATAACCAATATCCAACATTAGAGCATTCTCTCACGTACATGTTCTAAACCTTGTATAGAACAGCACTTGGTGTAACCACCGCAACTAATTAATCACTGGATGTGTCAAGAGTATGGAACATGAATATTGATATAAATAATGAAGAAGGCTATAAAGAAATGGTTACATTTTTGTTCCATGGAAAACCAGCAGCTTACCTTCAGTTT
Organism: Brachyptera risi; assembly: GCA_964007535.1. Classification (NCBI taxonomy): domain Eukaryota; kingdom Metazoa; phylum Arthropoda; class Insecta; order Plecoptera; family Taeniopterygidae; genus Brachyptera; species Brachyptera risi. The sequence goes on along the minus strand of OZ023327.1, from coordinate 47,443,721 downwards.
CTCTAGCCATTTTGTGTTGCCAGTGTTTGATTTATAGTCTATCATATGAATCTTTTGATATGTGACTAGAACTGCTTGCTCTTTACACTTTTTCTTCTTATTCAGAAGAGAACCTTATTGCCCAAGAATTAAGTCTGATTCAGTTTGTGTTGTCTTCCACTTGTGTGGATTGTACGACAGTTGAAAGAATGCTATACCGTAGTGTTTTGTTAGATCAGCACAGCTGCTTTCTTCCCATGAGTTGATTAGTAATTGTCATACCAAGTATTCAAAGTAGGCTTATCTTATTTTACATTGTCTATTATGTTTTGATTACCCCAAAGTCAAGAAACAGTGAGCGTGATATTCTTGGATGCATATATTTTGTATGCTAGTACAAGGTGCCAATGTTACTTGATGCTTTTTTTCAATGGATTACATAATGACTGAAGAGTGATGATATCTTATTCAGGAGTTCATTTTTTGTTTATTCACTTAGCACTTTGCCATTGACCATCTGACTTATTGTATACATTCCATAGAGAAACTTTTCTCAATTAACTGGATATTGTTCGGATTAAATCATCACTATCGCAATGGTAATAATGTTTATTGATAGAATTGACGAATTCCATATTCCAAAAATATTATGCCTAAGCAATTACTCCAAGTCATTGCAGTAATGTGTATATGTATGTTTCAACATAGAACATTTGATGAGAGTGCAATTGCCAAACGTAAAACTGATCAAAAATATTGTAGATTTCATTGTTATCTAGGATTGCCGTTAGGTTTCAACCTTTTTCATCGATACGAGATCGAAACAATGATCGATATTGATTGGAAAAATGGTAAATAGCTGAAATGAGAATCAACTGAAAAAACAAATATAAAATTACCATCAATAAAATAATATTTGGGCTACTTATCATTGCTGTCTGTGTAACATTGTTGCATATATTGAAATTGGTAAAATATTCTCAAGTTTTTGAAAAGAAATCATTTCTGTAAGAATTAATTATTTGTGTTGTTGATAAACAAAGCTGCAAGCCTAAGTGTTAACTAGCCCCTACCCCACATGCAGCTTGTAGTGTTTACTTTTTAACTACCCTTGATATATGATCAAGACTTGTGAGTTCCAGCCCTGCATTTTTTTTCTTTTCAATATCGATTGAAAATTACAAATTTCGAAATATTTTGATTGATATTCAATATAAACGTTTCTATATCACATCTAATTCTTGTATTGAGTGGCAAGCCTACTTTTAACTGTGTTCTCCATAATATTATTGATTTTAAAAGTTTGATAAAATAGCTATTACCAGCCTATTTACCAGTCAAATACGGTATGTGCCTCAAAATAACACGATAGTATTTAACAAATTTGGCTTATCACTTACCGGGTACCGTATTTTATTTGCCCCAAATAATTATTGTTGATTCTCCAGCCGATGCCATGAATTCACCCCAGTACCCTTTGTTCATAATTCTATAACAAGTAGTTTATTAATGTTCTTTTCCCCAAAATACATTTATTAATTCCATGTTTTGTCTTTTTTTTTTTTGTGAGTGTATAATAACATGAAATTGCATACCTTTAGTTGTTATTGTGTATATGTATATGTATGTACATGTGTAAAATAACATGTTTTCTATGCTCCAGTGGTACAGTTAATGATGCATGCCATACTTTACATTGAGAATCATTGCACAAGCTTGTACAGTATAGTGTGGCATTGTCTGGTGTATTGCCAGTCTTATTGACTTGCTCAGTACTGTCGGGAAAATACATTCTAAGGTTTTATACCGTACTAAGACATATATGCATTAATTGATTTATGTAGCTTGATTGTATTCTACTGTATTTTCTCGTTACATTGTGATTATTTCGTGTAAAATGTTGCTTGGTATTGCTGGGAGTTATCTTTGGCTCGAGATTTAGCAAGACGAAGGTTACTGTTTTTGAGGGCAGTTTTCACAAACCTCCAACAAGAGCAGCTAGAACTTGAGTAAACTGTATGGACCTACTGGTTATCAGTATTTTCATCAATCTGCCAGTAACAAAATTAAGATTATCAGCAATTTACCATTTAGAAAATGAATTAACACAAAGCATGCTTTCTGTAGCAGATTGAACTATTGGTAATGATGTAATATAATAAGACACTTCATAATAGCCAATATGAAAGTAATTCTGACAGTAAAATCTCACATAACATCACAAAAGTTCTAAGCCATCAACAGTATTCTACAAGATTGTGTAATGTATGTTACCTATTTGTGTGGTTATACATCTTTCAATTAATCTACCACTGAGTTGAGATTATTCTCAAGTCTGAGTTATTGTGTGGTATCCTCGTGTCGTGTGAGATGAAGAAGAAATCCTCGACGTTTCATCCTCCATGTTGAGACCTTTTTCAAGAGTGTTGGTCCAGTTCAGAAGGAGTACGACTGACTGAATTCAGGCATTTTCTTTCTTCTGAGACAGTTTTTCTTGATTGGACTGACACTCCTGAAAGAGGTCTTAACATGCAGGCCAAAATGTCTAGGATTTCTTGTTTGTCTTACACGAGGCGACGAAATCACCTGATAACAAATACTTCAAATGCTAACTTGTTGTTTGTACTGTCATTCAACTTGAAAAACTTTCAGTTACAACTCTTCACACAGAGTTGTCAATGTGTTACAATACTGTAGGGCAGTAGCAAACATATTCAGCTCTCAATGTCGGTACTGTATTACTTTGTAATCGAGAATCGAATCGCTCCAATAAAGTCGTCTCGTTATGATCGGAAGTGGCGTGTGCAGTATCAGTCTATAAGCTTGTTACGATGCGGTTACAGTCGTGTCGCAGTATTACGATACTGACGTAAACAAGGAGTATGCAATACGAGGGAATGCCGCCGTCCTCAAATGTCAAGTTCCTTCATTCGTAGCAGACTTTGTTAGCATTGTGTCCTGGCATACGGACCAAGGAGACGATTTCTTTCCCACTGCGACAGACTACGGTAATTCATAGCGTATCTACCGGTCAATCCAACACTCTTTCCTGGAATGTTACAATATTGGAAATATTATAGAAATGAAGAACTTGGTAAACAAACAAAATTAGTTGGTAAATTATGTACCAGTAGATAGAAATAATGATGAGTGGTCTCTTCCAAAATAAGAACAATTTTTCCAAATATCTTGTTGAAAATCACAATTTTTTTTCTTAAGGCTATTGATGTTGTAGACAAAGTCCTATGAGCTGTTTTGCCTATTTAATAAATACCGACCTTGTATAAGTTGAGTTGCTTTCTCATCTCCGAGTTGAGTTACAAAGCTTATAAGCGCCTCAGTCTATTCTTTCAAGTGTATTAAATTAAAATCACACTCGTAAAGACAACACAAATATTCTCATTTAATTCTCAAATTATCTTTTGGTAAGAAATGCCAGTTTTAAATTCTGTAAGGAAGTTTTCTCCTTGGACCTTAAGCTTACCATTTTTATTTCTGTTTCTCTAAATCAATTAACATCCAGTAAATAGTTTGTGATTGATCGTGACTTGCAATACCTCCTTCAGATTCCGCTCCACATTGTACCTCCTTCTTGAGCTGTTGGTCCATAATCCATGTATTCTCAGTCGTTCAACAGTTTTACCAATCTGAAGTGAACAACGAGTATGTTATTCGAGGCAATTCAGCAGTGTTGAAATGCAGCATTCCTTCATTTGTTGCCGACTTTGTGTCCGTAGTCTCGTGGAATGATGAAGCTGGAAATACGTTCACACCAAACTCCTTTCACGGTAATCATTGCATAATCCTTCATTTCACCTTCCTTGACTGGTTCCTTCCTGGTTGTGGGGCTAAAGGCTAAACTAATTCCTCTTCTTTTGAGTCAATTGTATCATTGGGAATTCCACTAGCCATATTATGGTTATAACTTCACCGTACAAATATATACAGTAAGTAGCCGTGCTAGCCATTTTTCGTCTCTGAATTGTAAAAACTCCATCATGTAATATTATTTAATGTGATACGCACATGACATAAAAAAATTGAAAGTTTCTTCTTTCTAAATTGAGGTTGAAAACAATGAAATTTTAAAATTATCATCTGTTTGTTTCAGTTTTGAGCAATTATTTTTGTAGTGTAAATAAATGGGCATGCCTATGAACTGAAGTTAGCGTACCATAATGGTGAGGTTTTCTGTGTTGTTTCAGTATTGGCATACACTTGTATCGAATCTAATAGTGAATGGCCAATGATACAGTTTGCTTACCATCTCTTGTAGATATTGCAAGCTGTAGGTTCACTTGTCGTTTGGCACATCATTCACTCACTTGAGTTGTTTAGTTGTGAACCAATACTACGAAGCAGAAGTGGTGTCCGAGTATGTTATCCGCGGCAATACGGCCGTCCTCAAATGTAACATTCCGTCGTTCGTTGCCGACTTTGTACGAGTCGACGCGTGGGTCGGCAGCGAGGGATCGATCTTTCTCCCGAGTTCCGACTATGGTAAACTAAAACATGACCTCCTTTCTTCTCACTGCCTTTCCTCCTCACCTTTTGCTATTTTCATTGGATAGTTCTTTTTAATATTGGTTGTTATTCCGATGTTGGTAGTTGTGAATCAGTTTTACGAGGCGGAGATAATGACGGAATATGTGATACGAGGGAACACAGCGGTTCTGAAATGTTCTATACCGTCGTTCGTTGCTGACTTTGTCCAAGTTGAGTCTTGGATCGGCGATAACGGAGAAATACACCGTCCTGCCGAACACAATTATGGTAACTAATTCTAAGAGTATTGCCAGCATTTCCAATCCATTCTCGTTGTCACTAGTTCTAGGTTCTCGGGGAAACAACAGCGACCTACTTACTCATGGCGGTGCTTTAAAGTCAACACTCGAGTACCGTATCGTGTGTTATTTCAAGGAATGATGAGAGGATAATTCAAGTAGATTGGATTGAAGAAAAATCTGTAGAACGTTTTCGTGAAGGCAATACTTTTTCTTTGAAAAATGATTATTTCGCTTCTATCCATATTTGCCATCAAGCCAGCAATATCAAACTTTTACTTGATTTAATCAATTTCTACTATTCTATTTAGGTTCACACCTAGCCTGCCACTGTACAGCAAGCCACTGAACCTGTCTTGTTCACATTTGTTGCTGTGGTAGTAAAACTAATAAGACTGTTGATTTTGTGCCAGTGGTAACGCAATACTACGTGACGGAAGGTGAAAACGAATATGTTATTCGAGGAAATAGTGCCGTGATGAAATGCAAGATTCCAAGTTTCGTTGCTGATTATGTCTCGGTCGATTCTTGGATTGGGGACGATGGACAGATTTTCTCTTACTCGACAACAAATAACAATTATGGTAATACAAACTGATCAGGGAAACATGTTTCTTATTAATCTTATTTCTATCTCATTCCAGGTAAATGAGAGTAATTATAGTGTTCCAGAAGTTATTCCCAGAATTGTTTTTTAAAATTTGATGTATTTTGCAAGTGGTCTCACAAAGCTATGAAGCAGAAGCCGATAACGAATACGTTATACGAGGAAACGCAGCAGTGATGAAGTGTGAAGTACCTAGTTTCGTGTCGGATTTCGTCAGCGTAGAATTATGGACCGACTCGGTTGGCAATACGTTCTACCCAAGCACTGATTATGGTAATTTATCTTATGCATATGAATTTTTCTCCTCTCTTTTAACAAATCAGTCGTACATCAATTCTACCAAAGCAGAGTTATTGACGAGTTTGTGTTACGTGGTAATACGGCAACCGTGAAATGTCTTCTGCCAAGTTTCGTTGCTGACTTCGTTCAAGTTGTCGAATGGATTACGGAGGACGGTTCTTTTTCTGCTACGTCTCAAGCAAACAACGATTATGGTAATTGCCAGCAATTCAGTTCGTCCATTCCTAAGCAATTGTTCCTTACACCCTGGCAAAATGTTTTCAAATAACATGAACTATACGGTACCAAATATATTTCAGTCTCATTTAGTCTAATTTCATGTTTTATTTGATTGCATTTACCATTTCCACCTCCTTCAATTCACAATGTTTCTTTTATTTTCAGGTAATTCTGCTTAATAAAATTGATTTCTAGGTATCGGTATCATATTCGGGATCTGCAAGTGTTGTCAAGTCAAGTAGTTTCTAGTCTTACGATTCATGCTAGTAGTCGATACTTTGTTTTCACGATGGAGTTTCATTTCTTGTTTCAGTGGTGAATCAGTATTACGAGGCTCAAGTGTACGACATATTTGTTATTAAGGGTAATGCAGCAATATTCAAATGCAACATTCCATCATTCGTATCTGATAACGTAGAGATTGTATCGTGGGAAGACACGCAGGGGAACAAATATCTACCGCCCGGTCACGATTACGGTAATAAACATTAACATCTAGGCCTAGACACTGAACAATAACGCAACTCGTTTGAGACTGTTTTAGGATCTTGTCTTACTGTTCCAAATGGAATCAAGACAAAAGGGTGAAAAGCTGTTGGCGTCTTGATTTCAGTGTCAGTTATTCCTTGCAGGCTCAGTTGATGGCTTTCGACAGAATGGCGATGTTGGAGTTGATAACGAAGCACCTTCCTCGTATCATTGACCAAATGCTGCAGCTAAGTAACGGGTATGATATGTGAATGATTAATGCTGGTAATAACGAAGATGTTTGTTCGTAGTTGTGACTCAACGTTACGAAGTGAATGTGATGGATGAACATGTTCTCCGAGGCAACACTGCCATTATTAAATGTCATATACCGAGTTTTGTAGCCGATTATGTCTTCGTTTCGACGTGGCTAGAAAACGAGCGTAACGAAATCTCCATCCAAGACAATTCTTATGGTACTAATGAAGTTTTGGAATCTATGATACTTTCAGGCTTTGGACGTTTCGTTGAGTAGATTGTTCGTTTGGCTTATTGTATTTTAGCCCCATCACTGTGTTCCTTTTCCAAGAAACCCATGTTCTATTATAGATTATTGTTGTTTAATTCAAGATTGAACTGCATTCTTCAGCATATAGTTTCAATTTGTGGGGCAAATTACATTGCTGTATTACTGATAGTGTTGCTAGTAGATTGTGGAGTAAAACTGATAGATTTCCATTTTGCTTATAATTGATTAATTAGATTCAGCTCATAGAATGCATTTCAATTTTAAGTTAATATTATTTTGCTATTTGTTATGTCTAAAGTGTAGTATCTTAATACATGTGCATGGTCTCATAGTGAATAAATTCAATTTTATTAAATCAAAATTGTCATCTTTATTGATTCAATAAATAAACATAAATAGAACATGAATCAGTAAATTAATGCATGGTTCTTGGAAAAGAACGAAGAATTTTCCATATAAAATTTTCAGTAGATTAATTGAGAATAATAGATTCTAAAATGCACGGGTACAGTCGTGTAAATCATTTGCCTTCAGCGTCACAGTGCATTGTTTCCACTTTCAGTCAATCGATACTAGTAACTGTAACATATTTTATCTCATTATTGGTCACGTGTGTTTTATGACAAGCAGTTTTGAATAATTGTTTTTATGCCCAAGACTCACTTTGTCACCATGGCTAGTAATAGTAATTCACTTATTCTACAGTATTTATTAACAACATTTTCACTAGAAACAATTTTTTTCAATAATTGCACTAAATGAACTTTTCATGAAGCAGTCATTTCTATACCTCAACTTGAAATAGAGCTCTAATTTCATATGAAGAGTAGACCTATAGAAAAAATAGAGACAAATTGATACATACATTGTAAACTTTACATTCTTGTGAGATATGATTAAAACTAAGACAACCAAGGAAAGAGAAAAATATTACTAGCAAATGGAGACTCTGTGTGTGTTTCAGATAATCTTGTTTCTATATCGTACGTTGGTTTTCTGCAGATGGCAAATATCTGGTACTTCCATCCGGAGAGTTGCATATCCGTGATGTCGGCCCGGAAGACGGTTATAAATCTTACCAATGCCGAACAAAACACCGACTCACGGGAGAAACAAGATTGAGCGCGACGAAAGGCAGATTGGTCATCACGGGTAAGCTTGACTCTTGTTTAGAACCATGTTTCCTGCAATGTCAATGGAGACACACTTGAAACATCATCACCAGTTCAATAGTTACCAAGCCAAGTGTTGGGCAAGCTTGTATAGACTAATGGGATTTATTTTTAAAAAACTAATCTTATAGAAGAATTCCAATATCGTATCCAGTGAATTGATTTTCAATTCAATGTCTGAAATACGTTATCCAATGCATAATGTATCTTTAAACTTGCTTCTAGTCATACCATGATATCACTAATGATGTTATATTGCACTGAAAAAAAAGCAAACTAAGTTGAGTTTCATCACTTCATTGAAGAGCGTGGGCGCTACTAGACATAACATATTTACTGCAATTTTCACTTGTAAAACTTGAAATATGATGAAGTCCATCTAGCCATATCTATCTATATAATTAGGTATTCATGTTCCTAATTTGCATGAAGCAGAGCATGTGGTCACCCTAGACTAGGCTGGCACAGGTGTGAGTTTATTAGCAGTGTAATATGCCAGTTTATTGTTAGCATTTAACACTCTTATTAGCCAGTTCAAACCAATGTGAGCCGTGTAGCTATATAGGCCTACGGGTGAGCGCAAGTGTGAACAGGTGAAGGGTGATGTGTTGAACATAGCTTCAAGTTTGGCCTTAATTTGTAACCAACACATTTAGGGTCTACTTCTTGAGGCCCTGCATGTACAGTTGACAGATCAATAAAAGACATTGACTCTTTATTCTAACTCATATGTGAATTACCACCAGGCACCAGGCAGGGCTGTAGAATTTCTTTGGCTAGCAGACACTTCTAGTAGGCTCAGGTCCAAGTTTATAGTAATTTCAGTGATACAGGATTCTCTTGAATCAAGTTTAAGTTCATTTGATTGGTATTATAAAATGGACCTACTTGAAGGGGCAATTTTAACCTTGTTTACCTACCTAATCTGGAGTCTAGTATTTACTATTTACCTTGTGGATTATAATTGTCTGGATATAGACAATTAGGGAGAGTGAGAGTCATGAACTGTTATGGAGAGTCGTCGAATGTATTTAGCATGGCTGTAGAATGTCGTACCACTTCCTCAAGGTCTATGTTGAAATCCTCCTCAGTAAATTGTACTCCTGGATCAAAGTTCTCTATTTCCTTGAATATATTCGTGAAGTGTTGGTTATGCAATGGACTTGATGGATTGGTAATTGCCGGTATCTCAACGAAGTCTTGTCCTAGAGTTCTTAGCGTTTGTACGAAGCGTTCCTAGCGTTGATTCAACTAGTCCTAGGGGAGAAGGCCATCAGAGAACATTTCTCAGCCTTCTAGAGCATTTTATTTTCTCCCATAGTTCAGGCTTTTCCCTTTCAAATAAGCCCTGCAAGTGTACATATTTGGTCATATGAGGGGCAGGCGAGCATGGACGTCTCTGGATGGAGCTCTTTGCTTTTGAAACCATAAGCATTGATTTGCCTCGACAAACTTGCACGTTTCTATTTCTTGAATAATGAATTGGGGCTGTCCAATATCAAGAACTCATTCTCAAATGTCTTCAAATCAATCATTATAGTCTTTCCACCTGTTGTCCATTCCATGGAATTCAATGGCTTGTGGGACGCCTACTATTATATTTGTTGGGTTCGACAGGTATTTGCTTCTACGCCATGCTCGTTTCTATGGGTTAATTCCACTTGTTGTTTCCTTTGAAGAAGGTGTAATGTTATCATATCGTGACCTGTTCCTCTAATGCCATAGGACCAGCATTTTTCTAGTAATATTCTGTGGTCCATACAATTGAATGCCTTTGAGACATCACAGAATATTTCTTCTACTGGTGAGTGATTGTCAAGACTTGTGAGCTATATATTTAAGAAATCTACAAATGGTGTCACTGGTTTATTGATGTTTTCGAAACCCATTTTGATGTTTGGACAATATGTTGTTTGACTCGATGTCTGCTCTTTTGGCCAAGGTGATGATTTTTTTCAAAGGGTTTTCATATTTTATATACCTAAACTTCTTCAATAAATACATTATTCATGAAATGGGTAGTCAGCATGTGAGGACATCTTCTGTTAATGCTTGATGTTTTTATTCCTTTTGAAATCCATAACTGTTTGGTGTAATTATTGTGAAGTTCAATTTGTTTTTCTGAGAAGCTCTTGTTAAAATGTGTAAGGAATTAATAATTAAGTAGTCAACTGTTGATCGATGTCATCTTTTTAGAATAAATTGTCCCATGTTTCGTTGTTCAGAAGGTTGTTTAGTTTAGCTTGGTTTTTCAAATGAAATAGTCTCTTACTTATGGTTCTGGCAGTTGGTATTGGAGTTTTGTAAGGCACACTGACTATCTGTATAAAATGGTCCAATAAGTGATTGTTAGGAACATTAGTTTTTGTGCCTGTTAGTTATGCTATTGTCAATCCCACCAAAAACCCAGACAGGTAAAAACTTGGAGCCAAGTCCTGAAATATTTTAGCAACTACAAAAACTTGCTTATATAAAAAGTGTGAAATCAAAACTGTATGCCAAGTGCAACTTATTATTCATCAATATGGCCTGGGAAATAACAGGAAACACTTGGCTCATTGCCCCCCACGTCCCCTCTTACAACACCACCCCGAAATGAAGTGAAGTGCATGATGCTAAGAAATGGGTAACTTCACGTTCCTGACACAGGGAATTATATTTTTGCTCAGCTCATAACCTATTCATCAATAGTATAAAATGATGTATAGCCAAAAAGATATGTGCCAGCATGGCAGTATGAAGAGATTGCCGTTTTAGAAGTTATTCGTTGATCAATGAATTGCATAAAATTCAACAGAATTGTTTAAATTGCAAATGTGTAACATGCCTGTACCTGATTGAGTACTTTGAATTTTCTTCATCAACTAAAACTGTGTGTTAACTATGACTTTGGGATGGTGTGTATCATGGCATAACAAGCACGTTACTGATGCAATTCAATGCAAATAACCACAGCCATGACTTGTATAAACTATTGACTGATCTGTGAATGTTTCAACTGTGTTGTGTATTGATTGTACCTACTCGTGTCTTGACTGTTCATTTCACTGTCAACGTCCAGAGACCTGGATCGTTTTGATCAAATACAGTTATAGTTATAACACGAATAGTTACAACCAAGTAGCTTGTGTACAAAGACGAGGTCTGCCTTCGTGTTTCAACTCGAGGGGAGAGATGGAGAGTACTATCGATAGTAGCTCATCTTGTCTATTCAATGTGACATGGTGGCAGATTGGAGGCTACTACCATTTAAAATATAGAGTTGAATTTAAATAAAAGCATATTGTCTCTCTCTCTCTCCCATACTTTTTCTGTTTATAATCACCCTTAAAATTGAAATTGTATTGTAATCGAGGAATGTCGACAGTCTGCCATACTGGACAATTTACTGCTGTTTGAATTATATCTACGTTTTAATACACATAATATTCACTGAAATAACTAATGTCAACCATGAACAAATTAAAATTGTATTAGTTTAACTTTCAATTGGTGGTTAGTAAATACTGCCATCTACATCTAGCAACTGATGATAATTGTGGATTGTAGTAGACCTTACCACAGTTCTTTTCATGGTTGACTATCAAGATGATTGAATTTGGAGCCCCTTTTGAGGTCATTTTGAATTGCTTGGGTATTTGATTTCATGTAATATGATCGTCTTTGTACCAAAGCTTTTATTATAAACTAAAATGAAGTGAAAACATTTCTGTTTTCATTCTCATTAAGTTACTCCCCATGATTTATATTGTCTCACAAGCACTGTTTTATAGCCCTCTTCAAATGGAGAATATAAATTGTCCAAGTAAGACATGTTTTACTTTGACAAGAATAATGATGACCAATAAATTATTCACTTTATTTGATTTTCAATTTCCTATATTTTGCTTGTCGTAGTTTTTGCATTATCAAAACCAAAATTTTAAACATTGCAAGTTTTTACTTGAAGTAAATTTGAGATATAAAATTATTTTTTCAGATTGTTTTGAGCTATATATGTGTTGCACGTAGGCCTATTCATGAGTCATTCCAGTTTGTGGGAACCTCCATTTTACTTCACTATCAACAGCTTGATTTCTTTTCGAATTAGTTACAGTGATGATATGTTATTCCTAAATCTATATACTCGTCAAGTTTGTTCCAGAGCCGTGTTTGGATGTTGAAGTCTTACCGTGGATAGTAAAGTGTAATTGGAGGTTTACCTTCGTGCTTATTAAATATATACTGAACATTGTAAACATGTTCCGTGTATGTTTATAATATTGTTATTGACATCCATTGTTGCCTGAATGTTGGGATAGGGTACCCCTGCTGTACAAAATGGGCACTTTCAAAATTACCGGTTGTTGCAAAATTTAGCCGTTCATTTTGCCAGTGAATGAGTTATTAACGGCAGAAATTAGTGACAAATTGAATCCTATTTTCCGTTTTCCTCGCCCATTGTAATGTACGTTTCGTTTGGAAGGTAAGTTTAATTATAAAGTTTCAATCACACAGGAAAGTGCACATTGTAAGTGACATTGAAATTACCAGTAAAATGTTACCCAATTTGAACATTGATTTCAAAATTTACTGTGATTTATGGTGAAATATTTCAATTCACAATATCCATTTTCCTGTTTGATAGCATGCTCAATATTATGATTAGTTTAGTTTTAATAGTCTCTGAAGAACAGTGGGCTGACTTGGAATGCCCTTTTGCTCATTATTCTTGCTCGGATAAGCATTGAATATTTTTTGTGGCCATATCTATGTAACATTGTCCTGGGACTGGGATGTTGTAGTCTCACATATCTTTGTCTGATCTTTATGGTCTTTTAGTTGATGAGCTTTGCATTTGTCATTACTTAGAACCGGTAGGCAGCGCGGTGCCCAAGTTCCCCACTGTGGACTCGAGTAGAAGTTTTGCAACTAAAATTGGCCAAAGTTTTACGTTACTCTGTCCTGCGCAGGGATTTCCAGTACCTGCTTTTCGGTAAGGAAATATAACCGCTTATTTCCGTTACTCATTATAGAACCTGTAGAGAGCGCGGTCCCTTGATTCGCAAAACATGGATACCAGTCGTGGTTTTGCTGATAAAATAGGTCAAAGTAATACTGGTACGTTACTTTGTCCTCCGCAGGGGTTTCCTGTCCCTTCGTTTTGGTAAGATTGTTGAATAGAATATCTATTTGAATGACATATTATTATAGAGCCAGTAGGGAGTTCAGTACCCAAGTTTCCCTACATGGACAGAAGTCGAGGGTTTGATGCCAAAGTGGAGCAAAGTTTTACGTTGCTTTGTCCAGCCCAGGGGTATCCAGTACCTGCATTTCGGTAAGAAACTCGGTCTAGTTTCTGGAAAGTTTCCTTGGTAGAATTGCGTTATTTAACATTTAGCTCAAAGTTACTGTGTCCAGCTCGGGGGGTATCCGGTTCCAATATTCTGGTAAGAGTCTCAGGATAATTAATATCACCTCACTTGCCGCTCCATATGGAGAAGCAATATACCATTCCTAACTAATGCCAGAACCGATGAAATACCGTGTAAATCACAAGCACATCCATGATAACAATTATTCGCCACAACTTTGTATTTTTTCATTTTGTATAACCCAATTATATATACTCATAGATTGATATTCACTATAATTTTCATTACCAAGAATTGGAAATGATATTTATTCAAAAATATTTTCAATCTTATGAGTTGGCCTATGAGCTACACTTCTTATTTCTCTGGTCATACAAAAATACTTCTTGTGGTTTGCCAAGTATCTTGCTCTGATATCCTTTGCTTGGCTAGAACCTGTTGGCAGCGCTCGCCCCAAGTTCCCAACCGGAGATAAGAGTCGTACAATCGAATCTGACTTGTACAGTAGCTTGACATTGCTATGTGCAGCCCAAGGCTTCCCCGTCCCAATGTTCAGGTGAGGTCAGAGATTAAAGCTTAGCTACAGGATCAGCTAAGAGGTGTAATGAATTCTCATTTTGGTTTTTACTTTGAACCAACGACTTGAATGGCAACAAAGATGTATTCTACTGCTTTAAATTTTCAACTTTATCAATGCCAAGTTTTTCATTTCCGTTTGGCTGCAGCCGCCAATATCACTACTCACCTTGTTTGTGTCTGATTTCTTCTTTCGAATTTAAAACATAGTCACACTGTCATTCAGGAGACCGGGGTTCGATTCCCTCCATGGTCGACCATCCTGACAGGGGTTTTTCGTGGTTTCCCTCTATCATTCAGGTCAATACTGGGATGCTTAACAACAGGCCACGACCGACCCCTTCCCACTATCCAAAAACACCAGATCAAATAACCTCTCATCTCATCATCCTATCATCTCATATATCATTCACCGTCACCAATAGATCTGTCATCAGTACGGTGCGTCCTTAAACCCAATATAACAATAATAATAAAATGTGTGTATATATATATATATATATATATATATATATATATATATATATATATATATATATATATATATATATATATATATATATATATATATATATATATATATATATATATATATATATATATATATATATATATATATATATATATATATATATATATATATATATATATATATATATATATATATATATTATATATATATATATATATATATATATATATATATATATATATATATATATATATATATATATATATATATATATATATATATATATATATATATATATATATATATATATATATATATATATATATATATATATATATATATATATATATATATATATATATATATATATATATATATATATATATATATATATATATATATATATATATATATATATATATATATATATATATATATATATATATATATATATATATATATATATATATATATATATATTTATATATATATATATTTATATATATATATTTATATATATATATTATATATATATATATATATATATATATATATATATATATATATATATATATATATATATATATATATATATATATATATATATATATAT
>OZ023327.1:47413036-47428448 GCA_964007535.1 Brachyptera risi | reverse complement strand
CAGGGATTTGCTTTACTATGCCCAGCCCAGGGGTACCCTCTACCTTGGTTTCGGTAAGATTTTGACTTTGATATTGACTTTTTTAAAAATAGAACCTGTTGGAAGTTCGGTCCCCAAGTTTCCCAACGTAGACAATATTCGAGGTTTCGCTGCAAGTCTGAATAAGGGATTTACGTTGCTTTGTCCTGCTCAAGGATTTCCTGTTCCGATGTTTCGGTGAGGAATCATGAACATATTATTCAGCATGGGTGAGTGAGCATGAGGGAATTAAATAAATCATGGAATCAATCGAGTGATCAAGTGACTATGACCAACGTAAGTATAACATGTTATGGAATAGATAGCCTCGATCAGTCACCTTTCTGTTCAGACCAGTTCGTAAATCTGAATATTTCCGAGCCTTCGTGAGCTCTTCTGGTGTCTCGTGTCGGCCACTGGTTACATTTAACTGGTCAGCGATTTGTTGTTGATTTACCTAGTTAGGCTCAGTATGTTGAAGTTCTCGCATTTATAATCCATATAGATGTCGCGCGGCTCGCTCAGAAAGTAAACGCTCCTTAACCTGATCGAGGCAACCTAGTGACCATTCTGGTCACTTTGCTCTATGACTACGTCTAGGGTGCAAATTTTTTTTATTCGTACAGTGAAAGGAAGAAATTATTAGTGCGAGATCAATTAAGGTTCCACTTTTTCCCACTTCCTTCTATATTCGTACAACAAGAAACAGCTAGGTGAAGACCTTGTTTTCTTCGTTACCCAAAGTGAGTCGGAAGTTGTCAAGTCAGGTTACGTAGCCAACAATTTTACTTCATTATGTCTGGCCCAAGGGTTCCCAGTACCGGCATTACGGACAGCAGCACCTTGCATGATGTACAATAATAATATTAGTCATGTCCAACTCTTGACAGAGCCCGTGAGTAGTGCAGCACCTAGGATAGCGTCAACCGCCAAGTTTGACATGATTCAACGTCAACTTGGCAAGTCATTAGCGTTACTTTGCCAGGCACAGGGACATCCTATACCCAACTTTCGGTTAGTTCATCACAACTTGATCATTCCTAATCGTTCTTACATTGTTCATTTCGTTGTTTTTCTTATTTTAAAATACTAATCAAAGCATTCAGTATGTAAATCTGTTCAATTTTGAGAACTGCTTGTAAATATATTCACTGAAATTTTGATACCACATTGCTTTTAATCAATTTGAATATACCACATGCAGCGTAGTGCATACGTAGTGCAAACGTTGTCTCAATATCCAGAAATCACTGTAGCTATTGGTGAATGCTATTTGATTTGAATGCAGAACCAGTGGGCGCAAAAGCACCATCGTTTTCTCACGATGCTAAGAGTAGCTCGTATCTGAGATATGCGGGCCAAGGCTTTGGACTCCTTTGCCAAGCCCAAAGTTTCCCAATTCCATCGTTTCGGTAAGAAGAATTCATTTGGCTTAGTCGCTCACTGGCAGGCAGGAGACTTGATTTCACATATGTTTGCACTTTTTCTTCGAACAGTCACCAAACATAACTATGGTAGTCGCCGTCCGTGGCTCATTCGGCTGAGGCACTGCCTTGGAAACGGAAGTCAAATCGGGCGTGGGTTCAAGTCCTGCTTATGGCATGGGTTTTTGTTAACATCATTCATCTATCTTCCACTCATTTGAATCACCAAGTAACCTAACTGTTGGTGGGTTCGTTTAGCAAACAATAATCATCATCGAACTACGATACCTCTTGCTGTTGCTTATCATTGCTGCTTCTCAGAAGCATAACCAAGCCGATCTTGACAAAGCATTACAGAGTACTTGAAATGAGCAGAAGGTATCATACCATTTTTTTGAGATGAGTGGTAATATTAACTTGCAGTGTTCCACAAGTGCACCTGTGATGTGAATGATAGTTTCCTGTGTACTGGTAGTTGCATGAAATGAGGTAGATACTGGTAACAGTATACTGGGTAAGCTGGAGGTTCAGCAGTTGTTCCAATGTTTGTTCAGTGGTAACTCTCGGGTTCGTGAACTACGCCTTCTTTGCTAATTGTAAAATCTCGAGCTGAAAGGTAAGTAGTTTTTACTTTGTATACCTACTCTTAAATTGATGTAACACCATCTTCACTTGAGCCGTCGTATAGCACTTTGTCCCAGGAGTTTTGGTACAGGTAATACAGTCACTAGTTCTAAGTTAACGTTATTCTTGTTCAGAACCTGTCGGTATGAAAAGACCAAGTTTCTCCAACGATATGAAGGGCAGTTGGTTTTCCCGCAGCGTTGGTCAAAGTTTCGCACTTCTTTGTCAAGCCCAAAGCTTTCCTGTCCCAGCATTTAGGTAAGACCATGAAACAATACTTGTTAAGAGTACTGTCTAGTAGTTTCGTGCTCATCTGTCTTTGGGAGCCATCTGTGAGCTATCAGTATTTTGGAATTTTGGCATGAGTTGTGACAAGTTTCACAAAAAATAAAAATGTTGGCACAAGTTTTGGAATTGATGACAGTATTACCTACCAAGTTTTAATTTGTGGTTTAATGGTCTAGCCCTTCAAGGCACCATATGAATATATTCACTTCTTTCAAATTTGAAGTAAGCAGGTTATAAGTCATGAAGTCATATAAGCATGCCCTAATATTTTTTTTTCAAATATTTCAATATCTCAACTTTTGCCAAATTATTCCCTGAAGTGTGATATTTCAGTTGAAAGACTCCCATTTGCTTTGCATTTTGTCAGAGCACGTCAGGATTAGAGCACCCTCTTTCTTCACCGAATCCAAAACGAATTTGTTTGTCAAAAGTACTGGGCATAGTGTTGTTTTGTTGTGCCCTGCACAAGGTTACCCAGTTTCAGGCTTTCGGTAATCACATTCTAGAAACATGTCATCTCTTTAGAACCCGTTGGAGCTAAAGCACCGAAATTCGCAACTGACACAAAAATAAGCTCGTACGTTCGCTTTTCTAAGCAAAGTTTTGGACTGCTGTGCCAAGCTCAAGGGTACCCAGTGCCAATGTTTAGGTAAGGTTTGTTAGCTTCTATTCTCCTTACTCTTATTTTGTGTGATACTGTATAGAACCAGTCGGGGGAAAGTCTCCAAAGTTCGCAAACGAAGCTAAAAGTACCTCTTTTGTAAAGAGTGCCAAACAAGGGTTTGCTTTGCTTTGTCCTGCCCAAGGTTTTCCAGTGCCGTCATTCAGGTAAAATATTACTAGCGGATGACTTGTTGGTGCATGGCTTCAATTTTCATGCTCTATTCTGCTCTCTATTTATTATATGGCATCAATGGGTTCCTTTGTCCCCTTCCGGTTTCCATCCATTTGAAGAATAACATATCAATTGTTCATTCAACCCTTCACTTAGGAACACGTGAATGGTATTTATAAGAATGAACAATGAATTATTCAATTTTACTCTGCTAGTATTAATCTAATAGTACTGATAGTCTGAGTACTCTGCATAAAAAATAAATACTGTTACTGAAAGTATTTCACTCACATCATTACAAGTGATAATTTATACATAATCTAGCAGATTTTGTTTTGCTGTTTAATTCGTTATTCATTTACTGTATTTGTCAACTATTATTTGACTGCTTTCATTGGTTTTTACTGATACACTACCGGTATTACTAAATAAGCTTCATATTGCCAGTATTGTAGTTTAAAGAGTAACTTCTTCAACATTCAGGTAAGTGTTCAAAAGGTACTGAAATAATGTAATTATTGATCATATTCAGATCCGGTTGGCTCGCGAGCTCCTAAATTCTCTATTTACGATAAGAGTAACTCGTTTATAGGAGAGTCAGACCAAGGTTTCGGACTACTGTGTCCTGCCCAAGGTTACCCTATTCCGTCGTTTAGGTAAGAACTGTAGACTCACACGTCTTATTTCGAAACAGATCCAGTTGGAGTTAGAGCTCCCAAGTTCTCAGTACATGATAAAAGCCACTCGTATACAATTGAAGTACGTCAAGGATTTGGTTTGTTATGTCCGGCACAGGCTTATCCCATTCCTTCATTCAGGTGGGTTCATTTTGTTCTAATTCACATTTTTATTTAGATCCAGTTGGAGTTAGAGCTCCTAAATTCTCGGTGCACGATAAAAGTAATTCATATACAATTAACGAACGTCAAGGGTTTGGCCTTTTGTGTCCAGCCCAGGGTTATCCTATTCCTTCATTCAGGTGGGTTCACATCATTATTATTATTTACTACAATTTTTAGATCCTGTTGGAGTAAGAGCGCCCAAATTCTCGGTGCACGATAAAATAAACGCTTATACAATTAACGAACGTCAAGGGTTCGGCCTATTGTGTCCAGCCCAGGGTTATCCCATTCCTTCGTTCAGGTGGGTGTAAAATTATTCTTATTATTAACTACCGTTTTTAGATCCCGTTGGAGTAAGAGCGCCGAAATTTTCTGTCTACGATAAGATAAACGCTTTCACAATGAGTGAACGTCAAGGTTATGGTCTATTGTGTCCGGCCCAGGGTTATCCTATTCCTTCATTCAGGTGGGTGTAATGTTATTCTTGACTCTAATCTAGTGGTACTTGTTCAGATCCCGTCGGTGTTAGGGCTCCGAAATTCGCAACCGATGATAAAATCAATTCGTATGCGATTGCTTCAGGGAAAGGATTTGCAGTGTTATGCCCAGCACAAGGGTACCCGATCCCATCATTTAGGTAAAAGTCAAGATTTATAATTGAGTATGCAATTATTTTCCTACTCCCATCCCTAGCTTTAACCTCATCGAGTCATACCTCCCGATTACATTTACCGTTTTGTAGTAGTGTATCCTTTTCTCAGATCCTGTGGGAGTACGTCCTCCTAAATTCTCTACCAACGATAAAAGTAGTTCGTTTGTAATCAGTTCTGACCAAGGATTTGATCTTCTTTGTTCAGCCCAAGGGTATCCCATTCCATCGTTTCGGTAAGATACTAACCGCACTTACACATTTTCTCCGGTAGAACCTGTCGGTGGTAAAGCACCTTCGTTTTCAACGGACGATAAAAGTCGCTGGAAAGTCCGTTTTGCTAATCATGGCTTCAGTTTACTTTGTCCAGCTCAAGGGTATCCCGTCCCAATGTTTCGGTAAGCTACCGGTATTAACATACATCTAACGGTTTCTCGTCTAGAACCGGTTGGATCTAAGGCCCCAAAGTTCTCCACCGATAATGAGGTTTACTCGTTTAAACGAAGTTTCGGTCAAGGTTTTGGCCTTCTTTGTCAAGCCCAGGGTTACCCAGTCCCTGGATTCAGGTAAGATTGGTGTCTTTTTATACATTATGCTTGATCATTTTCTAGAGCCAGTCGGTACAAAAGCTCCCAAGTTTCAATCTGATATCTCCAGTCTATCATTTAAAAGAGATTTTGGCCAAGGTTTTGGTCTATTGTGTCAAGCCCAGGGGTATCCTGTACCATCGTATAGGTGAGAACAACCGATCAACATCAATTAGAATCTAATGTTTCGTGCCTATTGAAGTATTATCACCGGCATATTGAAAAATGATGAAAACAAGAGATATGCCTCCAGTTATGCAGTGATGAACTTCCTCCAGAAACAAGTTTTGTCATATGCTCATTACAGACTTGTCATATAAAACACGCCATACACGATCAACATTTACCCGTCAACATGTTGACTCAACATGTGGACAGCTAGTAGATAACCCGTATTTCTGATCTTGCCTATACACGACGGCAACCACCAATATGTTGCCGTCGTGTATAGGCAAGATCATAAATACGGGTTATCTACTAGCTGTCAACATGTTGACGGGTAAATGTTGATCGTGTATGGGGTGTTTAAGTCATTCAAATTGTTTCAATTTACAGCTCTAAAATGAATATTCAATAAACCTTCCGCATCAGTCCTAATTGTATGAATTGTGCATGTCGATTTATGAAAGTTCAGTAACTAAATGCATCAATCACTCATTTTCACATGACAGAACCTGTTGGCCAAATTTCCCCGAAGTTCCCCAAATCGTCGAAATCGGACACTTTCGAAGTGACCAAGTCGGTTAGTTACAGTTTACTTTGCGAGGCTCAAGCTTACCCACTACCAATGTTCAGGTAATATAAGTATTAAGATATGTATTAGTATATTAGCACTGTTAATATTACAATAGAACCAGTCAGTAGTACTGCACCTCGTGTTCCGCCAACTTCAAAAGTCACCATCCTGGAGAAACCGGCAAGGAGACCCATTTCGTTGTTATGCCAGGCACAAGCGCATCCAATTCCAAGCTCACGGTCAGTTTTTTTTGTGTATTCTAAACATTAGTGCAATAATAAGCTGGCCTTACATGAACATTTTTGATGCGATATCAAACGCCGCGTCACGTGACGGTGCGTCACGATTAAACAAAAGTGCTGCTGCCTAGTAGCAATTCAAGCAAGTTTGTCAAAGAGATGGGCGTGTCTATAGTGTCCCGCGCTTTCCGTGGCATGACTCAAGTACGTTGACTGTTTATTGTAATTTTGTTGACATCGCTGGTGTCTTCTCAATCATGATAATAACTATAGAAAAACAAAATCTCATTAAAGAAGTCGTATGCACGTGGGCAAATTGATCAATTATGGAATTATTTTAAAACAATTCATGCTAAAATCGACACAGCTGTTTAGGGGGAAGCAGTACGACGGCGACCTCAAGCAGATTTTACCTGTACCTAAGCTACATCCGGCCATTTCGCATGCGATTTGCTGCGTCGCGAGCCAAAAGTTGAGTAGAGCTGAACTTGTGCGACAAAACCATGCACCATCATGCAGTCTTCGCTGATTGGTCAATAATTTAAAATGGCCCATATCGCTCCCGCATGCGCTTGCGATATTGCATCGAAAATGTTAAATGTTCATGTAAGGCCAGCTATGGTAGGACTTGCAGTACCCTCCTTCCACAATGCATCTATCTTTAAATCACTTCCTTTGCTTTATTCTACTACTTTGTTTCATCCAGGTTCCTCGTATTACCAAGCTCAAACACTTGTCACTATATTCATGTATTTATTCATTTATGGTATTTATTTATTTATGGTAGGCCTATTTATTCATTTATTTTTCATATTGGGTTTAACGACGCAATATAATGATTGGCGTCAGATGAATGATTAATGGGATGATGAGATGATGAGATGAAGGTTTCTCAGGTATTGGGAAGGATAGTGGAAAGGTAGCAGTTGTGGCCTATTGTAGGAACCATCCCAGTATTAGCCTAGACTATGGAGGGAAACCACGAAAAACCCCTGTAAAGATGGACGGTGGCGGGGATTGAACCAGGTCCGATATGCCCCTTCACCTCCCAGATCACATGAAGCGAGTGCATTAACCACTGCGCTGCATGTGCCGGTATTTATTTGTTTATTTATTTGCGAATAGAATGAATCTATAAATCCAATTGTTAGACTAGAAATAGAAACACTTTGGTACAAAATATTATGAAATCGTTGATAGATCAAGTTTATTAGGCAGGTGGAATATTCATGTTTTAGTGGTCAAAATGAAGGCCCTAAATATTGCCCCTTTCATACAATCTATGACAAATGGAAAATATTTTTTCTGTTAACTTTTTCATCTTAGAATTTCATTGTGTGGAAATATCATATAAATGAAAACATTGTGTTTGTTGACAAATGTTTGTATACAAATGATATTTCAGAAGAGGTAGTGTTGATCTTTTGGAATGAGGTGTAGCTTCAAAGATGTGAGGAGTGTTATCACAACCCAAATAACAGTGTATGAACCCACTTCCTTATGTGGTGCACACGCTTCCAATATTCACTTACTGATACATTAATACACTAGGAAAACGCCATATATGAGTTGTTAGACGAGCGGATAGTACGGTAATAGTATGTCGACTTCTTTGCCAAACTTTTGCCCACATTCGCCAATTGGGTGACATTTAAGTTATAAATGGGTAAAAACTGCTTCGAGTGGTGGTACCAATTCAGCACATTTTGTTTTTTCTTCAAAATGGCTGACCCGATCAAGCTGAGAATTTCCAGAAATGTGTATCAGAATGTAATTCAACTTCATGCAAAATTTCATTTTTTGTGGAAAATAAAAATATTTCTTTTTTTTTTTCGCTGTGTTATTCTAACGGGTATTTTTGAAATTTCTAGAATTCATAAAAATAAAAGTTATCACCCAATATTGCCACAAAAATGTACAGATCTGAGTTAGATGAGGAACCATGATGAAAAAAAGTTTGACGTTGATAGCTGTAGCCGTTTGACCTGTGGAGAACCGACAAAAAAACATGAAGAAACAAACAAAAAAAAAAACATAAAAACGAACACCAATTTTTTTCAGTATGTCAAATTGAATCCTCGCTAAAGCTCGTCTAATAAGTTGATGTTCTTTATATGGTCAACTATTTTTTTTTAGTCATCCAACGAAAGTTTCAATTTCTACGCCTTTTAGTAATGAACAAAATTTAAAATTGGTTACGAAGATGATTTGTATTCTAGTTACGATCATTCAAAATGAATAAAAATAGTTATATTACATTTACACTCGTTTATTTGTTGGTTTTTGCTCGGTTTCCTAATTACTGAAAATAATGATAACCAGTATGTTCTTCAGTTTTTGTTGGACGTTGATCAGGTAGTAGGTGTATGGCCCCGAAGCTTCTGCCCCGTGACAAAAAGATTTTCTGTGACCAGCTTTTGATTGGTCAGCCGTATACTACTCGGGAAAACATTGCAACAGCCTCACATATGTCCATCATCATCATAATCATACTGGTAGCAGGCAATGAAAATTGTCAACAGCTATTTCATACTACAGAAAAACCTACAATTCTTCCCTGTATTGTATACTAGCAGGCATATAGTAAGACGAAAGAGGATCATTTGATCAAGTCTTGAGTAATCTTAACATAGGACTTTGTTCACTTGGGGCTGTGAAATCCCTCCTATCTTCCTATCAGTTTTGAATTGAATGAATGACTGATGCATGGTGACTTGATGACTTGATCCAAGATGGCAGAAGTACGTATGCAGTTCAGGTAACGTGAGTTCTATTTCTATGGTTTTAGAACCAATTGGAAGCGCACCTCCTCGACTGCCTCCAAAGGCTAAATTTGACAATGTAGTCGGAATGGTTAATCGGCCGCTAAGTTTACCATGCGACGCACAAGCTAATCCGGTACCTCTCTACAGGTAGGTCCAAGTCTTGACTTAGTCGTGACACTTAGTTTATATACAAGCTAAATTGGTACCTTTCTACCAGTTGGTCTACATACAAGCTAATCCGGTACCAAACAACAGGTATGTCTTAACTCAGTCGTGATACTTGGTCTATTTCGTGGAGTCAAGTGATGACGTTACAACCTGCTGCCTTACCCTCACTCTCTTAGATCCTACTATAGCAGATTAATGCAATTACCAAGAATCTTTTTTTTCAACTCAAGAACTGGAACTTTGTGATTTTATTCTGCAAGGATTTTGTTTGCTTAAAAGTGAAATGTGTTTCATAAGGGATATTTAAATGAGCATCACCCCTGTTTATTGAAAAGATAACATTTTCTGTCTGGGTTGTTCACAATCACTATACATTTCAATTTGATTTACTCAAGTGGAAATTATTGCTTGTAGATCTGTAATTTGTATTTGAAAGTACAGAAAATACATAAACTACTGTATCCTTTATTTCATTTTTTCAAATCTATTACATGATGGTTTTTACTTCAAAGTACCCCCCCCTACTACTGAACCCCCTACTAAAGGTGATTAGGTAATGAGTGCATAGCTTTTTAATTCCACACATTCTTAGTCCGTGTCAATAATCAATGCAAACATTGTTTTGCTTGCAGAACCCCAAACAAGTATCTCACCTCAAGTAAAAGATAAAGAAGTAGGAAGCGTTAAAAAAAGTTTACCACTTCGGAGTAGAATTGCTCTTCTTTGTGCTGCCCAGGGTTACCCAGCCCCAGTATTCAGGTATACCAAAATCAAAATTGTTGTCATTCTAGAACCGCAAACAAGCGTTGCCCCTAAAGCCAGAGATAATGATATTTCTGGTCATCGGAAGACAGTTGGTATCATTAGGACAGTACCTTTGTTATGTGCTGCCCAGGGCTATCCAGCTCCTATATTCAGGTATATCAATTAGTAATACAATCCTGGAATAGAGAAACAATTGTGAAAAATCACATATGGAGGAAATCTTTGAACTCAGAAATTTAAACTCCAAATTTAAACTAAATGTGCCCTAAAGACCTCCAAAATGGAAAATATAATTTGATACATCTCTCAAATTTTTAGAATAAAAATGATGATTTTTCAATTTTAATAGGAATCTTATTTTGACACTTCTCATTTTCAAATTTTAGATTTGTTTCCACTTGTATGGACAAAAGAATAATAGGAAACTATTCAGAAAAAGACTTATATGAAATCTCAAAGAGAAGAACAAAGATTTCACTCCTAGGTATTTTTTTACATACCCAATCTTCTGTAACATCTACAGCTTGAATCAAAAGTAAAAGGACATTTTCTACCTGGCTAAACCAGTGCATCTTGTGATGTTGTACAGGATTTAACAGGTAGGCCTATCCGACAAACAGAAAATGAACTGTATCTTATGGTTCAAACTCTACTCGAAATAATACGTAGTAACTCGGGGATACTTGTAGGTCTAGTAGCATCAGTCAGGTAGATTGACAGTAAGATAATGTGAGAACCATCAACTAGTAACAAGTTGATAGTTGGTTCAACTACTAACTAGTTTACCGGTATAAAAGCCCAGCCGCCAGTTGGTAAACTTGCATTGTTCAGGACTTCTCATCCCAACATTCAGGTAATATCCATACATACATTGTGCGATGAATTATTACCAATTAAATCAATTGCTATTATATGCAAGAAACTTAGTCACTGAGCCAACTACGTGAAAACAACCACGTAAATACGTAGGTCTAAATAAGTCTATAGTTACGAGTTTCAATGATAATTCTCAAAAATGTTAAACATGGAAAAAATCATAGATATCTTGAGTGCATTCTTGGAAGTTTTCCTGATTTTGTGTAATACATATTACGCCATATTCTAACATAATTTTCTACTATTTTTTTAATAATCTGATTATTCATTGGCTGTGGCTTCGGTGGAGCACTATTCATGTATCAATCAATATATATCATCATTTCATCACTTACCAACAATGTGGTCATATAATTTTTATATGGACAAGAAACATCTACTTAAGATATCACTTGCACGTCATAGGCAATTGCATATTCTTTCTGTTGACGATAATTTATAATTCAGTGGTACATTCTTTGGCAACACCAACAGTTATAATGGATTTAACGGCAGCAAACCTGTCCTAACCATTAAATCTAAATGGTAAAGTACACCAGTTACATTTCTCTGAACAGTATTGCTGTTGGTTTTGTCATGCATTTTCTATAGTCACAACTGATCATGTGTGTGATGAACTTTAGAACCTCAAACCAGTGTAGCCCCTCGACTAAAAGACAGTAAGGTTGGGTCAAGCAAAGAGAGCGCAGCAGAAAGGTCACCTATGTCACTGTTATGTCATGCGCAGGCTTCGCCAGTCCCCGTCTTCAGGTACAGTCCAATGAAACAAGTAGCTCTTCAGCTAATACAGTGGGGCCTCTTTAGTATGTTTTTCAGGGGACCAGACTGAAAAAATGTATTAATGTGAAAAACTCATTAGAGGAACTATTTAACATGACGAGCATATGGGTGGGATCAAAAAATGAAACTTATAAATATAGTAAATGTATAAACGAGAAACTTATAAACGAGGTTCTACTGTAGATAGTAAGATTTGTTGGAGTTGAGACCGTGGAAAAAAGATCACCCGTGACACTTGTCATGTCATGCGTACTCTTCGCCAGTTCCCGTGTTCAGGTACAGTCGAATAAAACAAGTTGCTCTTTGGCTAGAAGATGGTAAGATCTGTTCGAGTTGAGACCGTGGAAAAAAGATCTCCCGCGGCACTGCCGTGTCATGCGCACGCTTTGCTAGTTCCCTTGTTCAGGTACAGTACATAAGAATACATGTGTGTCATCACATAAGGCATTGTTCACCAACCCGGCTGATGAAAGATAATATTGTTCTTAGTAGTACTCCTGGGAAACGTGCAAAGTGTCGATGTCTGGTTGGTGATCGTGGGTATGAGTGTAAATTTGTCTTGTGTGATTATGCATGTGCAGAACAATATCACCAAATGTCACAATTCTACGGATCCACTCTATAGATCCTGCTCCATATTATTCCTTGCCTCATTTCCTATCGTATCAATGAGTAGAAAATCATCAAAACGGGTTTAATTTGAAAACTAGCCTCCGTTTGTTGCTCATTCGTCAGTGGCTACTCTATCTCAAATTTGGGCAAAAATTTGGTAATATATTCAGTTTATTCAATAATATTCCAGAGCCAACGAATAATATCGGTCCAAAATGGCCGGGGAAGCGAAACCTGGGTGAAATATTACAATCGCCATCTGGTGAAACCGTGGCTATAATTAGCCAAGTAATGGGTTATCCTGTTCCAATATTCCGGTGAGTCAATCTAGAACTACCGGTAGAGATATTTCTCAGTTAGAACCTTTATTTCAGAACCTACAAATAATATTCGTCCAAAATGGCCGGGGAAAAAGTATGAAGGGGGTGAAATTTTAGTGTCACCTTTAGGACAAGCAGTTTTCTTGATGTGCCAAGTTGTCGGTTACCCTGTGCCATTATTCCGGTAAGTGTTTTGATCGTGGTTTGTCCCTCGATTTGTAGAACCGACCAATAATATGCCACCGCGGTTGATTGGAAGACGTATCGATGGTAGTTTGGTGTTGGATATTAGTGAAAAGAAAACTGCATTTATTGTTTGCGAAGTACCTGGATATCCGGTACCGTTGTTCAGGTAAGGTTACCAGAGACATGCTTTTGAGAGAATTGATCATTCATGACTCCTAACCAGTCTTTGGAAATCTACTGGTTTCTTCTAAAGCCTTCTTCTAACCTTTCTTCTAAACGTTCACTTTCTTTAGTAAGCTTATAGAAACTAATGAAAGTGGAATATTTCCAAGAACTTCATAGAAGTCTCAATACTTACTGGATTGGTGCTCTATAATTCAAACATATATGCAGACAAATTTCCTCTGGTTCTCCTGTGGTACATACCTACAAATAGTATCAAAGGTGTAGTATATAAATTCCAGATCTTTTCCATTTATTTCAATGTATTACAAGAGTGTGACCATATGAATGCAGCCCTCTAAAAACATTCAGGCAAGTTGGCTTACATTGACAATTACTATACTTGCAATAATATCGGACTATAGATCTTACTCAAGCTAATCCAGACAAATTCTGGTTGGTCATTCTATCACATATTTCAAGTGATAGCATTATTATCATTTTTACATTGTTACATATTTTAAATCATCTTGGTAATATTTTTTAAAACAGTCTTAACCAAATAAATAAACATCAATTCTTTGTTGGTGGTTTTGATAGACCGTACGCCTAATCGTATCACCAACATTGTATATTTTCTAACAGTTCAAGCTTCTGCAAGAGGGCCACCAGTGCCAAATGGTTAGAAACAAATGAATTGAGTGACTGTCTTGTTAAGAGCCCGCATCTTAGCTGAGCATGTATCTCTCGAAATGCTCTGCCCAAGTTCGATGTGCGTTTAAAATTTTGATCGTGGGTTGAAAAGTGAAAAAATGATAATATTGGAAGAGTTTCAGTAACCACCACTAGATGGGGGAGTTTTTCATTTCATAATTTGGACAAAATCTAGTTACATCACACATTTTGGCCAAGGAAATTGGGAAAACTGTAGCATTACAGTCAAATCAGAATTTCAAATATTGATAAGCAAAGTTGAACTTAAGGATGTGCGTTTTTAATTTATTTCTACTATTATTCGGTAACCGGGAATCAAGCAATGAAAACCATCAAATTAGGCACATTTTGATTCAATTATTGCTCCAAAATGAAGTTATTCCTCAATTTTTGATTCAGCATATCTAATTGTGAGGGTATTATCAATTCATTGCATTTTACCGCAAGTCCGTTATGTTTGTAGTTCTTGAAATATATGTGGCGGAAGTGCACGCTGTAAATCTGTCCAAGATACGGGCTCTTAAGGTCTCTGGTCCTATGTTTGCATGGTATAAACAAAACGTAATAAGGTAAACTAGCTCAAGTACGAGAAGATAACCGCAGCAATGTCGTATGTTCACATGGTTAAAACAGAACCTACTGGACGTACCGCACCACGCATCACAGGTGACGGTCTTAATAAGCAAGGCGGTCGTGTCAGTCAGATTATTGCAGTCATGTGTGAGGCGCAAGCTTTTCCTGCTCCGAACATGAGGTAAACTAACTTTAGAACATGAAGACAATCACAAACGTAAGCGATAAAAGGAGAAACCACCAGCCTACCTATGATCATAGTATTTTGAACATGGTGCATCATCTTCTACTTCTTATGTTACGACATTCTTCCAGGAGTAATGGAATTGGGTAGTAGTACTGGTCGGTATTCTCAATATGTAAACGTGTGCTAATTTATATGCTTATCTGTTGTAATTTTACTATTCATGATGATATTCATCTATTTGGCCAGTTCAGTTTTACATTTCTTTCTCTTAAACACATCTGCTTCATCACAAGATCTGATGAAACCTAATATTTGCCATGTAAATGGCAAGGTAAGTGATAGCATGCTTCTTATGAATGAGTAATTAATATCATGTTTCACAGTGCCTACTGCCTAGAGGCATAATGTTCTGACCCTTCATATATATTTGGTTTATTGTTTTCCATTTTTCATCCTTATTCTTTATTTAGGTTTCTACTGGAAGATGATGATGATAATAAATCATGCTTTGAACAGAATGACCAACTTTTCGAAACAGAATTACCACTATTCCTTGAATATACCTACAATGTTATGGTTTGTTTTCTCTATACATAGAAGTATATGATATATGGCATCTCTTCACTAACCTAGCTCGTTGTCTACTCACTTAGCAACGACGAATTGACAAGAATTAATTCTCAAGTTGGTCATTCTTCTTTAACTATATTCTACTTAGAGTGTTTGTAATGCATTAGAATGGTATTTTAAATGAGCCTATTGGGTGAATAATTGTTTACTATACTATTTATCCCTGTAATTTATCTACTAACTGTAACATGTGCTGCTAAAAATGAATTTTGAGAGTTTTACGATGTTATGAAAACAATGATTTTCATATCTCGTTTGAATTATGATGGTAATGTGACCCCATAATTTCTGCTAGATCTAGAAAATACTACTTAACCTTGAAGTAGGATTTCTATTATTTTTTTATTGTGCATTTTCCAGAGCCGTTGTGTGTGGGCTAAGCTAAGTGAAATGCAATAAATAACTCTGTCGATTGATTGAGGACGTTGACCC
>OZ023327.1:47393036-47408036 GCA_964007535.1 Brachyptera risi | reverse complement strand
ACAGCACTAAATACTTGGCATCCACCTGAAACATCTCAGCTGAATGGAGCTCTCAACCTATTCCCTCTTCTGCTCTACTTTCTCTCTCTATAATCTCTCACTCTTGTGTTTCAGCTCCATTAGCAGCAGGCATTGAGCCACAAACACAAACTGTCGACTTCGGCAGACCAGCCGTTTTTACGTGTAATTTTGAAGGTAAGCCTATCAAGTCACTTGTGAGATATTCGACCACTGTGTCACCTTCATCTGGTGAAGACTGTGTGTGTGGTGGTATTAATTGATATTTTTATTCATTGTTGCTTGGAAAATGGACACGGCGATGTTATTAATGTAATATTATACCACCAGTACTGAAATAAAATTTGTTTTGTGTTATTCAATCTACTTTTGCTTGTCTTATAATAATAATTGGCTATAAAAATATGGAAATATAAAAAATAAATATTTTGATGTGCGTCTGGATAAAGTACGAATGTTTCGAATATTATTCAATTTCTTTCAGAACGTTGTATTGAACATTTCTAGTGCAACAGGCTTGTTCGTTAGCTGATGCCAAACTCCTGTTTTACAGGTAACCCAATTAAGACTATCAACTGGCTGAAAGATGGCAAACCTCTTAATCACGAAGAATCAGTATTGAGGATAGACTCGGTGAAAAAAGAAGATAAAGGGATGTACCAGTGCTTCATTCGAAATGACCAGGAAAGCGCAGAAGCAAGCGCCGAACTCAAACTTGGAGGCAGATGTACGTAGCTAACTCAGTAGGCCTGTTCATGCTTTGATACTTGGTTAATTGAAAGTGATGAAACTTGAGATTTTCTTGAAACAATTCAAGACCTATGACACTGGGTGTAATATCTTACAACTTGGTTATGTGCCGAGATGAAGGAACCTGAAGCTATATAACATACTAATAATTTATTTTTTTCAATCCAAAACTTGAAAAAGCATTATTGAATGATGTTATTTTTTGTGACAATACTCTTGCGAGGTACAAATTGCAATTACTGCATAATTGAAGTAGTTTCAAGAATAACAACAAAAAGTATATAGTATCAAGTTTCTTTTTTGAGCATTTGATACAAAAAAAAAGAATTGATTTTTACTCAACTTTCAGTAACTTAGATGCATGTAATTTCTACAAATTGATTGAAATACCATAAGACGAATCATGTTAATTAACTTTGAAATGGTATGCAGTATAGTTTGGTTTACCAAACTGATGCTAGAGTCCCCAAATACCCAGAAGATTTCTTCTCAACAGTTGACATAAAATGAACCTCGTATGCCCTTTTTTATTTACATTGATCTATATAGTTCTAGTAGCTGCACAACAAGTTGCTATTCTTGTTTCCCCAAGTCTTGAACAAAGAATAAAGAGTTTGAGAAGAACTTTATAGCTTATGGGCAAACTGTTGTGCGAATTAATACAGTTCGCGTGTCCAGATGAGCTGTAGTTCAACATCTATATGTGCGCAGCGGCAGAAAAATCTGACTTATTTTGCTCTTTCTCACTCTTGTATGTTGACTATTTATCAATTTGGATGTTCCCACAAAATTCGTTGGCGAAGGGATCCAGATGTCTGGCGGCTCTAGCGATACAGAGATTAGATGTTGAACTACCGTATACCTCATGCCTTGAAAGAGAAGCGAAGAGAATTTAACGTGGGTTATTATATTCTTCTCTGACTCTTTATTCTATGCTTTGACTATGCCTTGACTTGCCGCCTCTGTTTCAGTCGAACCACCTCAGTTTCGCCATACTTTCTCCGAGGAGACATTACAACCGGGACCGTCGGTATTCTTGAAATGTGTTGCCTCCGGGAACCCAACTCCCGAAATCTCCTGGGAACTGGATGGCAAGAAGCTATCCAACAGCGATCGGTAAATACCAGTCATTCATTCGCTCGCTTCTTGGTGCTAATAGTGCATGGAATAGGACCACCTCATGCATGTTGGTAATAGACTTCTTGTTTCACATTGATAGGAATTAGTATCTGGGGTCTCATTTTCATAGATTGTCACTCCTGCTGTAAGTGATCACTTACCTCAGCTGTCTCATCCTTAATTTCCTATTTATGAATACAGTGAAACCTCTTTCTTTATCTATTGCTTTTCAAGGATCCAGGAAATGAAAACTGTCAAGAAAAGTAGGAAAATTTTGGATTGATTGTATGGGAGTAGGGTGGGACAATTTAATGATAGAAGGAGGAAAGCAATGGATGCGGGAATCATGCATCAAAATAATGCGAGAATGGTTTCATTGTATATAGGGGAGTAAAATTTACGTTTAGTATTTGTTAGATCAATTTTATTAAATATATAATACTATCACGTACATTTTTTCCTTCTATATTAATTTTACAAGTGAGAAATTAATGGAATCTACTGGAATGAAACCCCAAAAATGCAAAAACACCTAATAAAATGAGTAACCTTTCATCTCATCATTCCATTATCTCATATATCATTCACCAATGCCAATAGATTGTAGTCATCAGTAGAGTGCATCGTTAAGCCCAATTTAAACGAATAAATGAAATATGGTAAGGCAAAAAATGCATAGCATAGCATTATTTTATCTGTTAATTTCTACCATATCTCATCAGTTCATCACTGAAGTACCATCACATACTGTACTAAAAAGTATAAACTGACATTTTGACAGAGTATGTCAAGCTCATTTTCAATTTAATGTAAAATGAGAAATATGTATTTATTGAATAGGCTTTCACGATATCTCTTTCTTTCTTTCAACATTTTTTTTTTGTTACTAACAATTTGTGGAATCCCCCCCTTCCCCCTACCCTTGTATCCGCCACTGAAATTAACTGTGGCTCTGTGTTTAAAATCTCATCGAGAAGGTTCTCTTATAACGTGCTGCTTGAAACTCGATTCAGGCTACAGGTTGGCCAGTACGTTACCGTCAACGGTGACGTGGTGTCTCACCTCAACATCTCCTCGATCCACACGAACGACGGGGGGCTATACAAATGCATCGCCTCGTCCAAGGTTGGGTCTCTGGAGCATGCCAACAAGCTGAACGTGTACGGCCTGCCGCACGTGCGGCCGATGGAGAAGAAGGCAATCGTTGCAGGGGAGATGATGATCGTCACCTGCCCCGTGGCAGGGTACCCGATCGACACCATCGTCTGGGAGAGAGGTCAGTCACTAGCGCTTGCAAGTTTAAAAATACCTTGTCGATGTAGAAATAATAGATAGAATATGCGAATTTATTTTTCCTACTGAAATGAAAGACTGAACTAGGAGCCAAGAAACGAAAAAAATGATCAGTTTTCACAAGTGCTATTTAAATAATGGGGAAGAAAGATTTAACATTGTGTATTTTGGTATTATATGACATCTACAGTTGCATCCTGAAGTTTTAATAAATAAATAATCACGCGGATAGAATATTAATTCCTATAGGAAACAGAACTTTCGTGCATAACAATGTTTTGATAATGATTAACAAAAAGTAAAACACAAACACAGAATGTTTCAATACAATATCCTGCCTATTGACTGTAATACTCTCTATTTTTATTTCATAATAAATTACATTAATATGTAATTACCGGTATATTTCATTGAATCGAGCTTAGCCACAAACTTTCAACACTTGAAACTAACGTGGCTTTATGATTAGCTTGTCATACGCATTCTGATGTACCTATTATACGGCTGGCCGTAATACATGGACATATTCAGTCAACAGCTATAAATTTTTACTTTTAAAGTGATTATTTACATTAAATATATTTAGATACTTTACAATATTGGTTGAATCCAATGTAATGTTGAAAAGATGTATTTGCAGTTATTTGTTCTCTTGAAATGAGATGTTGTGCTCATGAAATGGGCCTGTGGTCGAGACATTTCGAAAGTAATTATGCTCTACTTCTCATCGGCATAGACTGGTGGACGTCTATCGATTTCGATAGTCGATAAATAGATTTCTTTTTACAACCATGAGAAATTGACAGTTGTACATGATTATAGTAGATGATTGGGATTAATACTTGCATCTATTTATTACCCTATTCTCTTTCAAGTCCTTTTGACTTTGAATGATTATTTCAATGTACGATAAATGATTGAAGCCACAATTCTTCAGTCATTTAATTGTACTAGTCTGACAAATGTAGAATACGTGTCTTGCATCTTAATAATACTCTGTTGATAGTTGATTGCCTGCTTATGAGTAGAAACTTTCTAATTAATAATACTTGGCAAAACCTCATGAACCAATTGATTGATTTTCGCTCACTTCTGTTACATCTTTTCAAGTTTTGTATCAGCCTTTTTCAGAAATATTACAATGCCATTGTGTTTCTGTACTGTAGGACTTACTAAATATTTAAGAACTATGATTTTCATTTAAAAGATCAGAAATACTGTGATACATGGTGATCTTTCAATTGTTACAATGGTACAAACCACTTACGACAACTATTTACAACTTATTAAACCACTTACTTACTACTTGAGCGTACTAATACAAACAACAAACTCTCAGTCATTTAGTGATGATGAATTCATTTCAAATTTCCTGTTCATAAGTGACTGCTCCAGGGAGTACAATAAATTTACTACATATTTACAATATTTGTGATAGGAGTTAGCAATTACAGCGAATAAGCGCAATTAGACTACTGGATGATTACTGCTCCTAACAGAGGTAGCAGCTTACAGAAAGTAGTGAGGATTGTTATGGAGAGGTGATCCCTTCATTCAGTGTTTCCAGTAGCTCTCGATCAGATTCTTCATCCGTTTTATTAAGGATTTTTAGGCGTGCATCACGTGCCAGCTCGCGCTTATAGATGACCAGTAGCTGCGTCACCTGATTCATATCCGTTACAGGGCCCTGCTGGGTGGCGCTACGGGTATACGTGTATGGCAACCAGCAGTCATTTTGGTAACGACCTTGTTTCACTGTACAAAAAAAAAAAAAATGTCCAATGACTTTTCGTGGCAGTGTATCTATTCCCACGTCAGGAGAGTTCATACTTACACATAAATTGGCCTTTTTCCGTTTCCAGTAACTTGATTTCAGACATGGTTTTACGATACATTTTCACTGCTTGCTTTTGTCTCTTTTGAATTGGCGCCTCGAAGATCCTACTATTTGGTTTGAAGTAGTTATCTCCATCAGACATTGTGCAATGCTTTAGTACTTGTTGATTTGTTATTTGATTCTCCTGGTGTGCCATTTCACAGTGAATAATCTACATGCAATGCACAATCTGGAAAAGTATCGATACAAACATTATTGGAATACTGTATTGCAATTACAGTGTCCCCAGGTACTTTGGGGTCTAGATACATGATATAGACCCTAAACTAATTGATACATTTGCTTGTAAGCATAGTGTAAATCTGCTTTAAAGTATGTCTACTTTTCCTGTTAACTACTGCATTGAAGTAGTATGCCTATTTTCCAACGTCACTGAAAACCATAAAGCCAGTAGTAACTCTACTGAAATTAGATGGCAAATCACATCCCTATTTTGTCCGTGAAAAGTCTGTAAAATGTCTGTTTCAGCCGGTCGAAACACAGGTGATTGGGAACAAGAACCAACACTGTTTCGGTCGTTATTAATCCCTACTTTCTCCGTGTTTTAACCCTGCATTGTCTACTTCGGCCATAAAATTTCTTTGTTTCGGCCGTTGTTGGTCTCTACTTGATCCGTATAAAGTCTGTTAAATGTCCCTGTTTCGGCCAGTGTTTGTCCCTACTTGGTCTGTAAAAAGTTCGTAAATGTCCTTGTTTCGGGCCGTTGTTTGTCCCTACTTGGTCCGTGTATTGCCCCCAGGTGCTCTACGTGTTAATCACCCTTTCCCAACTCTAATTATATGTAGTCCAATTAATCATTAAATTAACTGTTGAATTACGCAGTGTTTATGTGATACATGCGAAAGGAGAACACGCTTTTTGAGGTTCAGATGAGCGACTGGACGTATTATTTTTTGCCAGATAAAATAATACATCCATTTAATCATTTAGCTGTAGGCTACCCCCAAAAACCATGTTTTCCTTTTGCGTGAGTCACAAAAAAAAGTGTAACTCAACAGTTAATTTAATGGTGCGTAATTGCGCTGCAATTATTTAGTTTTTATTATTATTATACCTCTTACAGTTGCGCATAGATGCACGGTGGCAAGTTCTCCATCCTTGGTCACGACTGTTTGGCTGCCTCCCTAACCTTCTGATGGAATTGTTTTACCCTTATCTCATCCCCCTCAAATACACTTCTACTGAGCCCATTCCAGTCCCTATCTGTCTTCTTTGAGAAAGAAAATGTGCCCACATCTAATCTAGCATCCTTTATAACTACCGCTCTATCATGACTTTGCCTACCCCCATACCCTGAGTCATTCCTTTCAATCAACCTATTCAACTCCCCCAGCCCCCTTCTTCCATTGAATTGCTCTGAAAAAATTACACACCCGATCCATTTTTCTCCGTTTTTCCAATTCCTGCCAGCCAAAGTCGTGCATCATCTCAGATGGACTCGTTAACACGTAAAACAGGAGCAATACATGGCGAAGTAGTTTTCTGAACCCGTATATGTTACGCCATAGCTCGTCTTTTTGGGAGCAAAGAATTCTCTCAAGTCTTGAAGGCAGTCAGGACCATGCCACTTGGTGGTAGAATCACGTAATCTACCTCCAAAATAAATTGTCGAACCAATTTCGCAAATTCGTTGTAGAGAGTTCTTCATTCCATTCCTTATCATCGCATTAGCTCAACAAGTATAAATAAGAGACTGGACAGTGGACAGTGAACACTGAATGCAGCAATGGAATGCAGTAGTGTGACAGTTAAAAGCTAGTCATTCACCCTCATTCCACCCTTGCTTCATGTCAAATGGTACATTGCCCCAGGCGATAAATGGTTCTAACACAATAATGTTTGACATTCCAATCGATTCCAAGAAAAACTTCTTCAAAGTCCATAAAAAGTCCCTATATTGTCCGTGAAAATTCGCTATATTGTCCGTGTTTTGTCACTTGGAGAGACAGAAATTTTGTTGCTATATTGTCAGTGAAAAGGCCTTGGATTCGGCCGTGTTTTACTCCTATTTTGGCCATTCAATATCATTCAGTTTTCGGCCGTCATTTAGCTCTTTTTGGATGCTATACAACCACATCTTTCTGCAGTCTGTTTGCCTATCTAAGGACGGTCGTGGATCGGACGTGTTTTGTCACTTAAAAGTCAATTGTCTCTGTTTTGGCCCTCTTTTAGTCATGTTATTTCAGAGAGGGAAGTAAGGAAGCAAGGAAGAAACCAACAAATGTGGTAAACCTGGGCGTACCGTAGACATAACTTTTGTTCGTTATTTTTATCTTTCTATATACGCATTCATCTTTCATATTTTTTTTTACATATATTTTTGATATAAATTTTTCCTTATAATTTTATTTTATTTTCATTTCTTTATATATGGCCTAGGCCTATATCATTATTCATTAATGAACTAGAATGACTATGCCTATAAGCTATAACTAGAAAAGGAACAACTAATTTATAAATATAGGCCTACAGCAATTATGTTTGCCTGGAGTAAGATTACAAAAATCTTGGGTTTCATATTGATAAGAATTTGAAATGGGCTTTTCATTGGTAACCATAAATTTGCTCTCAGCTTAGACTGGCTATATGTAAACTTCATTTCTTGAAGAAAGGATTTGGACCGACTGAAATGAGAATGTTTCACCTTCTAAACTGTGAATCAATTTCACTTTATAGTAGGGCTATGCGAGCAGAGCTTTTTGAGTTCGAGCAAGTTTCGAGCAAGATTGACTTTTTTCGAGCATGTTTCGAGCACTATTTTAGTTCGAGCAAGTTCGAGCACAAATTTAAGTTCGAGCGAGCACGAACACAATCTTAATTCGAGCATGCGAGCTCAAACCCTCGTTGATCCGAAATGGAAGAGACCCACTAAAAATTATTTCCATTCACAAAAATTCTAATTAAGGGGAAAATTTTCATTTTTTCAAGCATTTATTTTTTTTTCAATAATTGGTTTGGATGTTTATTAGAGTCATATGTTTCAAAATATTGAAAAAATATCAAAAGTCATACCTGAAATGAATTATTTAGTGCCGCTGTGCATCGAGCCGTCTGCTCATTTTCAATATAGCAATTTACATTGTTAATCTTGATAGGGTATTTACTGCAATACTTTTTTTTCACAAAACAAGAATTTGTTTTTTTGTGACACAACATCTATAAAAGTTGTTCAATTGTCTCGATTTTTTGTGTGTGTTCACTATCAGTTCATCCAGGGTTGGACGTATCGCTTTTCTGATATCTCATCTAACAATGGAGATACAAAAAAATACTAATCACATTTTATAGAAGATTTAATTTAAAAAAAAAATCATACATAAAATCATATCTTGAAATATAACAGGAATATCAAAAAACGATATGACATTCCCTTGAATGATACTTCAGCAAGATTTCCGTGAAAAAATTGAATTAAAAATTATTGTTTGAGAAAAACGAACAATAAATTTCACTGTTGAAAATTTCGTAAAAACCAAATAATCATGTCCATTGTTGGTTTTTGTTTATTCTTTTATTTTTTTGCAGTTTTAGCATGATAAAGTAAGTGGATACAATGAATATTAAAAAAGATAGCCAAGAAAATCATCACTTCCCAGTTAGAATTACGACAATTTTATATTGCGTACGAGAGAAACCGGGCGAAACTAGAGTTTGCTACTGATGAGCTACTTGATCGGCTAACTTCGCCGAGAGAAACACGACGCGCGAATTTTTTGCCATTGGCGCTCGACCGTTCCAAGTGGCTTGATGACGTTTCAATCTATCCTTGAAGAGTGTTGATGTGTTTTTTTTTATGGGGAGGAACTGAGGAAGGGAGAAAGACGTGTGTGTGTGTGTCTGGTGGTTACTACGACTCAGCAGAACTCACTCAGTCACTCGGAGTCAAACAGTCCGGTGCAACTGACTTTGTGAAATGATGTGCGTTGTTATCAATCAGCAAGTTCTATATGCAAAATCGAAGGGAGAAATGCAGAAACAAAACTTTTTCATAAGTTTCAGACACTATATATTTATTATTTAATACCAATCTGTTGAATGATAAAAAGATGACAAGTTTTTTCTTCCACTCTCGCTCGCTCGAAAACGTTCGGGGCCCGAAAGTATTTCGAGACTCGAAATTTTGATCTGGGAAAAAATCATTTTGAGCGAGTTCGAGTCTCGATCTCGACTCGAACTCGCTCGAAAATTTTGAGTCTCGCACAGCCCTACTCTATAGTATTGTTTTTTGGAGTGGAGTACCTAAAAAGAATATTGATCAATTTTTAAACTACAGATATGTGCTATGGGAATATTATAATCAGAGAAAATACGATAGCTGTATGTTCACCTCTCCAATATGAATAATATGATGCACCATGTTACAGCATGCGGAATTGTCCAAACAAAAATGAGGGTGGGCCACTTTCATATCGTTTTAGAGTAGAGAATAAGGGTCCAGGCAAATATAGGCCAAGGATCATACAGGCTGTAGGCCTAAATTAGTTCTAGGCTAGGTTCTAGGCTTTGCCTTTGAATAGGCTGGCCTCAACCTATCAACTTCAATTTGATTGAGTTATTTTGTTTTTCTTGTGTAAACTCATATTTTGACGAGCGGGTAAGGAAAGGAAATTATCAAGGCTCTCAAAACTATATTGTTCAGATATTCTTATATCTAGGAACAACTTGATGTGTCTGGTTAGCTCTGGCAGTAAGGCATCTGGCTAGCCTGCTGGCAGGCAGGGTTGGATTCCCACTCCTGGCATTTTTTCTACCTCAACCTTTAAGTGCTACACACTCATTTACCCGTCTCTGCTTGTCGTGCCCACCATGCTACACACGTTGATAGCCATTTTGGATTCCGCGCTATATTGATTAATTTCTACCGGACTGTAAACTATAGTTATCGACGTGATATTTTTTGTGCTCTTACGCGATCTATTGGTTGAACATATGTACTTCTTCGAAATAACTTCAACCTTCGATTTATTTCATAATAGAAGCGTTTATTCAGACGAATGTTTTGTCAATTAACAAACTGATTCTCGGTCGA
This sequence comes from Brachyptera risi, assembly GCA_964007535.1. Taxonomy (NCBI): domain Eukaryota; kingdom Metazoa; phylum Arthropoda; class Insecta; order Plecoptera; family Taeniopterygidae; genus Brachyptera; species Brachyptera risi. The sequence goes on along the minus strand of OZ023327.1, from coordinate 47,397,930 downwards.
GTGAAAATGGCGGATGCTGATTGACCGACTCGGCGATATAATATGCTTCATTTGACCGATAATGAGAAACTCATCCTGACAGTGACACATGAATATAAGAAGGTGAAACCGGTTCTTATCTCGCTCATAGTAACAATAACAATAATAATGTATTCATTAGTCAAGATGAAGATGATATTCAAGCTCCCGCGGCAAATCCGAGGCCTAATCAACCTGGGCCTTGGAAACGTAAATGAATATTCATAAATTACCCATCTAATTTTCACTACCTTTCCATTTTTTTTTTATCTTTCTGTGATTCTTTTCATGTGGTTTTTCGCAAAAATCGTGAAGAAATAATCATAAATGTAGCATGTGAAAACATTTGTACAAACTATCGTATTTTCAAAAAAAAATAACTGAGCACAGGGTGTACAGCTGCTGTCAGAAAACCTAGCAGTTACAAGGTTAAATATTATATAAGTGCTTTTGGCTAAAGGTTATGGGTCAGGAACTGATATTGGAATCATTCTTTATAACAAATCGCACAGGCTCACTAAGACACGACCATACCCGCGGTGAAACTGTTAATTTCCTCTTCTGACCCACTCATATATTCTAGGGTAGATACCCTAGATTATTTTAATTCATTATTATTATTATTATTCTCATAACTCTTACAGTTGCGCATAAATGCACGGTGGCAAGTTCCCTATCCTTGATCACAACTGTTTGACCGCGTCCCTCACCTTGGTTTGGCCATGATAAATGGTAGGCTAGCTCAGTGGAAACGTGGCCCTGTACTATTACCTACGTTGCTTACTATTACTTACATTACTTAGTGTCTTACTGATTTAATTTTCCATTGAAGCAGGGTTCACACTTCCGATTTTTTGTTGTCGTACAACACGATTTCGGTACGATTTTTGTAACTGACCAATCACAAGGCAGAACTGGACCGAAAAAGATGGCGGATCACGACACCGATATCGGTTCGAATCGTGTCGTGAATGTTGGTTCAATTTCAACTCTTGTCGGCCGTTATTACGATTTCGGCGGAAGTTACGTGTGTTGCGTACTTGGACTGCTAGGAGGCACTGCAGTAGCGCTCCCGTTTGATTTGATTTATATCGATATATCTCCGTGTCTCCGCGCACTCACTCTTTGCGCGCACTTTGTTTGTTGAGACGTCAAACTTAACTAGCATATTACTTTTATTTTCCTAAATTGAAATGTCTTGAAATGTTGTGTTTTGTGTTGTGTATCGACGACGATTCCTCATCTCTTCTTCTCTTCTCTTCCTTATTCGAATCAGTAAAATCAGAGCTAATGCTTTCCTATCAATTTTTGAATACATGTGACAAGTGACATCGACGTCTGCTCCAACTCAACAATAAACAAGGCTGTGGATTTGAGGTAAAGAAGCCTATGGCCGCATGACGTCACGAAATCGTGTCGTGATTGAGGTTAAGTGTGAACGGGTCTAAATAAAATTGGACCAATATCGTGTCGGACGACAAAATAAAATCGGAAGTGTGAACCCTGCTTAACAATACTTCTTGATATGAGTAAATATGAACAATTACAGTTCAAGGTGAAAAATTGCTCTTTAGCTTCAATCTCTTCTCAACAATCACAATGATTAGAAAATGGGATCAAAGTATGTAGATGTTGAAGATGATAAGTAAATGACAAACTGCTTTGGAAAATTTGCAACTATATAGGCCTATTGGCTCAAATAGTCAGCTAATGGCAAGAGGCTCAAGGTTTACAGCTTCATTTTCGTTACACTCCTAATGTTATTACTGTGTTGTACTGTTGCTGTTGTTGTTGCTCCTTTTTTTACTTATATATTTTACCTATATTGCTCACTTATAGAAACAGAAACATGGGAGAACGTAAACATACAAATGAATGTCAATGATAAATACGACTTATTTTCTGAATTAATCACCAAATTTTTTGACATCTCTTTCCCAAAGAAAAGAAAAAAGATCAGTCAAGCAAAAGTTAGAAGACCAAAGTGGATTACTGGAGATGTAATAGATTCCAGGAATAAATTAATAATCATGTCTGATCAAAACAAACTCCGAAGTGATCCGTGTGCTTAATTGCAACTTAGACTATACAGAAGAGAGTAGGCCTACAGGCATATTCTACGAACAGGGAAGGCTACAGATGCCAGATAAACAATTAGAAAAGCAGACAACAAGGTAAAAACCATTTGGAAAATCATCAATAAAGAAAGAGGAAATAAGAAAACTCAAGTTCGAAAAAAAATAGAACTGGAAATAGATGGTGTGATGCACAACAATTCAATGGAGGTAGCCGAAATATTTAATGATTACTTTATAAATGAAGCAGAAAATATCATTAATGGTGAAGACCGATCTCATAACGAAACTCAAATTACTCTTCCTCCAATAAATGAACAAGAAATGCTGCTCTATGAAACTACTGAGAAAGAAGTTGAAGGAGTGATTGGTAAACTGAAAAATAAGAAAACTGCAGGACAGGATAGAATATCATCATGGCTACTGAAAAAGTGTTCAAATGTTATAAGTGAAGCTTTGGCATGTCTCATTAATATATCTTTTGGAGAAGGTAACTTCCCTAATACCCTCAAGATAGCTGAAGTACTTCCATACACAAAAAAGGAGTACAAACTGCAGCTAATAACTACAGGCCAATATCAATACTTTCAACAATATCCAAAGTATTTGAACAAATTGTTGACAAGAATGGATAACTTTCTTGTAGTACGCAAACTTGTGACTTCAAATCAACATGGTTTTAGACGCAACAGATCGACTACAACAGCAATTGTCAGTCATCTAGACTGGGTAATCAGAGAATTAGATAAAGGGAAGTATGTAGTGACAGTTTTCATGGACTTGTCCAAGGCGTTTGACTGCCTTAGTCATGACATTCTAATACAAAAGTTGAACAATTATGGATTGAGAAAGGAATCTCTGAAGTGGATGGAAACATACTTGCGGGGTAGAGAGCAGTATGTTGAAATCAGTGGATTTGATCAAGAAGGCCAATCATGTGTCTTCAAAACAAAGAACTCTTCTATAAAGCATGGTGTACCACAGGGATTGGTATTAGGCCCACTTCTCTTCAACATGTATATGAATGAAATTGCACAGCATGTTAGTGAAGATAATAATAACATCGTATTAAATGCTTTTGATACTACACTTAGCATATCAAATAATAATTTACGAGCCCTACACATAGAAGTGTATATGCAGGCTAACAAAATAGTTCAATGGCTTGAGCAGAATAGACTGAAAGTAAATGAAACCAAGACCAAATATATGATATATAATTTGGGAAACAAAGCTAAGGAAAAATCAATGTACAAATAAATGAGGTATACTTGGAGCAAGTCAGTTCTAATGCATTTTTGGGTATTCAGATTGATGAATGCTTGAACTGGAACATAAACATGGATTGTCTAGCCAAGAAGCTAAGTACAGGTATTTATGTATTGAGAAAACTATATCATCATAGTTGCAGAGAGATACTGCTGATGACGCATTTTGCAATAATAGAGTCTCAAACGTTTCGCTATTGATGCATGGGGAAATAGCTCAAATGCTAATGTCAACAGGATTTTGATACTCCAGAAGTGGGCAGTGAGAGGTATTGTAGGATTAAGGAAATGTGAAAGTGTCGGGGCTTATTTTGTAGAGCTGGAAATTATGACAGTTACTTGAAAATATATATATTCAGTATTGACGAATGCCATGAATAATGGGGCTCTTGAGAAAACAAATTCTGTCATCCATATGTACAATACCAGAAGGAAAAAAGATGTACATATTGTGAGTGGGAGACATAAATATTATGAGGAGGCACCCACCGTTGCCAGTATAAGATTATTTAACAAGCAGCCAAATAACATAAAGAAGCAGAGCACTATTTCACAATTTGAATCGCAGTTGAAGAGTTTCCTGACAGAAAATACATTTCATAATGTTGAAGAATTCTTAGGAATGTAGTTATCTTTCAAGTAAATTATGTTATAAACTCCACTATTGTGAGTACTACTGTGGTTGTTGCTGAAACTATTCAAACAATGTATTTTGTATAGAATAGATGAATAAATAAATGAATAAATAAATGAATGATTAAATAAATTACCATTGAAAACTTACAGTTCTAAGTGGAAAATTGCATTCAGCTTCAAACTTTTTTCAACAATCAAAATGATTACAAAATGGGGTCTGGCTAGGATGCTGCCAAAGTACTTCGAAGTTGAAGATGAATGATAAGTGACTGACAAACTGCATTGGAATGTTGCTAACTTTCTATTGGCTTGAAGGGTCAGCTAATGGGAAGAGGATTAGGGTTTACAGCTTCATTTTCCAATTTCCATACACTCCTAATGTTGTTACTATGTTGTACTGTTACTATTGTTGCAGCTGTATATTTATATATATATTTATACATATATATATATATATATATATATATATATATATATATATATATATATATATATTTACATAAATATATATATATATATATATATATATATATATATATATATATATATATATATATATATATATATATATATATATATATATATATATATATATATATATATATATATATATATATATATATATATATATATATATATATATATATATATATATATATATATATATATATATATATATATATATATATATATATATATATATATATATATATATATATATATATATATATATATATATATATATATATATATATATATATATATATATATATATATATATATATATATATATATATATATATATATATATATATATATATATATATATATATATATATATATATATATATATATATATATATATATATATATATATATATATATAATATATATATA
>OZ023327.1:47354081-47389081 GCA_964007535.1 Brachyptera risi | reverse complement strand
CCTACTGTTATTCTGTCAAGTAAGGTTTATTTTTGTAATAGTTGAAATGCAAGATTTCCGATCAGATCAATCATAATGTATTTATTTCTATAAAATAAGGTTGTAGCAAGTATAATTAGTATACATGGAAATTTTTTACACGAAGATGTTATTAGGTGAACAGGTTCAATAACGCGAATGAGTGAGTGATAAAGGGCCAGTGTTTGGTATGTAGGTCTCTCATCGAAGAGTAAAGTGTAACAGCTGATGGCTTGAAGTAAGCACCAACAGAGTTGAACCATAAAATCTTGTTCACATTGTATTTAAATTTCAATAAATTCCCAAGTCTGTGGTGAATAACAACTGAGGATCATTTTGAAATCAAATATTGATCCTTAAATTAAAAGATTCAATCATTTCAAACTACCAAAGTTTTTTACTATCAATCTTTTAGAATGTGATATATTATCTTCAAGTGTGATTGTCTTGTCAGTCTCATGGACATTATATAGTATTGAAGTAGTTGAACACATTAGACTGTTATTTCTCAGTTGAGTGATAGCCTGATAGGTGTCTAATGGCATTCTACTGCAAAGTGGAATCCTTTCACCACAGGAAATTATTATGCTTTCATTATTCTGATCTCAGTACCAGTAACATACATATTTTAAACTAGAACATCTTGATTGTACGTACAAGCTGAACTTTATTTTTCTTACGACTGTTCATTACATAACATAGAGGGAAGATTGAATAAGTTTTTAATTTGAAAGGATAGAATTTTTTTACAAAAACTGAGAAAAGATTGTTTTTAAAATTTAAACAGATTATACCAATTTAATAATCGAGCTAGATTTTTCAGGATCGATTTTATCCATATTTAATATAATTTCTTGAGCTATTGTCTGTCCATTGTGACTATCAAGCAAGTTGTTTTATTCCAGTCGGACCTATTATCACGCCATTCTCATTTGGTGAATCAGCTATTAATGCCGGTCAGATGGTACAACAATATTGTGCGGTAACAGAAGGAGATCTTCCATTGACAATCACGTGGTTGTTGAATAATCAAGACGCGTCAACGTCCGCTGGCGTCAACGTGTTCAAGATTGGGACACGAACGAGTATATTAACAATAGAATCAGTCAAGTCTTATCACGGGGGCAATTATACGTGTACATCGCATAATGTAGCTGGAAGCAATAGTTTTACTGCAACACTAGCTGTTAAGGGTATACACACTGTTGAAGACAATTAATTTTATTGGTTTTATTCAAGTTTTGAGATTATCCATACCCTTTAATTCCTTTTACCGTTCATAGATTACAGACCAGAATATATTGGAGAGCCTGTCTCATAAGGTGGTTGTCTTGAAATTAGGAGAGTTGGAAAATATTTTAAATGTGTAGGATCTTTCTGTTCTGGATGTTTGTCGCAAAGCAGTACCGAAATTTGATTGAAATTTACCGCCATGCTTTGAAATGTTGAGAAAAGAGATTACTAAATATGTTATCTACTCTCCTAGCTCTTGGTGCTTTATTGGTTGACAAGATTTAGTTACTCTTAATATTAAGCTCATAGGTGACATCCCACCTATTCTGATAACCAATGAATATAGGCCCATTATATCGCTGTCTAGCAGACGTCTTGTTTCAATATGCTAGGGTCACCTAGATCCTAGGTCTCATGGATCATTCTGTTGCATTGCAGTTGCACCATTGGTAACACCATTTACGTTTGGAGAGTCGGCAGTCAATTCTGACCAAGTAATTCAACAATCGTGTGCCATCTCTGAAGGCAATTTACCATTGACTATAACGTGGCTATTGAATGGTGTTGATGCTTCAACCTTAGCTGGCATCAATGTATTTAAAATTGGCACTCGCACGAATATATTAACGATCGAGTCGGTGAAAGCATATCATGGCGGGAATTATTCTTGTGAAGCTCGAAATGCAGTTGGAACGAACAGCTACACTGCTGTGCTTGCAGTTAATGGTATAGCCTACTTTTGTCTGTCAGATTTTTTGTATTCAAATAGTGACAGTTCTTGATGCCTTGGATATACCCATCTACCATTTGCTTTCCTGTGGGTCTAGCATATCTTACATTAAAATTTGGTTCAAATAAAATACGAATGAATTTTATATAGTATGAAATTCATTAGTATTTTCAATTTTGAGCTATAATGGACCAAACGCTTGAAAGTTATAGCTCTGTAAAAAGCGTACTTTTTCCTTTTTCTTCTCCTTCTTCTTCTCCTTCCGTCGTCAACTTGCGAAATCAGCTTCAGGCCAAACGAATTGTCCGATTTGTCTGATTTTTTTAGGGAACTTGTGGACTCATATGAAAACGTGCCTTACGTATGTTTCAATCGGAAGTCACTTTGGGAAACTAAAAGTATTGTCATTTTAAACTCTTTTTCCAAGGTTTAATTATTTTTAAGATTCATTTTTCAACATATTTTGATGAAATTCCAATAACATGTTTGTATGAATATTTAAAAATGGTTGTGTATGAGGGATTGATCAATTTTTCATTTTTGAGTGAGATAACAATTCCCAGAATTGCAGTTCACTGCCTTGACAAATCTCTTGTCGACGCTATTTCGTCGCGAATCACAGCCCCAATGAACCATTGAACATTTTCCTCAAATAACGTGGTGAATAAAAATATCATCGACCATAAAGCTGGGTTCCCATAACGATTTTTCACGTTGACGTCCGTCAAAATATCGGATGGCATCGTTGGTGTAAATTAGATCACGTTCCCATACCTTTTTGTTCCCGTCACATAAGGTAATGCGTTCTATTGGCAAAAACTAGAACTTTTGAAGGCAACCATCGAAATCATTGAGTCAACATGACACTATCTTGGGTAGGTATATTCTCTAATTCCCTCGATGAACATTTCGGGATCGAAACTGATCATTAAAAATGAATTATTGTTTATATAACCTCAAAATATAAAACGGCGTGTGATTTTACTCGCGATTATAACAGTAATATCGAAATAAAACGGAAATGCGACGATGTGATCCTACATTCGATTGTTGGTTCTCTACACGACATCCGCAAATCGTCCGGTGCCGTGCCGGACGTCAAAAGTTAAAATTGGCTCTACTTGGACAGCGAAAAATTGTTCCCTCCCTCCGATGGATTCTCTTGCGCGTGGTTGGTTGAAAGTTGCCATCGGCCAAAGTTTTGACGGACGGGACGTGAAAAAACCTCATGGGAACCTAGCTTTAGCATATTCATTCAGAAACAATTCACAGATAAATGTCGAGTGGGAAAGAGGCACGGTTTATACCATATATTAGGTCCTGTGATTTATATTGGTGGTGAGCGTATCTGCATCTGTTGATTAAATATCAGTATTAATATGAGTGGAAAATCCTTCATGAATGATTGAATGAATATTAGGGTTTGAAGGTGTGTCAACAGCGAAATCGTTTTGCGCCTTTTGCAAAGTGGAGCAAAAATTTATTTTGAACATAGAGGTTTGAACATAGAATCAAAGTATTTAAAAAAAAAACGAAGTTATTTCTGACAAAATCATATAAGAAAAGGATGGCTTTGTAGTTTGAAGGTGCTAATACCAGTCTATCAGAAGGATGCGAACGTGAAGTTCGTTGGATCATCTAGTCTTATCACAGTACCTATCCACAACAAAGACTGAGGGGAACCGTGATGAACGTCAGTCACACTCGCATTTAGTTTTAGTATCATAGATAAAGTCGGCCTAGATCAGCCCATGTACTGTATTTGTGATTTTATGATGGTTTATGAGACCGACATCTGGGCCCACCTTAAGGCTTATGATATTGTGCTCATTTTCTAATGAAAAGCCCAGTGAAATCACAATGTTTTTACCTCTGTATTTGAAGCCAGAAGGACCTACTATAATTATGTAGCAGATAATTTTACAAGGGTCAACAAGGGTTGACTGCATCGTTACTGTTTTGTAAGAAGTCACAGTTCTCCCTGCTGAAGTCAATAGAGACCTACAGTCAGTCCTACAATATGGTGTGAGCAACTTTATTACATTGATAAAATTAATTCATTGAGCCTTCGCTATGCTCATCTAATAATCGTGATCTGATTTGAATAATGTGTGTTTGGATTATATTTGGAAACTTGTTCATTAATACTAGCAAATATGAACATCAAAAAGCTGTGATATCTCCCACCAAAAACAAAAACTTGTAAAAACAGGGAGCCAAGCCCTTGCTAATTTTTTATTCATTTATTCATCTCTTACAATAACACATAAATGCATGGTGGCAAGTTCCCTTTCCCACCACCTCCCTAACTTTCTTACAGAATAATTTTAACTCTATTTCATCCCCCTCCAAAACACTTCTACTAAGCCCATTCCAGTCCCTACCTGTCCTGTTCAAGAAAGAGAATTCACCAATATCTAATCTGGCCCCCTTTACAACTCTATCATGACTACCTACCTACATACCCTGACTCATTTCTTTCTATCAACTCATGCAGCTCTCCTCTCTTCTTCCATTACCCGGAAGAAATTACATAGACGATCCTTCTTTCTTCGTATTTCCAAATCCTGCTATTCCAAGTCTCGCATCATCTCAAATGGACTCCAATATTCTTACTCTCTCCCCCTTTCATTCTCTCCCCTTTTCCATCTAACCTCACCAGTAACCCTTCTAACTGCAATCCTTTGCACCCTTTACACATCCCTTATCTCACCTAATCTATAAGGATCCCAAACTGAATTATTCAAATACTTGAAATATTCAAATACTTTGGCATATAAAAGGAGTGATATAAAATGTTTTGGCCAAGTTAACTCTTCAAGAGAGGGAAAATGCATATGTGTGGATAGATATTGGGCATATAATGCAAACATTTGGTAATTATAACTGGGCTTGATAGATTTTGACTTTTGATCTGATGAAATGAAATGTGCATGACAATTTTATTTCATCATGCCAAAAGCTATTAAGCTTAGTTATGATTACAAAATGTTCCCATCATATGCACAATTTCTATCCACACATATGCATTTTCCTTCTCTTGAAGAGTTAACTTGGCCAAAACTTTTTATATCACTACTTTTATATGCCTAAGTGTATGAATAGCAAGGGCTTGGCTACCTGTTTTTACAAGTTTTTGTTTTTGGTGTGGTTTGTATTACAGCTACTATTATCTGCCATAGTTTCTTTTCCATTTCAAGGTTTTCCTTATCGAACCTCTCTTGCTCTTCGTTTACTAGTTTTCTATTTCAGTTGGTCCGCTGGTCACCCCGTTCACCTTCGGTGACTCAGCAGCAAATTCTGGCCAATTTATCCAACAGTCCTGCGCTATTTCCGAGGGAGACTTGCCGTTGACAATATCGTGGCTTTTCAACGAAGGAGATGCGTCCACTTCTGCAGGAGTCAACATATTTAAGATGGGAACACGAACTAGCATACTATCGATTGATTCGGTCAAAGCTTATCATAGAGGAAATTACACTTGTACGGCGTTTAACGCAGCCGGAAGTAATAGCTTTACAGCGACACTCGTTGTTAAGGGTAAAATTTGTTATGGAAGAAAGGCCCCAAACTTTATTATTTATTAATTTTTCTCACCTTCTCTTCAAATACTATACCTTTCTGATCACGTCACTGTATGTACATACGTAGTTGAATCAAAGCAGAAGAGGTTAGCTTACCACAATTCTTATTTGCAGTGGGGTCATGAGCTTATCAAGAATGGAACAAGAACAGACCAGTTTTTCTATCAATGGAAATGATCATTTTTAAATGGGAGAAAATTCCATCTTTCAATGTGAGAGTTGAATAGTTGACGTGTGATTGAATTATTGGCATTTTTAGTTCGACCGTTCATCAATCTGTTTATAGTTCGAGGCGTAAGCATTTTCTTGCAATAGTGCCCACCTCTATTGTTACATTAACAAAGGTGCTATACTGTTGAGGATTTGGTGGTATTTAAATAGCAAAGACTTATCTGCTCATATGGCCATAACTACTGCCGAAATCTGAGGATGAATTAGTTTGCTAACGATGGGTTCTGTGATGGCCAGTCACAGCGACAATTATTTGTGTATTGCACAAAATAAGGCTGATCTTGTCAATTTTAGCACAGCATTAATCGTAGATGGTATATGTGAATACATAGTAGGGGTCTTTATTCTTTATTACTTTTTCAAATTGCATTTCCTTTCTATTTTACTCAATTCTTTAACCATCCCAAGTGTTTCTTTTTTCTAAGCAGTATCAATTAAAAACCAGTAATAGTCTTGGCTTTCAGTAGGCTACCTAGAGCTGTACATTGTGTGGGCACTTGGAGATACCTTGATTATTATTTTTTAAATCCCATATAATGAACAGCTCACTTGATCGGACGTTTTGTTAAATGTAATTAAATACGTGTTGAATGGCCTGGTTGGCTCATTCGAAACAAACGACATAGGTAGTCGGAAAAAGAAAAGTTACATGTTATGTTAGAATAGACATAGTTGAAGAATACTTGACATCGCTCTGAGTGACCTTTTGGCCAGATTAGGGCAAAACGGAACTGTTTAGCATTTTTTTTAAACATGAAGTTTCAGGTGGATTATTTCTTAGAAAATGTATGGTACCAATTTTAATTGCAGTTGCCCCGTACATAACTCCGTTTGATTTTGATGGCCCCGCGAATGCTGGTGATAATATCCAACTCACATGCCATGTGCCAAAGGGTGACAAACCTTTGATTGTATTGTGGCATTTCCGTGGCGAGCCCCTCCCATCAGGCATGACTGCCCTGGAAGTTGGCGATCGAGCTAATTTCCTGTCCATTGATAGAGCACAAGCAAACCACAACGGAGAGTTTACGTGCATTGCCATAAACAAAGCAGGAACCGTGAAATACTCGGCCGAACTTAAAGTTAACGGTACTTCATTGGAAACATTGAAATTGATTTACATGATGATAGAAATAGTTGCATGCATTGGGTAGCTAGCCAGCATGATGTTATTCATGTTTTAAATTATTTTATCTCAATGTTTCATCCAGAATCTTCGCCCTAGTAGGTATTGGATTGATATAAGCATAGTTTATCGTAACTTTATTATTATAATTTTGACTTTGTTCTTTGAGAGTCGGCTCCAACACTAGTTGAACGAAGAGTATCCAAGCAAGTTGTAATGTTATTACAAACTATTATAGTGACAACTTTTGAAAATAGTTTCTAGCTGTTGTTGTTGTTTCCAGTTCCACCCAAGATCCTCCCGTTCACGTTTGGTGACGGTCCGGCGAGTGCGGGTCAGCCAATCACAGTTGCGTGTGCGGTGATTGGCGGTGACAAACCGATGACAGTGTGGTGGATGTTAGATGAGCGTAATGTCTCTCGTGACGTGGAAGGCATTACGTTAGTACCATTAGGAGATGCCGGATCGCTGTTGACCATTAGTTCTGTTCGATTTAATCACGCTGGCAATTACACTTGTACCATTAGAAACAATGCTGGGGTCACTTACCATTCTGCAAGGCTGCGTGTCAACGGTAACACGTCGACTGGTTCAACTCTTTCTTGTAATTCCGTCCATACATTTTCCATCCATTTCTCCAGTCTTCTCCAACTATGATCATTAGGGTACAAAATTCCAAATGTAAAATAATTTTCTCTGAATCATACTAAAATCTGAGACAATGGCATACTGACATATATGGTGGAGTCTTCTGGTACTTAAGGCAGGAATAATTGATGATAGGTATTTCTTGCATAGTCATGACAATCATTGCACTTTATGGTAACTATTCTGACTCAAGTTCTCTGTAGTAAGCTCCTTCAGAAGGCTCGTGTATTTTCACTACTATCTTATTGTCACAGTTTGGAACTCGGTGAACTTCTGTTGACTCTTTCGCTTCAATCCTCTCATGCACTTGCCAAACTTGAATTGTTGATGTGAACGGCAACCATTATTTCTTTCACTTCCATTGATTCTTTAGGCCAATTTCTTGTAAAATTTCCACCTTCACATTTCTTTATTACTGATGAATATTGTTCCCTTCTTGCTTGGCTCGTATTTGTTGCTCCTGGTCCCATTGTACAACTCTTGTGGTCTGCTTCTCAGTGCTATCCGTCTGTGTCGTTAAACCCAGTAGTGGATTGCCACGCTGTTGTTAAATCAATTGTCCTATCTGCTTATCTTAACCCTGGCAAATGCCAATTAATGGAAGACTATCATTGACTAGAAATCTTGATTTAATAACAGTTCAAAATAATCATCATACCAGATAATGAAAACTTATTGAAATTCTCAAATGTTGAATTGTTGATATTTTTGTATTGCTTGATTTCATGGACTTTGTCGATTTGTCGGTTAGTGAGCTGATTAGTTGGTTAATGAGCTGATAAGTTAGTTAGTTTGATGATATTTGAGATGCATCCTACAAAGTTGATTCTAGCTCAGTATGGATTCAACTCACATTTGGCTTCCTTATGCAAGTGTACTGAACATTGTCTCCACTCAAATGTGTATCAACATCTTTTCTAATGTTGTTGATAAAACAGTTATTCCTGTCGTTTTCTCCCATATTATTCTTTATTCCGTTCACGACACGAACATGTGGCATAATTTCAGTTCCGCCCGAACTCCAGCCATTTCAGTTTGGTGATAAGCCTCTGAACCCTGGCCAAGTCGTGACGGTGCCTTGCGGAGTAATCGAAGGTGATCGGCCAATCCATCTGAAGTGGACTTTTAATCACCAGGCGTTGACGCCTCGTATGGGTATCACCGTACTGAACTTGGGGGAGCGTAGTACTATACTGAGCATAAGTTCAGTTCAAGCAACACATGCGGGCCTATATACGTGCGTGGCAGAAAACATGGCTGGGAGTGATACACATTCTTCTCTCCTTGTTGTTAAGGGTATGACTTGATGTATCACCTTGAGTCCGAGTTCTATTTACCCAATAGTTCATGCTAAAATCATTTGAAAACAGTTCATTCTACTAAACTGAATACTGCAATTAAGTGAATGTTCATTTTTGAATGATTTGAAAATTAGAAAGACAAATATTTTTTAAAGTATGATTTCAATTTTGAATTTTCCAATCTTAAACCTTGCTTACCCGTCAAAATGTGTTCATCCCTTGGAAACTCTTTCTGTGAGGACTACTTTATAACTACTACTTGTTCATTGTCCACCGTTATTTGCATTGTGCTGTAACTCTACTACCCAATGTTGTAGAGTAACAAAGTAACCAAACATGATTAATTCACCCAAAATTATAACAACACCATTTTACCATTCTGTTATATTTGTGTTCCTTTTCAACGGAACAACGAGCCTAGTATTGCATTACCGATGAATTAATTTGAAGGTATTATATTTCTATATTTTTAGTGGCTCCAAAAATAGTGCCGTTCTCATTTGGCGAAGAGACTTTGCATGCTGGCCAGTCAGCTACACTCCAGTGCACTTTCTCCAACGGTGACTTGCCCATCGCGATTTCTTGGCTCTTTAACGGCCAGCCCTTGTCCGATAAAGTTGACGTGTCCACTTCAAAGCTTGGTAGTCGCGTTAATGTATTAACCATCGAGTCGGTCTCAGGAAATCAGGCAGGAAACTTCACTTGTCGCGGGACGAACCTAGCTGGACAAGCCTCGTACACTGCTCAACTAATAGTTAATGGTTCGTCTTTAGGCTTGACTTAAGCGTCGCTGTTTTTATAAATTCCATCAGTTCTATCAGTTTTCCTTCTCTATGTTTTTGCACCTTTATTATATATTCTATTTTCATTGCTGGCATTGTTTTCAATTTTCAATCCCTCTCCTATGCACCCACAAATATTTACACAGACATGAACCTACATAAACCTAATCCTACATGGCCCTGAAGTATGTTCGGAGGTGGTCATAGCAGTCTCTCTGATACTCAAAATCTCGTATTGTTGAAAAGATCATTTGGAAAATGTAAGGGAAAAACTACCGTAATTATTTGCGTTTTAGTGTAATCTAATTGCCAGTCTTACGTAAATTATGCATTGTTTTTCTTCAAGATGAATTGATGTTGGTGGAAAAGTGGGTCACAATGTTTACACAAGCAATTAAAAGCGTAGCTGAAATGCATTGAGCTGTTTTCTGTGAGATGTGATCGCTCTGATTTGCTTAATGAAATTAAGACAAATGTTAAGACTAACTAAGCAATAACATGTTCGTACGAATGAGCTGGATCGGGTTCAGCCATACGCAGGAAGATTAATTTGATTATAACTTATACCACGGTTGTTCTTTCTCAGTTCCTCCAAAAGTAACTCCTTTCTCATTCGGTACGGACCCTGCCCAGCCGGGGCAGTTCGTATCCCTGCAGTGCATGGTGCCTGATGGGGATCTGCCTATCACTATATCATGGCTTTTTGAAGGGCAACCATTGGCAGACAATATGCACGGCATTACAACTGCCAAACTAGGGAAACGGATGAATGTTTTGACGATTGAATCGGTATCGGGAAAACATGCAGGCAATTTCACTTGTCGAGGATCTAATGCTGCGGGACAAGCGACGCACACCACAGAACTTATAGTCAATGGTTTGTTAAAAACAAAAATCAGAAACCATTCATTTTTAGCCTCCTGTAGATTATATGATCTTTTCCATCTGTTTCTTTTCTGTTGCTGTAATTTTTTTTCAGTACCATCATCTCCTCAATAACTCCTCACACTAACTCAATACCGGTATAGCTTTTAGTAACCATTTAGGATCGATGGTTGTTGAGATGTTGATAGGTTAGTTCATTTTTCAGTGTTCGATGGCTCATTATTGGTCGTGAACTAATCATGGGCATTGAAATTACTTGTATTAATCATCCGTCCCTTTTTTGAATCCGAGCTCACATCGATGATAACAGACGTATGTTGAATAATTCCATTGACACCGATTCGTTGGATGGTGTTGTAAGTCAGGCCAACTTTGTCCAAATAAAGGTCGGCTGAGACCTTACACTCCATTGTATGTTATATATTATGAAAAGAAGTCCAACTCAGCCTTACAAGTAGACTCAATGTTAGTTTTATTGAGTACCAGTACTGGTATTTCATGTTCAATTGTATTCATGTAGCCTCTATGAAAGGAAGAATTCTCGATTTGAACTTTCCTATACTTTTATTTTTTAAATAGGAAATGTATAGAATGCCAGTTACTGTTTGTTTGGAGAAACATTTTTTGTTTGCCATTTAGTTCTCCCAAAAGTCACACCATTTTCATTTGGCACTGAGCCAGCTCAGCCCAGTCAGTTTGTCACTCTCCAGTGCACAGTGCCGGACGGGGATCTGCCCATCACAATATCGTGGCTATTTAACGGGCAACCGTTGGCAGACAATATCGACGGCATTACAACTGCCAAACTAGGGAAACGGATGAATGTTTTGACGATTGAATCGGTATCGGGAAAACATGCAGGCAATTTCACTTGTCGAGGATCTAATGCTGCGGGAGAATCTTCACACACAACCGAGCTTGTAGTCAACGGTTTGTTATTCAAAACACCACTTTATTGCAATATACTGTTTCATTTCTTTTAATACGACTTCTTTATTTTATCCCAACATTAACCTTCCTTATGCACCTCACTTCATCTCGAGCCTGGATTTATTCAGGATTTTGTTTTTCCGTGCATAAATCAAGTTCTTGGGTTTCGACTAGCTCATGATTATCACGACTATTTGTATTGAGTACTGGTAGGCAGTTAGCTTCATTCATGGAAATATCAAACAATGTATAGTATTGCCAAAATTTTTTCAAAAAATTCTACCAGTTTATTTGAATTTTCTGCATATTGATTAGTATAATCAGGTGTTTATTGATGAGATATTTGGGTTTTAGCATAAAACATATGAAACTAAGTGAACTTGAAAACTGTTGGTATTCTTGTAGTTCTGCCTACGATCGTGCCGTTCTCATTTGGCGTGGATCCAGCTCAGCCTGGTCAATTTGTCACTCTCCAGTGCACTGTGCCTGGTGGCGACTTACCGCTCAGTATCACCTGGATTTTTGACAACGCACCGTTGTCGGACGATCTAGGCGTGACCACGGCAAAACTAGGCCAACGTGTCAATCTCTTGACGATCGAATCAATATCAGGGAAACATGCCGGGAACTATACGTGTCTGGGATCAAACCCAGCCGGCCAATCGTCACATACGGCTGAACTTGTTGTCAATGGTTCGTCACTACTCTGCACTACTATACACTTATTCTGTTTATCCCTGACTCCGTCCCATTTTCAAAACCTCTCTCATAAACCTCTTATTTGAAACAGTTATTTTTGATCAAGTTTTGGGGGCATTTAATAGACTACCATCGTACTTAGATCAGTAGAACAGATACGAACAGCTAGAAAGTACTGCTACAGTGTGACACATTTCACAAACAAACTGAACATATCGAAACGAACTTTTTGCCATGGAGTGTATTGAAGAAAATAATATTTTGACATACTTCTTATGTGTATCCTTGGACTCTCGGACCAACGGAGACTACCTTGTTGATTTCAGTATTACCACGAATAGTACCCTTCCGTTTCGATGAACCGATATTCGCGGGGCAAGCTACCCAAGTGACTTGTCTGGTGTCAGAGGGTGATGCTCCGCTAGATATCAAATGGAGTTTTCGAGGTGCCACTCTTTCCTCTCTTGTTGGCGTTTCCACAACTAAAATTGGCCTTAAAGCCACACTACTGCTAGTAGATCCAGCAGGCTCAAGCCATAGAGGCAATTACACGTGTTCGGTTAAAAACCCTGCGGGAACGGTTAACTTCACCTCGAGTCTACACGTGCACGGTAAAATAACTAAACTACGTGTCATTGTGCAGGGTTGTCATTTAGAATTAATTGGAAGCGTTTCGACTGATTTTGACTTCTGACTTCATACAGAGCATGTTTGAGTGTCTTCTATGTTCATGATCCAAACTCCCTTTAAAAACATTCCACAATCACTTCATAGCAAAATACATATTGGTTTGACATTCCTTTATACATACACATTTATTGGTGGGCAATGTAGTGTGAACTGTCGTAGTGTGACGAATGAATAGACACATTCTGCGATCAGTAGTTACTCTTCCATACCAGTAACTAAAAATATTCTGCCCTCCTTCGTTCAAATTATTATAATGTGTTATTGTGTGGACGCATTTAATTTGTTGAATGTGTTATTCACCACTATCAATGAAAATAAGTATGCAACGTAAAAAGCATGCTATGTCTTTTGTTTAGCAAATCATAGTTGATAATATGTCAAATCAATCATTATACTATTATTATGAATAATATGCTTACAACATTCTTCACTTTCCCATTATTGAAGTATAAGTTGTGTTAGCCAAGGCCATAGCTAAAGATGATTTCATTCTGTTACTTTATATTTTTGTTTTGAAAATCTAACTGAAATGGCTATTAAATTTTAGTTGTGCCACAAATTCAGCCTTTCAATTTCAATTCCAACGGCATCAATGGCGGTGAATCTACGCGTGCAATGTGTTCGATCGCTGCGGGAGATACCCCTCTCCAAATCGACTGGTTTAAAGACGAGCAAATAGTTCCCGAGTCCAGCAGAAATATCCAACGTCTCGATGACTTTACCGTGATTCTCTCGTTGACTAGACTCTCGCTGAGTGATGCGGGCAATTACTCGTGTGTCGTGACAAACCGTGCCGGCAAAGCTACCCACACGTCTGAGCTGAAAGTCAAGGGTATAACATCTCATTCTAGTTGGTTTCTTCACACCCTAGCATTATTCTTGTTTCATTCAGAAAACTTTATGTGTTGAAAGAATTATTCAATGAGAAATGTTTGATTTCAGCGAAATTTAGACACACAAACATATTATTGTCTCTCGGTCAAGCAACTGATTATGAATATATCATTATCCATTAATGTTGAGTGAAATAAGTTCTCTTGCCACATAAATTTGTTCTATTCCACTGGAATAGCCTACTGGCCACTTGACCATTATTTTACACAATCTTATATTATTTCTTTTGTTCTGTTTCACGCAGAGCTACCCGCTTTGCTTCCCTTGTCGTTTTCTTCCGAATATTCAAACGAGGGTGATTACGTGCAATTGACCTGCGTCGCCACGAAAGGCGACCTCCCTATTAACTTCTCGTGGACTTTGGACGACCAACCGATTTCTGGCACAATGGGCGTGGCCACCGTTAACGTTGGCAGACAAACGAGTCTTCTAATCGTAGCCAACGTCACTTTCGACCACGCCGGGAATTATACTTGCGCTGCCGACAATGTAGGCGGTAGCGCTGATAGAACAGCCAAGCTTATTGTCAAGGGTAATTAATGACAAAGTGGCTTTTATTTACTAAATTCTTACAGGTCGGGAGTGTTGAAAGTTAACCATCTGTTATACAAGGTTCAGGTTCAAGTTCACACACTAAAAAATGTTCACATGTGGAAAAATATAGTTGTCATCACTTTTAAATTATATGAAAAATTAGCTTCTATGTCTCTCTGCAGCTTTGTGTTTTTATTCGTATGCAAATTCCAGTACAGTATAAGGACACATTACTTTTCATTGGAGCAATGTCAAGTATTGAAAAATTTTCATATCCGAAGTTTATATTCCATTTCATTTCATGACCTAAATAGAAGCTAATAATAGTCATTAGGGATAATTTTGAATTTTATATATATGTATAGAAGAAAAAAACTTGTATGAATTAAAAATGAAGTGCGTACAAAAACGTAAGAAATACCCTTTAGTATGACGTTATCATTACTTCTATAGGGTATAAGGCTATACCTTACTTCTCAAACGATGACAATAACTTCTATTTTATTATATCCAAGCTCTGTTAGACTACTATGCAGTAGACAGTGCATCCTACTGTCTGCTAATTGTTTGTTGAAAACCACTCTCTTGCAGTATGGTAGTCCCCAATTATCTTTGTGTGACCACTAACTCGATATGGACTGCTAGTGTGGCGTGATGAGTGTGGCGTGAACCAATCCCAAGGCTGTGGATGAGTGCTTATGTCTTTTAACTTGTTGTCTGTGTCCGTTTGTGTAAAACGCAGATGAAACGGTGCGTTCGTATAGTGTCGTGCAGGTGGTTTGTGTTTACCTGCGTCTGGTAATAGATTAACGTTATTTCATGTATCAACTTTGAACACAGTGAAAGTTTACTCTGTTTGAGAGATGAAATTGAACGTTGTACAATTTGCATTGTACTAGACAGGCTATGTGTTGTGATAACTTACAACTACTGCCTCTTGCTAAAAGTGCCCAAAGTGTAATACAGTAGTACATTTCCTATTTAATTCAAAGTTATAATTCTATCGCAATTCAGAATTATTTTATTGATAAATTATGTCTTGAAACAACTGCACCAGATATGAGACTGTGATTATTTGCATTCTGTAAATGAGTTTTGTTCTGTAAAAATTGGTCAAAAATATAGATTGATAATGAAAAACTAGGAGATACGGGAAGTAGGGAATGAAAAAAAAATCTTGTAGTTAGGCTGTTTGTAGTTTAGCTTGTCTGAGAGGTTTGCAAGTACGGTCCGTCATTATCCTGAATCCTACCGTGAAAGAGAAAACGTGCTTGAACCTAGATGTCGGTTAGGCTGGATTAGGTTATCGATTCCTTTCCTGAACCCATAACTAACCTTCTTGTTTCTGTTAACCATTTTATTTTCCATTTGTTAGATTGAAACTAGACTCTTGGCAAACACTATCTCATTATCTCTTCCAAGTGTTGGTATTTTGTGTCTTGACGTGTGACATTGTATCATTCAACATAGAACCTGTACATACAGAGTCATGATCAGAATCCAAAATGCATGGATTTCGATTACGCATTTTCCATACATTTGTATTTTGTATTTCAAATACAAGACTTCAATGTAGTTTGTAAAATGTGTTTCAAATACTCATTTCTGATGTACCTTGTATTTTCAAAATACTGTACTTGATACTTTCTATGTATGAAGAAATTCTTGATTCATAGTTATCAATCATTAATTAAGGAATATTATTTTGTAATGGACGATATGAGATGAATGATTGATGATGATGCAGGTTAAGAGAAACTAGTGATGTGAGAATAATGAGGTGGGTACAGGTTGGAGGAAATACATAGATAGAGCAGAAAAACCACACACACATGTGTGGACTGGACAATGCGAGTACTGGGAGGTAGGTTCCACAAGAATCATCAAACTCAGATTTCCCACTACCTTTTCCACGGATTCTGAAGGGACCTTCAGAGTCCGTGGAAAAGGTAGTGGGAAACCTGAGTTCGTTGATTCTTATGGAACCTACCTCCCAGTACTCGCATTGTCCAGTCCACACATGTGTGTGTGGTTTTTCTGCTCTATCTATGTATTTCCTCCAACCTGTACCCACCTGATTATTCTCACATCACTAGTTTCTCTTAACCTGCATTATCATCAATCATTCATCTCATATCATCCATTACAAAATAATATTCTTTAAATCAAGTCCTACTTTCCAGTAAAATCATTAATTAAGGTTATTGTTCAAGATATCTTCAAAATTATAAAACCAACTCTTCAAATATGTAAAAAAAATGATGTTTTATTCTATTAACTAATTATTATAACAAAACTATTGAATAAATATCAATTTATTCATGATGATGAATACCTGCCTTGACTTTTTTCAAATTTGATACAGCATTTTGAAAATACAAATCATCTTCATATTTCAAATTAATAATTTTATGAAGTGTATTTCAAATGCCTATTATTGAAGTATTTTTCATTTCAAATATATTTTACAAAGTATTCGGCCAATATCCATACGGTATTTTATTTTGGAACACAAAGGTTCACATTACCTTCATTCCATTGATGATGATTGATGATGGTGGAGAGTTTCATAGTTTCATAGTGCATGTCTCAACTTCTACTTTATTTACTTAATCTATTGAATTTTTGTTGGATTTTCTTATTAACTTTCTGTTATTTTTCTATCTTCATTTTTATCTTATCTATTCTTCAGCTAATAATAATATTACAATGGATCCTCTATAGTAAGTTTTTTCACGCAAGCAGATTTGAAAAAACGTACTAAAATGTGAAAAATTTGCTAATGAAGGTATTCAACATGATACAACATTTGATAGAAATCCCGAAATAAAACATGCTCAGGATAGAAATTTACTAAAGAGGGTCTAGTGTATCTAGCAAAATTTCGATTCCACTCGTATTGTGTGAATAATTGTGAAAAAAAGGTCTTCATGAAAAATAATGATTTCAAATAATTTCATTTGATACCACTTTATATTTATACAATTTACAGAGTATTTCTAAATTTTGCTATGATCTGCATGTTACAATTATTCCTTAATGTAATCATAAATTGTGTTTTCAAAATTATTACTTACCTAGTAATCAACTATTTATATGTCCTAATCGTGACAGTTTTCAAAATTATTACTTACCTAGTAATCAACTATTTATATGTCTTAATCTTGACAGTTTTGGTGAAAGAATGAAATTATGCATGACAATAGTTCATTTGGATTAAAACAGATACTTCAACTACATCAATAACAAATAGTACATACTTTTTCTTCAATATTCACCAGTTCAATTAAGACACCATACCATAATAAATTATGCACCAATTGATTTTATATTCATCAATCCATAAGTTCTGGAAATTTTACTGAACTGGCTTGGCAGTAACTAGATTCAGAAAATCAAGTGCAGTGAAACCTCTATTCATATCGTTTTTCAAGGGACAAGGTAAGACTGTCCATGCAGGAAAACAATTCATGCAGAAAAATTTCACGTTGGTTATATGGGGCTTGTGGTGGGAAAAATAAACGATAGATGCAGGGAAATGATGGGTGCAAAAACGATGCATCGAGGTTTCACTGAACATTTTCCCCAACTCGACTCTGCGCTCTTGAACCTCATTTCGTTCGGTTTGGTTAAATGCGTTGAGTAATGCTTGCATTTCTAGTGTTTCTCGGCTTGAATTGACCTTACTTGTAACTTGACGTGGTTGATCACAATAATGCATTGTCGAGTTTGACAATATTTGCAACCCTTATGAAACACCGACTGACGTTTGTTGTACAATTCTTTTGACAGTTCCTCCAAGATGGATCCTTGAGCCGACTGATAAGGCATTTGCTCAAGGCAGTGATGCCAAAGTAGAGTGTAAAGCTGATGGCTTCCCAAAGCCCCAAGTCACATGGAAGAGGGCTGCAGGTATGTTTAATGATCTCATTTTCCACTTTAACTGAGACTGGTAGATCAGCTCTATCCCGTCATGTTCGACCATCCTGACTGGGGTGCGTTGTGGTTTTCCTCAGTCATTTACCTAAATATTAGGTCAGTTCCTTGAGAGCAGGACACAACCACTTCCTTCTCAGTGTCCAAAACCACTCGAGTGATGAAATAACTTTTCATCTCATATCCGCTGTCTCATTCATAATTCACTGATGCCAATAGATCTTGGTCATCATTTGCCATTGTTAAACCCAGTGTAAACTAAAATTAGTTATTCAATATAGTTGTAGCTTACATTTTAACTGTATTTTGTATTCAAAATGTTTCGATTCTTTCCAGTTGAATAATATTTTGTTTACTAATAATGCAATCATGAAATATGATACAATCTTGAAGTAGTTAATGTATAATTGTCAGAAGGGTGATCAAATATACAAGAATTGATTTGTGTAATTATTGTGTGTTTTTTTACTCAATTGTTATGTTTGGTATGTATGTACAGTAGCTACTTCGAGCAATTAAACTACTGTACTTTAATAACCTTCTGATTGGCCAGAATTATGACTAGTGTAGTGTGAATATATAAAGATGGTAAATATGTATGGTGTTGTGTTTTTCAGGGGATACGCCTGGCGATTACAAAGACCTCAAACCAAATAACCCTAATATTAAAGTTGAGGAAGGCACGTTGACTATCAATAACATTCAAAAGACAAACGAAGGTTATTACTTGTGTGAGGCAGTCAATGGAATTGGTTCTGGACTCTCAGCTGTCATTCTCATTAGTGTTCAAGGTAAAATGTTATTTTCTACAAGTATGCTCGAAAATATTGTGCTCCAATCAAGCTGGGTTTTTTTACATTTTGGCACTTCAACCCAACTAACAAAAATGTAATTGTTCAGAAGATCAGTATTAGTGTAGCCATGCTAAATATTCTATGTTCTCGGTGCCCACAAGATGCATTTTAGTTTGCGCAATATTTTCATCAATATCAAAATGTTATTTTTGTGTATTCCTATTGGTTTAAACATGGTATGGGTGTTATTAATGTGGGTTAATAGTTTCCACGTCCAGTATATGAACAAATCAAGAAATGATTTCTGGTAAAAGTATAAGTTACGTGGTATTGCCGTTTCGGAACGATATTATGTCTATTGATTTGCTTTACCTATTTTGATTTTGTAAATTGGAGAATGCAAAGAATGATGGACTGTAATTCAGTCCTCAAGTACAAACATGAATTTCACCTTGTTTTGAACTCGAGATGATTCGGAAAAAATTGTTAACTGGCTATCCATTTGACTAAAACACTTGAGGCAAGCTGCTTTAGAATCTGAAGCCAGATGGGCATGGGTTTGAGTCCTACTGAAGGTATAGGTATTTATGAACATTGTTTCACCTATCATCACTTCATCATTTCATTTTCATTTGCTTATTCACACCTCCACATAATAACATACCTGGGGGTTGATTGTGTAACTTCGTCACTTCACTTGTCGATCGACATCTCATCTTGATCGGTATCTAAAATAGCTATTGTCTAACTCGCTGTCGATCACCTTCTTCTACAACTCCTTCGACAAGATACTGAAAGCCAAATACACGGCAGTATCTAGTTGTAACTTCAACAAGGCCCAAGAAAATGATGGGCAATGGGAATACTATAAAAGTTTCAAGATATATTTTAAATGAAAAAACCATGAATGAAGACTGATATTTGCTAAAGAATTATCCACAGTACACATGGAGTCAATACATACCTCTGTAAATAGAAAAAGACGTAAAATATGACCATCATTTGAACAACAAAACTATCAGTTGAATTTAGGCACAGTTGTCAAAGTAAACACGAAAACCATTTTGCATGCATGGCGTTCTTTAGTTCTTGACGTATATTTCAGCAATTTGGACGCATCAAGGAGGCAAATATAAAAATCTTCAACACGGTCTTCTACAAGTCCTGTGTTAACGTTTGACCATTGAGCTACAATTAGTCAATCATATATTGTCACATGATGAATGATGTAGGGCTTGAAGCATATGTAAAAGTCTGTTTCTGTCGTTTGATACCTACTATATTATTATATTATATATTATATCATATTATATACTAATATTATAAATTACTATATTATATATTAAAATACTATTATATTATATTACTTATATTATATATTATATTATATTATTATATATTTATATTATTATATTGATATCCTATGCAATATAACTTGGTCGGCTGGTTTTACCAAGTAGCAAAGAGACTTTTACTTATGCTTCAAGTTGTACTATCTTAACAAAACACATCCATCTAATGAGATCTCGTATCGACAAGTGTTGCCACTATGAAAAGTCTTAACGGAAAAGTTAGACAATAGGGGTAAGTGATGACTTAGTTGTCACTTTGGTAGAGATAATGAATGATATCGTTATCAAACGAGTTGTCGAAAGATTTACACAATCGACGCCCTGGTCATTAAAGCTGCAACTGCCGGTACCCTTACCTGACTTGGTTCGTAAAAGGAAAGTTCGAAGGTGGAAATTTTGCTTGGTGGCGCTGTGAGCTTCAAATTGCTGGTGACTGAAACGGCCGAGGCCGGTGAACGAAAAGCCCGAGTGAGCACCATAGACAAAGATCATAAACTTTTGCCAACTTCTAGATAATTGTTGGATCAAAAGTATAAGTCAATGTGTGCCTATTGCTTCAGCTCCTCCTCATTTCGAGATCAAGCTTCGTAACCAGACGTCACCTCGAGGAGAACCGACCGTTCTTCAGTGCGAGGCTCGCGGAGAAAAACCCATCGGCATTCTGTGGAACATGAACAACAAGCGATTAGACCCCAAGAGCGATAACCGGTAACTAACAAACCATCAATCCTGCTGACTCTTATTAAACCATCCGACTGTTATTTGTATCGTTGTCTGCTCTCACACATTTAGACGTCAAGAAAACAAATATTACATCAGTGTGTGAATGAATAACAAAGGATCACAATTATTTTATCATCTTAACATTTAAAAGTGTGATTAGCATGTCGACAATGAAATGAGTATTACTGAGGGGGGTAAACCATTAGCTGGCGATCTGAGCCGTCATTCAGGAGATCGGGGTTCGATTCCTGTCATGGTTGACCATCCTGATAGAGGTGCTTCATGGTTTCTCTCTGTTGTTGGAGTGAGTACTGGGATGGTTCCTTCAGAGCATGTCATGAACGTTACCATCTTACTGTCCAAAACATCTGATAAAATGACATTTCATCTCATTGTCCCATCATCTCATTCATCATTCACCAATGCTAGTATGTTGGATATTATTGGAGTGCTTAGCTAAACCCAGTATAAATAACTAAATCAATCAATCAATAAATAGGATGATGGGAAGCTCATAAATGTACATTACATTTCATAGTAGCCCGGCTGTGGTTTACGTCGCAAATTACAAAGAGACAGAACTTTTTATTTAAACATGGGAAAATTCTGCTGCCAATACAGCTACCACAAAGATACAGAATAATGACCACGAATAAAAATCCCAATAATTGATTGATAAATTGATTAATTGATTGAAATAAAATGATTTGAAATTATAATGAATTTTTAATAATATAATGGAACAATATCTTGAAATGTAGATAGTAAAGTGAATAATAGAGTTAAAAATGAAAAACTTGCTGATGACAAATACTTTTGAAAACATTATGGGAGGGGGGAAGAAGGGTTATCTGGAGGCTGTCTTTTGTGAAATTTTACTCCGAGTGTGCTATATCGAAATTCAATCGAAAATATCGAAGTATTAGGAATTCCATTCGACATTGAATCGAAATGGTGATATTGAATATCGATCGATAATGTCCATTTTTTTAGGTGTGAATCGTGTTTTTTAGACGTCTGTATTCACTTTGTGACGGCTTTTGCGTCGACATTGACACTTCAAGCGTCAACTGACGGCTGAGAACCACACAGAATTGTCACAATAATACAGAGACTGTTGATTGTCAGTGTTGAGTACACAGAATACACAGTAATACAAAGTGCAAATAACCCCGTCATTGAAGCGTCGTAAAACAACACAATTAATGCATCAATTCAATAGTGTTTATAATATATTAAACAAGACTGTTTATGTAAGCAGTATTAGTTCTCCACTTGATTAGTAACTAGTGATGACATCGGTCCTTAGGTTTGAAGACCGAGTGCCCGTTTGTAAAGATTGGTTAAGACTGTTCATTATCTAAAAAAAAAAAACTGAAAGTACGAAAATCGCGAACTTATTTGGTGTTTTTGTTAATATTTGTTCATTTTGAATTTTTGGAACAATTGCATACAAAAGTGGTCACAAATACGTATTTCATTAAATAAAATCGTCCCTCCACTATTTTCGTCATACTTAACATTAGCAGTTGGGCGTTCATGGTAGTGATATATCACATCCAAGGTTAAAGACTTGAAACAGAAATAATCCAATCAAATTAGGTTAGGTAATAATATGAGACGAAAGATGATCGTTGTAATGAAAATGATAATAATAATCATTGTCATCATCTATCATTTATATTAAATAACATATTTTGACTAAAATTTTACAATACTTCAGTTAGTCAATGCAATCAAGTATTTTTTTTATAATGACTGGGCAATTAACGCAGTTAAAAGAAATCAATGTTTCAATGGTAAACTAATATTATAAATTAAATTCGAGATTGTTTATACATAATTGAAAGTAATCATATTTTGATATATTCTTTTAGTTTGCTATAATTGTTCAGATTTTTCAAATCAATAGGAAGTTGACTGAGAATGATGATGATAAGAATGATGATAAGTTTAATAAGAATAAGAATAATAAGAAATTAAGAATAATAGTAAGAATAAGAATAGGTAAGAACATTAACTAGCCTTTGGGCAGAAATACAAATCAATTATAGAAAGAGATACAATTATGATGCTATAACTGATGCTACTGCTAACTGATGCTCATCTGATGTTATGAAAAATTCTAAATTGCAAAAAGGAGCGGTCAGAATAATGGGTAGACCAGGCTTCAGAGCACCTTGTAGAGAAATGTTTATCAAGATGAAAATACTCAACTTACATGTATTTATATTTTAGAAGTGTTATAATTTGTAAAGGACAATCCTGGGTTATTAGATGAGTGTACCGAAGTCTCCATCCCACTCTTATAGGGGTTTGTCTGTGTGTTTTTTTTTGTTTTTTTCATTTTATTTTTTTATTTGTTTGTAAGCACTCCACAGGTCGCAGGGTTTGACTGATCGACATGAAACTTTTTTTGTGCACGGAAACTTATCCAACTTAGAACTGTAGAGTTTTTGGGATGAATCGGTCGGACCGATTTTGAGAATCATCATCTCAAAGTTTCTAGAAACCCCATAAGATTTGCCTGGGCGGAAAATGTTGAAAAATAAAATCTCTCCAAATGGAATGAAATTTTCTCTAAATGTGTACACATGGATTTTACACATTATTACGATTTTGTAAGCAATTCTGATCAGTCGTTTTGAAGAAAAAAATAAAATGACTGATAATATTCATAAAATATATCATAAAAATTGTGACAGAATTAAGTTGTAGAGATTCACTGCTTTCTAGATTCAAGAGTTGACCAACAATGAAGTATTTTTTATATGCGTCAAGGTGTGTAGAATACCAGAGTCAATGAAGTGGCAAGAGTAGAACTACTTTAACGACTTTTATAGCTTATTCAGATATCAAGGTGTGTAGAATACCAGAGTCGATAAAGAAGCAAGGGTAGAACTACTTCAACGAATTTTATACCTTATTGGGATATCTCGCTCATCTTACAACGCATATTTCGCGTTTGACTAGTTAACCATAACACAAGGTATGGCAAATCTCCACAAGGTGCATAGTAGACTTTTAATTTCTGACCGTGACTCGACAAATATTGGGATTAAACTTTTCAACAACCTGAAGGAGAAATTTAAAAATCTGACCGTCCCAGGACATATGTTCAAAAATAGGATCAAAGACTTATTAATTATTCATGCTTTTTATACTATCGACGAAATCTGTGATGCCAAGTATTGTCAATGTACCTTCTGCTCAATTACTTGATTATAATTGCTCTCATATACATGATATTTTACATGTTTATATTAATTTCATTAATATTTTCATTGACGAATTTCTTATACCCATAACGAGATATCTCTGTTTACATAAGGGTGAGTGTAAGTATTATGTATGTATAACTTTGAATAATAACCAACTATCTATCTATCTATTTATTCATGGATCAATTTTTACATATCTCTAAAATCTTATTAAATTATTTTCTTGATGGTATTGAGCTAGTAGAAGTCAACTAATTTTGCAATTCTAGGTACACTATCCGAGAAGAGATCTTACCGAACGGTGTGTTATCAGACTTGAGTATCCAACGCACAGAACGTGGCGATTCGGCCTTGTTCACTTGTGTCGCAACCAACGCGTTTGGCAGCGATGATACCAGCATTAACATGATTGTACAAGGTATTTATCTGTCGTCCCTTTCTGTGGCATTATTGAAATGCCACAAGTAGAAAATGTAGTCGGAATAAGTTTTATAATGAAATGAGGATATGTAAATGTTGCTGTATCCGTTTGCGATGTTTGGTTGCGATGCGACCATCATATGTTCAATGCATTAGGATGGAAAGAGACCATAACCTGATTGCCACAATTTAAAAAAATCTCACCATTAGTTTGTTATATTGGAATAAACCAGGAAAATGCTACGTGTTTCCCTCGCGTTGAAGAATGAGCTGGAAAATTGAAACCAGTTAACCTACTGTATCTCACTGTAAAGTCACCTGACTTCAATAACCCTAACCATGATAGCCCAACCCAGGCAGTTAGGTTAAGCCACGTTAGATCAGGTCAGGTCCAAGTCGGTACTAACCTGACGTTGATAACCCTAACCATGATAGCCCGACCCAGGCAGTTGGGTTGGGCCACATTAGATGAGGTGGAGTTAAACCACCTATTTCAACTTCTTTATAGGTTACTCTGAAAAAGAAGTTTATTGACGGTTGGATTTGAGTACTACAGTCGGTCGGTTTCAAGTGCGTTCACACGTGTTGAGACAGTCCATTTTTAGTACAGTTGAATCATTCCTGTCACGAGAGATAGAACATTAGGTCTGATATTTTTTCAAAGTTCTCTGAACAATGTGCTGTAAAATGAACACTAACTAAAATTGACATCAGTACTTCACTTACTTTACAATCATCAATTAGATGAAAAATATTGAAATGGCAACCCTGTTCAAAAAGATTTTCAAAGTTTTTCTGTGACTTGTTTGTCTTTATTTCTGCTTCAGAGGTGCCAGAAATTCCTTACGGTCTGAAGGTACTGGACAAGTCAGGACGCTCAGTGCAGTTATCTTGGGCAGCTCCGTACGATGGCAATTCACCAATCAGTCGCTATCTCATTGAGTTCAAGATTGCCAAAGGTAAATACTAGAACATGTAATAGGAACTAGAACTAGAGTAAGAAGTGAATATCCAAGTGAAAGTGAGACGTCAGTCATTTGGTAAGAACATTCATCGTTCCCACTTTTGACCACCTGTTTTAGATCAGTGCTGTTACAAATGATTCCTTACAATTCATATCTTAGCAAATTATTTTCACCAGACATGAAACTGGATAATTTAAAGTGAATGAAAGTAAAAGCATAATAATGCAATTCACTTGAATTGAATTATAAAAATTAACAAATTCTCAATTAATTAAATTGCATGTTGGTATTATAATAATAATGATCATTATTATTATTATTATTATTATTTCCCTCAAGGAAGAACATACCCTAAGAAAGCTGTTCCTATGACTAAGAATAGTAGTAATACTCCGACAATTCAGGTTTGTGTGTATATGTAAGAACCATAGTATATACCACGACCAACATGGAGATAAAGGCAAATGAAGAAAAATGATGCCCCATTAGCATGTAGAGTTCGTAGTAATCACCCATAATTTACATCACGGCAAATATGGGCTACTCTAGAGAAAGCTAAGTCGATATGGGCTGTATAGTGTATCGCTAAAAAAAGTCCGCTAGCAATTTGAATAATTAAACATAGTCCTAGTAAGGACCCAAAGTTTCATCAAGTTGAAATATTTGATGGAGCCGGCAGGTCAACAAGGGCTCTATTAGCAATTTTAAATAAGGGATGTCTGGTTCGTGGTCGGATGTGGTTTCCTTGATTATTTAATAATAATGATCATTATTACTAGGCAAACGCGTTATGTGTTTCCGCGTTGATGGATGAGCTGGAACATATCAACTTATCTTTGGATTGGTTATTATATATATATATATATATACACCTTGAGATCCAAACCATTACATCACTGCCATCTTATTTTCCATTAATAATTTATATAATAATAAAGAAGGCTTTGTTTCAATCCTTTACAATCAAGTGGTGACACTTGTTGCTTTGATTTAATAGGTATCTTAAGAGTCCACGGGAGTCGATTTAGCAAAATATCAGTTTTTTGGTGATAACTTTTGAACGGTATGAGATATCAAAATTCTAATAAGCGAGAAACACATATAATTATAATAGCTTCAAGATGATGTAAGATATAACTATTCAAGCCATGTCGCGTGACTGTCAAGAGTATACAGCTAAAAAAACACATTTTTTAGCTGTCGACCCTTGACAGTTATGCGACATGACTTGAATACTTATGTTTTATATCATCTTGAAGCTATTTTAATTATCTGTGTTTCTCGCTTATTAGAATTTTGATATCTCATACCGTTCGAAGGTTATCATCAAAAAACTGATATTTCGCTAAATCGACTCCCGTGGACTCTTAATAGTTTTGAATAATTGACACAAATAACATTATATATTTTTTTACATCGAAACGGCTGATCTGATTTGAGTAAAAGTTCGGAATAATGTGTATCATTATCAGATTGAAATTCTCTGAGAATTTGAATCCTCTCAGATGAAATATTTTTCACGAATGTTTTCCTCTGGGTTATTCTAATGGGATTTTTGAAAACTTTGGAATGAGTTTTCTCAGAAGTTGTTCAACCGATCATGCCTCAAAACTATACAGCATCAAGTCAGATAGGGGTTCATGTGTGTGCCAAGTTTCAACTGATTTTGAATTTTTGTCTGACCTGTGGAGCGCGAACAAAAAAACAAAAAAAACAAAAAAAAAAAAAACAGGCACTTTTTTTTCGGTATAGTGTAATTGAGTCTTCGCTTCGCTTATCCAATTATTAGGGGAGATATATATAAATTAGGAGCTGCGAGCATTTGAATTTTCGAGTACGAGTTCAAAGTCAGCTGAACTCGGATTTTTTTTCTTTCTTTATAAATGTGTTTTTTTTTTACAAATTTGAGGGTCCAGAAGTCCCTAATAATATGAAAATCATTTGAAATCCGTAATCTCTATCATTAAATATTAGCTGTCGGGCGTTCCAACAAGCACACGACACTGCTGCGTCAGCGCGCTAGCAAGATGAGGGGCGCAAGGCAGGGGATCTGAGGGGTCGAAACACTTGGGCGTTAATAGCAAAGGAGGACGGGCGAGTTATTCGTACTTGAGTAAGAATACAAAGGACTTCAACAAAGAACTTCCTATCTACGCAGGATATAAGTCAATATATGCTCTTCTCCTTTGAAAAGTTAACTACGTTTTGTGTTGCTGTTGAGGGAAAATGAGTTTCCAGATGAAATATTCGAGACCCATCTTTATTACTCAATTGAAATTATTTTATTGACAGATTGAATATTATTCCGATCGGGTGTAAGTAGTTACTCAACTGTAAATAAATCGGCTAGCTAGTGCTTGCAGAGATAATAATTCGTTCATTTCATTCTAGGCCCCAATATTTATATTTACTGTAGGGTTGCCATTAATAATCAATATATCGATTTAGATCGATATTTTTTCAGACGATACGATAATCAATTCAATCTCGGCGAAACGATATCAATATGATTATTTTCAATTATCGAAATGAACATTCTTTCCTTTTCAAACTTACCATTTTACCCTTTATGTAATTGCTCCAATCAGTGTATGTGGCGCGAAAGTTCTTGTTTTCTATTGGGCACTCGAAAGCCAATGAGAAACGCTGTTTGCAATGACGTCAGAGTTGATATGCGCAAGAGACGAAAATATAGACTAGGGCCTATCGTGCGGTTGGCTTGTAGTTTGTAGGATCAACAAAGAGATTGCAATACGAGGTACAGACTGCGAAGCACTTTAACCTATAAAAGGTACCGTATTGTCTTGAATATAAATATAAGCCCAGCTATACCACCGGCCT
Source organism: Brachyptera risi (assembly GCA_964007535.1). NCBI lineage: Eukaryota > Metazoa > Arthropoda > Insecta > Plecoptera > Taeniopterygidae > Brachyptera > Brachyptera risi. The sequence continues at coordinate 47,360,544 of OZ023327.1, read as the reverse complement.
AAATGACTTGTGACAAACTGTTGAGAGAGGCCTCAATTGATTGCCGGTTTCGAGTGTTTTTTTCACGCTTAACAGTCTCGTGCTCGTCAAGGTCAGACCGCATTAGGGTAGCGCGTAGTAGGAAGACGCACACCATGCAGCAAACAGCTCGACGTGCTATGTTTATTATTGCGCGTCAAATAAAAATGATGGAAATTGAGAAAATGGTGCTTCTTCATGATGAAACATTTATTAAACATGTTTTTAGTGGAATATCTCTCAGTTCCTAGTCGATTCCGTTATTATAAGTGTACGGATGTAGTAAGATTAGTGATTACGCCCAATTAAAATGAGCAAAAAATGTATTTTTGACCGATTATAGGCCGAGATTTGCATACAGGCCGAGGGTCACTTTTGGGCTTGAAATTTCGATAAAAACCCTCGGATTGAATCCGGGACTATACGGTATTATATTACTAGATGAATAATGAATTCCAGATGTATGTTGTTACTTGTACTTTTTTCACAGCTCATAAATCTGCCTGTTCCCCTATCCCATTATCTTTCTATACCTCGCTGCTAGGACCAAACTCCCGCACGCAGTCCAAGGTCAACCACTTGTCAATAAATCAATCAACACAGCTGCTTAGATCGCAATTCGTAACACAAAATTCCGATGCGATACGATATTTTGACATTCGATATGATTATCGATTAGGAGAAAAATATCGATATAATACGATTAATAACCGATGTTAAGTAAACGATAAACGATATGAGTTTTCATATCGAACGGCAACTCTAATTTATTGCTTTGTTAGGTCTCTACATTGCTTTTCACTTCTTAATCCCTACGTTTGCTAATTTGACTCTTCTAACACTGGATAAGTATTTCTCGAGTGCCATGACAATATATAGTATTCATCCAACTCTTTGTTGTGGTGTTCAACTGTTGAGAAAAAAAGCTTGTTGTGAATTGCATGTTGCGAGTTGTAAGTTCTCAACGCTGAAGTGTAAATATGCTGTTACATTGAAGTGATCTTTTCACCTTTGTTATTATAATATAAGAGTCACTCATTAGCATTTTCAAAAAATATTGTGTGCATTTTATGATGTATTTAATGATTTTATCTTGCACTGTAAAAGTTTTATGATCATTTATAACTGTGAAATCACTGTGGCAGGAACTTTTTACCCTCTGAAGACTGGGAACGTCGTGGGGCCCAGTATAATAATAAGCAAATAATTCTTCTTCCAGAGGCCAGTTTTTCACTAGATATTGAATCACTGGAAATTGTATTAAATACGGAATTGACCTTTTCTGTGGCCGTGTAGTAAATATTTGGATAACTTATAACATGCTCTCACTAACTTTTCAGGTACGTGGGAAGTGGACATAGAACGAGTCCTTGTGCCCGGTCAACAAAATGTCGCAGGAGTGTTTAATCTTCGACCAGCAACTACCTATCACCTTCGGATAGTCGCGGAGAACGAGATCGGGGCATCGGATCCCTCGGATACTGTCACCATCATCACGGCTGAAGAAGGTACGTTCTATGTGGTAACGCAATTTCACACTTGGACAGAACATTTAATAAAATGAGTTCAAAAATGGAATTGATGCTTTCTTCTCATGACTGTATAAATGTGATTATTATTCATTAGTGGGGGCGTGCAAGCACTCGAATTTTTTAGTTTATGTTTCAAGGTTCGAGTTCAAATTCAGCTGAATTCGGAAATTTCGAGTTTGATTCTTTTGTGATTTTTTCTGTCATTTTTTTTACGAATTTTAGGGTTCAGAAGTCGCTACTAGAGATGTTCATTTTCTGGAAAATTATTATGCGGAAAATTTCCGAAAAATTTTCCAACGATTTTTTGTACATAACATATTCAAGGATAATTATTATATTAAGAGTTTGAGAACCAAGGTTAGGGTATGGGTGATTTAAAAATCTAAAATTTTATATTTAAAAAAGCGTTGTTAGCGTAAGTTTATTCACTGTACAAACATTGTCCAACCACTTTACCAGCCAATTGGATCTTTTTATAAAGCTTCCAAATGAAAGTAATAGTTTTTGGCATATCTGTGAAATAATTCAACATATGCATAGTATAATTACTAACCCAGTGGTTGATTAACAGCAACCTACATGATAGAGATGTGCGAGATTCAAAATTTTCGAGCGAGTTCGAGTCGAGATCGAGACTCAAACTCGCTCGAAAAGATTTTTTCCCCAGATCGAAATTTCGAGTCTCGAAATACTTTCGGGTCTCGAACGTTTTCGAGCGAGCGAGCGAGAGTGGAAGAATAAACTTGGCATCTTTTTATCATTCAACAGATTGGTATTAAATAATAAATATATAGTGTCTGAAACTTATGAAAAAGTTTTGTTTCTGCATTTCTCCCTTTGATTTTGCATTTAGAACTTGCTGATTGATTACGACGCGCATCATTTCACAAAGTCAGTTGCACCGGACTGACCGACTCCGAGTGAGTTCTGCTCAGTCGTAGTAACCACCAGACACGCACACACGTCTTTCTCCCTTCCTCAGTTCCTCCCCCTCAACCAAAACACATCCATACTCTTCAAGGCAGATAGAAACGTCATCAAGCCACTCGGGACGGCCGAGCGCCAATGGCAAAAAGTTTGCGCGTCGTGTTTCTATCGGCGAAGTCAACCGATCAAGTAGCTCATCAGGAGTAAACTCATCAAGTAGTTTCGCCTGGTTTCTCTCGTACGCAATATAAAATTGTAGTAGTTCTAACCGGGAAGTGATGATTTTCGTGGCCATCTTTTTTAATATTGATTGCATCCACTTCAAATCTTGCACTTAGATAACTATCATGTTAAAACTGCAAAAAAATGAAAGAATAATTTAAACCAACAATGGACATGATTATTTGGTTTTTACAAAATTTTCAACAATGAAATTTATTTTTCATTTTTCTCAAACAATATTTTTTTTCATTTCAATTTTTTTCACGAAAATCTTGCTGAAATGTTGTTCAAGAGTATGTCATATCGTTTTTTGATATTCCTGTTATATTTCAAGAAATGATTTTATTTACGTTGTTTTTTTTTAAATTAAGTTTTCTATAGAATATGATTAGTACTGGTATTCATTTTTTATCTCCATTGTTAGATGAGATATCAGAAAAGCAATAGGTCCAACCCTGGATAAACTAATAATGAACACATACAAAAAATCGAGACAATTGAACAACTTTTATAGATGTGGTGTGGCACAAGAAAACAAATTCTTTTTTTGTGAAAAAAAAAGTATTGCAGTAAATGCCCTATCAAGATTCACAATGTAAATTGCTATATTGAAAATGAGCAGACGGCTCGATGCACAGTGGCACTAAATGACTTATTTCAGGTATGATTTTTGATATTTTTTCAATATTTTGAAAACATGACTCTAATAAACAAATTATTTGAAAAAAAAAAATGCTTGAAAAATGAAAATTTTACCCCTTAATTCGAATTTGTGTGAATCGAAATCATTTTTAGCGGGTCTCTTCCATTTCGGATCAACAAGGGTTTGAGCTCGCCTGCTCGAATTAAGATTGTGTTCGAGCTCACTCGAACTAAAATTTGTGCTCGAACTCGCTCAAACTAAAATTTGTGCTCGAAACTCGCTCGAAAAAAGTCGATCTTGCTCAAAACTTGCTCGAATCCAAAACGCTCTGCTTGCTCAGCCCTACTACATAATGAACTTGGTGAGGCAATATAAAGGAAAGTGTGAAAAGTGACGGAAAGTGTGGTTATATGACACTTATGTTGGGTGAATTGATTGATTCTTAGCAATCAGAAATCATTTTCGCAACATTTACAGCTGGAATAAGAACTAAGACAACAGCATTCAGCCAATATTGTTAGCTGCACTTTCTTTTAAGAGCTCAAAAGTAAATTTACTAGCAAAAGCATAAACCAAGTTTTGTTCAAGCAGTCAAGCTGCAGGACACAGTGCAGCAAAGCACTTGCACTGTCCTTGGCACCCAGGTAATATAAGCTCACTGCTCAATGCTTCACTCACTGTTCCAGCCTGTTATATGCGCTTAGAAAGCTGGACATATTTCAAACTTGAACAAAGTAACCTTCGTTGAATAAAGTATAACTTGATACAGAAAAATTTTCCAAATGGAAAATTTTCCGGCTCACATCTCTAGTCGCTACTGATATGAAAATTCTTCGTAATCCGTATTCCCAAGAAAGATGGTCTAAAAAAAGATCCGAGAAAGTCCAAGAAAGATAAGCTAGTCTTACATAACTTGAATCTAATAACTTGAAATCAACATTCATATTTATCAATATTATGAAAATCCAATAAGCATATGATAGCAATGGTAAAATTTGGATGTGATTAGAAAAAGAGCTAGCTTGTGTTGTGCATGACATGTGTCGTGTGGTCATTTCTCAGCTCCCAGCGGCCCGGCAACCGGGGTGAAATGCGACGCGGAAGATCAGCATACACTAAAGATCTCGTGGAAGCCACCAGAGAGAAACGAGTGGAACGGAGAAATCCTTGGCTACTACGTTGGGTACAGACTCTCCTCCTCGGATAAACCGTTCTTGTTCAAGACGGTCGAGTTCAGTAAGGAAGAAGGCAAAGAACATCACCTACAAATTACAAATCTCAAGTAAGTCAATGTAACTCTTGACCTTCTAGTCAAGCACAGGAATTCTGTATAACATCATTGATTGAAATCAAGTCATTTTTATCGACAACTCGGCGTTTCTCTTAATTTTGAACTTTTTCCCGATGATCGTCAGGCGAATTTTGGATAAAAGTTACTTCTCGGTATTGCATGTTGAGAACAATTGATGGTAATTCGTCAATAAATTGTTATCTCTGTAAACCTATACAATTTTCATGAATATGTATTTCCCATGAAACGTGTTTTGGAAAAAGAATTCCCAAGCCCAGCATGAAATTTTAATATAGTAATAGAGCTAAGCTGTGTTTTATCCATTCATAGGCCTACTCAATTCCCTGTTGGCCATCAGCAGTTGATTAACAATAAACGCTATACGGGAATGTTACTGGACGTTCATTTCATACATTCATTTTGTATCAAAATTCATTATGGTGCTTGGTAATCATGATTTACGCGTCTAATTACAAAGCTCAATTCAAGAGTTTGTGGATTGAATCAACCTATCACAATTGATGAATAGAGGAGAAAACTACATAGTGAACAATGAGCGTTATGAATATAGCTGTGGCTATTTCAGAAATGAGCGAATATATTTTCTAATAATCATCGTTAAGGTTATGCTTATCGATCCTCTTTTGCGATAATACGATAACCTGTTTTATTTCGTGAATTTTTGGTTGCTTGGCACATGCCCCCAATCCACTAGCTCACTTATTTCCCCACCATTACAAGGGTAGCAACCTGTTTTAGGCTACGCGTAATAATGTGTACTATAAGATACAAAGAAATACATCATCTCCACATGAAAGTCAGTGGATGACTGATAGCAGCGCTCCATCTACTTGTCTCTACGGCGTCTGGGGGGGGGGGTCTTGAAGTAATGCCTCACCAGCCAGTCATATGAACGGCGTCATTACGTTGCTGAAGCACTTTTGTCAACTGAGCTTCAAGGACACTGAACACATGGCTTGCTTGCTGTGTGGGTTGGTGAGGGGGGTGGAAAGACGAATGAGCATGAGTCGAGCACGCTTGTAAACATACAGACCGGACTAAAAACATCATACACAGGAAAATAAAGACCAGAAAAAAAACATTGACTACCCGTCGGGAATTGTTTGAGCCCGGGTTCCACTTAAAATTGGAACCGCCTGGGTACCCCAGCAGTCCAGCACCTGCCCACATCCCTAATAATTACATACAAACTCAATTGATATGTTGTTGGTGATAAGATTGTGACAGATTGATGAGTAGTATCCTAATAAACAATTGATAATGATCACATGCCAATGTGGAGTGAAAATTGGACTGTGAAAAGCCTAATAAAATTCATTTATCAAGAGGTAGAATGAATGAATTTTTTTTTTTTGAACTCGAACTTGAAACTCGCGATTTTCTCTCAAACTCGAACTCGGACTAAAATTCTCAAACTCGCACACCCCTAATATACATATATATATATATATATATATATATATATATAAATATATATATATATATATATATATATATATATATATATATACATATATTTATATATATATATATATATATATATATATATATATATATATATATATATATATATATATATATATATATATATATATATATATATATATATATATATATATGTATATATATATATATATTTATATATATATATATGTATGAATATATATATATATATATATATATATATATATATATATATATATATATATATATATATATATATATATATATATATATATATATATATATGTATAAATATATATATATATATATATATATATATATATATATATATATATATATATATAT